>CM076570.1:320971744-321571744 GCA_034641835.2 Pinus albicaulis | reverse complement strand
AAAAAAAAAAAAAAAAGTCCCCTCGTCCCCTTGTCATAGTGGCAAGATGTTGACAAATGAATCAAATACTCGTTGAAGAATTGTCCCCACTTTCCTTTCTGCGCTCATCTTACCGTCGTCAAGTCAGTAGGTTTGTCCTCGCTTTGTCTCCGTCCTTTCTGTATATCGTGAACACCTTACAATTTTCCAACTTACCCTATTATACGATTGAATCAAGAACTCACTTCAATACATCGTGTACGAATGCATCAAGAACTCGTTGAAGAATTTCCCAACTTTCTCCACCTTTCTCTCTGCATGCACCCGTTTTCCATTGTTAGCATTAAAGTTAGGGCTATGTGGGTTTTGTTAGGGTTATGGGTTAAGGGTGTCGTATAGGTGTGATAGGGATTGGAATGGAAGGTATAGGGGTTATAAGAAATGGGTTTGGAGGAAATAGTTAGGAGATATTGGGTGAAGATTAGAGGTTAATGTAGGTAAATATTCTTGGTTGAAGTTAGGGGATGTGTAGTTGGGATAGGGTTAAGAGTAAGGTAGAGATTAGGGGTATTTATTTAAGGTATTTTTATGTTGAAATACAAAATTATTTCTAGATGAAAAGGAAATATATAAATTTATATATAAACTCAAAATTTAAACACATTTCTCTTTTTTTATTAAATGCACATATAATTGGGAATAATTTCTGTGTATTTTTTTGAAAACTAATGAAATCTGCAACTAGGCTGTCTTATACTCACCTTGTTCTATATAAAGTTAATTTTCTCAATTACCATTATAACTATTAGATACACACCTCATTGTCTTCAATATATTCAATATAAATATGAAATAATCAGACAATTAACTAAAAACCTCCTAATATTTTACATACTACTTTAAATTAAAGAAATAAACTATATCCCAAAACATATAATATATTATTACATTAAATTACTAATAAAATTAAATGAACTATATCCCAAATCATATGTATATTATTGCATTACTCCTTAAATTATTAATAAAATTTTATAAGTAACTTTGTATTAAGTTACTACCTATCTATGCGGTGCGAGCTTTTAAACTTGTGGTTCACTCCATGCAAATTTTATAATAATGTAAAATGAACGTGAATATAGCTTGAGAAATCTAATAATGAAGTGATGGGCTGTCAAATTAAATTATAAAGAACGTTCTTAAAAGTTAACAATGACTAAAATACATGAATCATATCTAATTACAAAAAATGATTTCCTATAAAACGAAGACCGTTCAAGAAATTTGAATGCAGGCCCATGACATCGACATTCCGGGATAGATATTCGCGCTATGTCACAGCTTTGCTTTAGGGTTTTGAAATTTTTTATCTTTCTGAAATGCCATCAAGAATCTATGGAGAGACAAATCAAGAAGCAAATAAAAGAAGAAAAAGATAGGCAAGAAAGGGCAACAAATTTCATCATCAAAGGCTTGAAAGACTATGGAGAAAAAGAAAGAACACATATGTTAGCAAGGGATTTTCTCAGGGAGAAGTTGAACTGGACAGGGTATATTCAACAAGAAAATAGGATTGGTAGGAAGACAGAAAATGGAGGCATGTCAGAGTCACACTAAAAAGTATAGAAGACAAGATGGATATCTTAAAGAATAGAGGGCTACTTAAAGGAACTCATATTTACCTAGACGATGACTTGACACTTGAGCAGCAAGACGAGCGAAGGAAGGAATGGGATAAAGTGAAATCAACAAGAGATGCAGGATAATGGGATTGGCTGAAAAATGGGAAAGCCCAAATCAGCGAGCGCTTAACAAATCAAAAATAAAGATTCGGGCCCCCCCGATAATATCTAGACATGGTGAGTTGGAATTGTAGAGGTTATCCTTGAAGAAGAGGACCGGGATTGGGGCCCATAGCAGAAGGGAAATACATTATTATCCTTACAGAAACACACGAGCATGATGGCTGTAGGATTCCAGAATTCGAAGGATACAATAAAATTTTGGTGTGGAACGAAGAGATTAGCACAGGCAAAGGGCATGGAGGGATCACCATTCTAATAAGAAAAATGTGGAACAGAATAGTGAAAGTAGAAAAATAAGATCCAAATAAGCAATTCATATGGTTAAGGGTAATAGACAACAAAGTAACGTTCAGGTTAGTTGCATGTTACTTTGCCCCAAAAAAATCAAAGTTATACAAGAGGAAAAATTTAGATAGAGAAGACCCTTATGCTGCTTTAAAAAGATATATTTCAGCCTTCAAGAGTTTAGGAGATATAGTGCTAATCGGCGACTTTAATGCTAGGACAACAAACAACCAGTGCATTTAGTGGGGAAGTGAGGGGAATTTAGACAACAATCCTCTTTGGTTAGAGGAGGACGAATAGCACACATGGAAAAGGACGTCTAAAGATGGGAATGGGAGGGTGCCACACTTTGGAGCTGAGTTATTAGGCTTATGTAGCCTCCAAGACATGGTAATCTGCAATGACATGAAAGCATGGCCAACATCCGGTGACATCACATGTAAAACATACAATGGTCAAAGTGTGGTGGACTATGTAATATGCTCCCAGGGCCTTATCTGGAAGCTGTTAGAGTTCAACATTGAAGCTTGTCCTATAGAGATGAATTTTGATCATATGCCTCTTTGTATTAAGTTAGGCATACAATAAAGTGGGATACAAGAAGGGCAGAACCAACAAGGTCATAAGAAGGCGCATGCAAATGGAAGAATCCTCATAAATCAAGAAAACCAAGAGCTCTTTGTCACTGCTTCAGAAAAACACTTTCAGTGGGGAAAAATCAACAAAAAAAACAAGGAAGACAATGCAAAAATAGAAGGCATGGGCAGCAGCATTCTGATCCCTCTAATCCACAAGGCTTTAAAGGTGTGCAAAAGGTCTCGGCCTAAGAAGAGGGTATCAAACACCTTCCCAACGAATCCTTGGTTTGATGAAGAATGCAAAGCAGCTAAAAGATCCCTTAAAGTGAAGGAGGCAGATAGTGAAAGCAAGAAAAAGTATAAAAATTTGATAAAAACAAAAAAAGAAATTTATGTGACTGCAAGAAGAAAGGATTTAATATCTTTTGAAAAGCACAACCCCAAAAGATTTTGGAGAGAATTACAGCAAAAGAGAAAGCAAACAGATAATAATATCTCAACTACTCAATGGGTGGAATATGCCAAGCTTCTTTATGAGAGAAATCTAGAGAAAAACAACCCACCCATAATCAACTCCACAAATGAATTATTTTCTGTGGAGAATGTCAAGCGAGGCATAAAAAATCTAGCGAGTGGTAAAGCCCAAGACATTGATGGGTTACAGGCAGAATTCTTAAAATGGGGTGTGGATATCTTGGTCCCAATCATCAAAAGGATCTTCAACAAAATCACACAAACCAATTTTCCAATGGAATGGACAACAAGTATCCTTATCCCTCTTTACAAGGGGGGAGACACCAATAACCCCTCTAATTATCACACTATTATGGTCAATCCTCTTCTTGGAAAATCGTTTGGGAGCATGATGGAGCGTAGAATCAGTAGCTGGGCAAAAAAAGAGGGTAAAAGAGCAAGAGGACAGGTTGGCTTTAGGCCAAAGAATTCTACAATTGATCATTGCATAATGCTCAGGCACGTCATTGAAAAAGTATGGGACATTCAAGGTGAGGAAGCATTTTGTTGCTTTGTTGATTTCAAAAAGGCTTTTGACACTGTTCCTAGGGATAGGCTTTGGAAAAGAATGGAAGAGCTTGGAATCCAAAATGAATATAGAGTTGTTGTCCACAAATTGTATGAGAAAATTAGTGCTAAATTCAGAACTAAAGAGGGATTCTCGGAATGCTTTGGTAGTGACATTGGAGTCAAGCAGGGGTGCCCCCTTTCTCCCACTCTATTTGGTTTATACATTGATAGTCTAGAAGAATGGCTAAACAACACCAGTGGAGAGGGTATTCAAATAGCAGGGTACGTAATGAAGCTACTTCTGTACGCTGATGATCGTATCTTAATGGAAAAATCTACCCATGGTTTGAGAAAACATTTGAAAGCATTAGAGATTTTCTGTCAGGAAGTTGGGACGTAAGTAAACGCCAGTAAAACCAAAGTCATGATCTTCTCTTTGAAAGAAAAAAAGCAACAGGCGAGCTTCATATTTGAGGAAAACCCTCTGGAGATAGTGGAAGAATACAAGTACCTAGGTATTTTTTTCACAATAGGCTCAGTTGGGAGACATGCATAACTAAAAGGATCCAAGGGGGGTGGAGAGCTTCTTACCTTCTCCAGAAAAGATGCAGGGAAGCAGAATTGTGGGACTGGAGAACCAAGAAAACGCTATTTGGAGTGTTAGTTGCCTCAGTTGTATTATATGGATGTGAAGTTTGGGGCAGCAGCATGTCAAATCACAAGTGGAGACAAATAGAACGAATTCAAAAGCACTTAATCATTAGTAACCTCAAAGTCAAGGCAACAGTCCCATATGAGATCCTACTAGCTGAGGCTGTAATGTTTCCATTGGAAGCTTCAGCAATCATTCGTTTGCTAAGCTATCTAAAAAAGGTGGAAAACATGGAGGCACCTTGTTGGCCCAATTTGATTCACATGGAGGAGCTACAGCGCAGGAAGAAAACATGGAGGAAAATAAATGACAAATGGATGAGCAAATGGGGAATTAATTAGCAAGACTGTCCTAATGCTAAAGAGGAGATAAAAAATTGGGTGGCTGAAAAATTCAGGACTGCCATGTGGGAAAAACATATTGGCAGAAAAAAAGCGATTTATCTCAAAAACTTCAACCCATCACAATCGCATGAAGAAAATACTTACTTGAGTGCAGAAATCAAGGGAAAGGCTAAAATTTAAATAACACAGCTGAGGACTGGATCTCACCATCTTAGGTGCGAGACAGGTAGATGGATAACCCCAAAGGAAGAATGGGAAGAAAGAATTTATAACTTTTGCAGGCTAGGTGCAGTTGAAAATGAATGGCACTTTATCATGGAGTGTCTGGCATATGAGGATATTCGTAATCAATTTGAAAGTGATCTAAAGGTGGACAATTTGAGTACGATGTTCGAAGAAGCAAGGCTCCACAAAACAACGAATTTCTTGATCAAAATCCACAGCAAAAGAACTGCTTTAGAGGGAAGCTTGAGAATAGGATGTCCTATTTGTTGGAGGTGGAATGTAGGTCCCTTAGACCGGTGGGTCTCGTGGACGTTACTAAAACATATCATATCATATCATATCATATCACATCTGATCCAACTGGATCGCTGTCTGACTGGACAATGGAGAACTTGGAGAAGATATGCTCATGGAAAGGCATCTGGTGCAGGCACACCACGAGAAGAGTGGTGGCTATTATCTTTCCTCGATTAGGATTGGCAGGTACCCTTCCTCCATCTCTGGGTAACCTCTCTTTACTGCAGTCATTGGATCTTTCTTATAATAATTTCAGGGGAAAAATTCCACCAGGCTTGGGGTAGCTCAAAGCGTTGGGAGTAATTCGCTTCCATTCTAATCTTCTCCAGGGTTCTATTCCACCCGATTTTGGGCATCTAAAGAAGCTGATAATACTTGACCTAGGGTTTAACCTGCTTAACGGGTCAATTCCAAAAGCATTGGGTAACTGTACACGCCTACAATATATCAAACTTTCAGTGAACAACTTGACAGGCATTGTACCAATGGAATTTGGTCATCTTGTAAACATGGAACAACTCTGCTTGTCTCATAATGGTCTGAGTGGTGGTATTCCAGCTTCTCTGAGCAAGTGCACTTCTCTCTAAGGATTTTTCACTGGTTACAACAATCTCACTGGTAAAATCCCTTTTGTTTTGAGTTTGATTACGAATCTCTCTTGGTTGTATTTTCCATCCAACTCGGTAAGTGGCCACATACCTTTCACCTTAGGAAATTGTACTTAGCTATTGTCTATCAACTTTTCTAGCAACCACTTGGCAGGAAGCATTCCATCGAATTAGGATTGCTGCTTAAGTTAAAACGCCTATTTCTACAAATCAATGGATTAGGTAACACCATTTCTCCATACTTTGGAAATTGTATTTCCCTCTAGAAATTATGCTGGGACAATAACCAATTGTCAGGCACCATTCCTGCATCCTTAGGACATTGTATTTCGCTCCAAGAATTATCCTTGGACAGTAACCAATTGTGAGGCACTATACCGCCTCTATATTTCAGCTTCCTCTCTTCTTACTATCTCTCAGCTCAAATAATTTGACAGGGGGCATATTTGAAGCCATTGAAATTTGAGTTAGTTGATGAAACTAAATCTTCATTCCAATAACTTTAAAGGTACTATCCCCAAAGCTATAGGCGAGTTAAAGGGTCTCCGTACACTCTCTGTATATAATAATAGTATTTTTGTAAGTATTCATGACAGTATCAGGAGTTTGAGTATGGTTTTCCTTGGGGTATTAGATCTATCAAAAAAAAACTATTTAGGGGAATTAATCCCTGAGGGCATTAGAAATTGTAGTAATCTAAATGTTTTTTCTGCTTATTCCATCAACTTTGTAGGGACTTTCCCAATATCTTTGTCAAATTGTATCAAGGTTCAACTACTTGATTTCAGAAAAAATAGATTGATAGGTGCTTCCTCAAAACATCACAAGTTTTGATGACTTGAGAGTTTTGAGTGTTGGTTATAATAATCTCAACGATGTTATTCCTAAATGGATCTCAAATCTCATTAGCATGCAAGTATTGGATTTATCAAATAATAAATTTAGTGGAACAATACCATATGATCTCAAGAGACTCCAAGGATTTTTAATCTATCAATCTTCTCAACTCAATATCAATTTTGATAGATTATATGACAATTTGGAGATTGGGATGAATTGTTTTGAGTATGACTTAAAATATGTGTTAGAGACAAATACAACATTTGATTTTTCTAACAATAATCTTACAAGGGTAATCCCTTGGAGCATGGAAAATTTGAGAGGCTTGAGATTGTTGAATCTATCCTGGAATCATCTTGGAGGAGAAATGTTAGGTAAATTGACTCGAGGTTAGAGTCAAGGTTGACCAGCTTAAACAATTGGGTATTTTTGGGGCACATGGTATTGCATGTAATGGAGCCTATAAAAGGCTGGGAAGACTTCATTGTAAGATAGGCCTGGAGGTGAGCAGTGAAGGCTCACATGGTGAGATTGGTCATGGTTTTGGCCAACGGCTAATGAAATTTCATTGGATGGGTTTTCCCTGGAGTTGGGGTTTTTCCCAGTTAAATATTGTGCGTTTATGTTTCATGCTTGTTGTTGGTTATGTTTTATTATTCCTCTCGGTAATTATTTATATTCTCAAGTAAATTATTTCTTCCTTTGGTATCAGAGTTGTTTTGGCTTCAAGGGGACGCCTTTGCTGCTGAGGGGTTTTTTGCTGGGGCCTGTGGTAAACCCTGTTCAGTGGGAGATCTGCGGGATCAATTCTTGCGGTGAAAGAAGATGGCGAGTAGTGGAAAGATAGAGATTGAGAAATTTAATGGTCAGAGTTTTGAATTGTGGAAGCTCAAGATGGAGGATCTACGGGTGGATAAAGATGAGTGGATCGCGGTAGATCCAGGTACTAAACCAACGACAATGTCAGATGAAGACTGGAAAAAGTTGGATCAGAAGGCGTGTTGGGCAATTTATTTGAACAAATTGCTGCATTAAATTATCGACCAGGGAAACTCGTGAGCTTGTGATGGTGCCAGCAATATTTATGCAGGAGTAGGCAACTAACTCTATGTCTAACTAAATTGTTTATGATTCAATATAATATGCAAGGGAAGTTCTCAGATAAGCAGGCTCCTAACTTAGGAGGTCCTGGTTGTCCTTCCCTACAGTATCATAGAGAAATCATTCATAAAACCAGAAACTTGAAATAAAGACAAGGCTATTCAAAAGCTGAAAGTAATATATTCCATAACTCTAACTCAATTAGTTTAAAAAGAGGAATAATATTGAAATGGTTCTTGACTCAAGAAATCCACTTTCACCTCAATTACCACTTAATGAATCAGAGATTAAAACCAAGAACTTAAGATGGATAAATTATTAATGAAAGAAGCTCTTAACTAAAGAGACATGTAAAGTATTCCATTATAATTCATTCATCAATCACACCTGGAAATCCTTAAACATCTAGCAGTAGAAATGAAACAAAAATCTAATGTAAGTAAAATGTTTCTCTCATCATATGGTAGAGCTCAATTCTCTTAAGAACAGAAAAATTATTCCATATTTTACGTAAGGAAACATATCTAAAACTTAGGAAAATTCCTGCATTACAGTTGTCTGTAACCCATAATGGAAATATATGAAAAATGAAGCTTTATTCTATTCCATCATCAATTGGATACAATGCTCTAAGAGTCCTCCCCTTGGAATGGAGGATGTACTCCTATTTATACAATGAGAGGAGTAACAAACTCATAATGATCATCCACTAATATCTCTAACCATCTAGACACATAACCCTATCCTCCATGATCTCCTCCATAATCTTTTCCATGAGGTTTATCTTCTTAAATTCGAATTTGATCATCCAAGGCCACATAAAGGTGTTTTGGAAGCTTCCTTTGTGCCTACACATGTCAACAAACTCATGCTAATTGTTAGGTATAAGTATAAGCATATTATTTTCTAAGTTTTAGCCATAAATTCACTTTAAAATATTAAGAATTAATAAACTTTGGAAAAAACATAGTTATGACCCAATAATGAGGTGAATGTAATGATATGGAGGTGGAATGGAGGTGACATGAAGGTAAAATGTGAAGATATTGATGAATAATGGAGTGAAAATAAAGACTATTTTGAGGCCCAACATACCCCCAAACTGAAGGTATTGCATGTCCTCATGCAATCTATTACATTACTTTTTGGTACTTGAGCTTTGGCCTAAACTCTGCATGAGATCATTTACTTAACTTTTGCAAAGCATTATTTTGATGAACTACAACTTGGTTGGTTCTTGTGTTTCAACCATATTTTGTTTGTTGCGTTCATTGTATGATCTTTGCATAATGATAATGTGCTTTTTATGGCAGAGTATTTTTGTTGGAATGCATCATGGTTGGTTCTTGTGTAACAACCATGATTCTATTGGCATCCAATTAACTTTTAAATACTTTAGACAAAGCCATTTGTATGCTCATGTAATAGTAAATATATTTTGAAGGTAAGTGGGTTTAGAATGTGATATATAACTGTGGATATGAATGTGACAAAACATGTATGTAAATGTATCCTTCCCATTAAACGGATGGCTTTGGGAATGAAAGGAAAGGAAGTGAAGTTTTTTTTCCAAAAAATATTATTCTAACATTTCAAGGAATTTAATGGTTAAAAGTTAGAAAATAGCATACCTTAACTTACCCTTCCAAAAATAGGTGAGAGTCGTGCATGTGTGACTGCAAACTGTTGTGAAAATGGTGGATGAAAGATGGATCTGCATTGTCGTATCAGCTGCTGGATCTGCTGCTACTAGATGAAAAATCTGAGGAGTCTGCTGAACATGGCTGAAAGTTGTATCTGCTGCTGGATGATGAATCCGATGAGTTTGCTAAATATGGCTGAAAATCTATAAGGCTTGGAAGGTATACAAAATATAGAAGTTACATTTTCCTCCCAGCCTTATTTATTGACTTGTCCTCAAGTGAAATACAATGAATACTATGAATGGAAATACAATGAATGGAAATTGGCTTCATCTGCTGCAAAATATGGGTCTTCAAGTCTTCAATGCTCGATGGCACAAATCTTGCTATGTGATTAAATGTGTCGATGTCGAACATAGCAAGAAGTTGTTGACTTAGTGGCCGTTAATGAATGCCCCTAGCCAACACAAGAGCTCCCACCATTGATTCCAATGGGAGTCGGGATGCCTAACACATCTTTGTAGGTACGAATAAATTTGTCGTGGTCGAGTCACCTACAAGATCCAACGAACAAGGGATATTAATGTACACCCATTGTTCATTGGCAAGAGTACTTGCCATTAAGGCATGCAAGCCTCTAGGTGTTTTTCAATGATACTTAGACTCTAGGACTTTGACTCAAGCAGGGTTTTATTGGCGGAAATGAAAAAAATGGTATGAAAATGGAAATGGAAATGGAAAATGGCTTTTATTGATGAGTTAGGAATAGATGAAAGGAAATGCATGGTGAATGAAGAAGAACTCTTGCTGTGAAAAATGGACATGGAAATGATATGCTTTATGGATTTACAATTGGTGGAATTCAAAATCTTTTCAGAAAGGGAGGTGGAAGGTAATGGTTGTGGAGATGGATTTGTCTTGAGAATTTTTTTTCATGAATTTTGTCTTTGGAAGACTAATTGTCGTCACAATGTAGTCTCCGTAATGATCGCTTTGTCGTCCTGTAACCTGTAAAAAAAAACTTGACAAAAAGAAACATAAGTGTGTTCAAGAAGGAATGCGCATTTCCTTCATGATTCTTACGCAAAAATTTTATACCAAATAAAACAAATTAAGGACAATCAAAGGTGTTGAAATTGACTTAATCATGATATTAAAATCAATCCATTCTTAAAAATAACCATGAAAAATAATACTCCCTGTCAGATAACTCCTGAAATGTGCTTCGCAATTCTGTTCTGTAAAGCATACAAGAACCATGTGA
Source organism: Pinus albicaulis (assembly GCA_034641835.2). Classification (NCBI taxonomy): domain Eukaryota; kingdom Viridiplantae; phylum Streptophyta; class Pinopsida; order Pinales; family Pinaceae; genus Pinus; species Pinus albicaulis. The sequence goes on along the minus strand of CM076570.1, from coordinate 321,561,100 downwards.
TGAGTTTATACCATCTTGATGCTATCGAAATAGAATTGAATCCTCCAATTGATTTTTAAAATTTGTTTCCAAGTGTTCCATTATTTATTTTCAAATCTGCGTGAATTTTGTGAAAAGTGTGTTTATTTTTATTTTTTATTTTTCCCTTGTACCAACTGTTGCGGTTTCATCCAATTCCATTATTCTCTCAATATGCATTTCACCAAAGTTTTTTTATGCCAATGTTCTTTACTTTATAAAATGCCAATATTCGCCCCTCAAATCCTTTAAAACAACCACTGTCACAAAACACAAATATTTTTTTTTATTATTTTTTTTTTTTTATTTTTTTATTTTTTTAATAAAAATCATAACCTAACAATATATTAATTCAATCATATAACAACAAACATAACAACAATTATATACAACAAATTAAAAAAAAAAAAAAAAATAACAAACTACAACTATAACAATTAATACAATTATATCAATATATAATATATTAATATAATTAATATATTAATACATTAATATATTAATACAAATATAACAAACCTTAAATAACAAACATAGACATCAACTTATAACAAATTACAATTAACAAAAGAAAAATAAAAAATAAAAATTTACAACTATATTAATATAATTATAACAATATATTAATATATTAATATAATTAATATATTAATATATTAATACAATCATAGCAAATCAAATATTAACTATAAAAAGAAATTATAACAAATACAAATCAAAACAAATCAACATTAACTAAAAATATATAAATATGAATCAAAACAAATAAAAAAACATAACATATAACATTAAATACAAAACAAATTAAAACTAAAAATTTCAAACAAACCAAAAGAAATGGAAAAAAAAACGGATCTGGGCGCAATATGTTAAATTGTGATTGAAAGAACCTCAATTTTCTCCTAAACCGCTGCAAATTTCAGGAAATTTCTCAAGAGTCACCTAATTACCCCCGTTCTGGAAAAAACCCATGTCTCAGTTTTTTTTAATTCATCTTAGTTTTCTCAGAAAATCCATTTTAAAATCGCGTGTTGAAACTGATGCGATTTCGTGAAGCTTTTGGCAATAGAAATCAATTGCTGTGCATGGTAATGGAGTCCAGCATACAAAGGTAAAGAATTTAAGGAATGAAATAAAGCTTTTGATCTATATTTGATTGTCATTCACGCCAACAACTTGACAATGTGTTTACAATGAAAGAGCAAATTCAGAGTTGTGATTTTTTTTTTTTTTTGTGAGAACTAATCAACTCTTAAGGCAATTACCCACTATTTACTGCATCCATTCTACTCCACCCAGCTTTTCTTATTGGAGGATTTCAGTCTCCAGTTAAGGTCGGTACGCAGATCAATTTTTCAGCAAGAGTTTTTTTTATTTGAATAAATCAATTGATTTTCTGATCTTCCTGATCGCACGAAGCGCAGGAAGAGAGCATACTCATCGCTTGATTTGTTTTTATTTATGCAGGGGGGTGTTTTTGAAATGACGAAATTTAAAACTAGCTAAACATTAAAACATCAGAAAATTCAAACTTAAACTCCTTTGTGAAGATCCTGCTGTCACCAGGGTTCACAAATTATTTTGTCTAAAGAAAAATGCTAGTACTAAATTAAATTTCTAATGCATAATCCCTTAGCACCATCCCCGGCAACGGCGCCAAAATGTTGGGCAATTTATTTGAACAAATTGCTGCATTAAATTATCGACCAGGGAAACTCGTGAGCTTGTGATGGTGCCAGCAATATATATGCAGGAGTAGGCAACTAACTCTATGTCTAACTAAATTATTTATGATTCAATATAATATGCAAGGGAAGAGGCTCCTAACTTAGGAGGTCCTGGTTTTCCTTCCCTACAGTATCATAGAGAAATCATTCATAAAACCAGAAACTTGAAATAAAGACAAGGCTATTCAAAAGCTGAAAGTAATATATTCTATAACTCTAACTCAATTAGTTTAAAAAGAGGAATAATATTGAAATGGTTCTTGACTCAAGAAATCCACCTTCACCTCAATTACCACTTAATGAATCAGAGATTAAAACCAAGAACTTAAGATGGATAAATTATTAATGAAAGAAGCTCTTAACTTAAGAGACATGTAAAGTATTCCATTATAATTCATTCATCAATCACACACAAATCCTTAAACATCTAAGCAATGAAATGAAACAAAATCTAATATGAAATAAAATGTTTCTCTCATCCTTTTAGAGTGACCTCAATTCTCTTAAGAACAAGACAAATTATTCCATATACTACATTAAGGAAACTTATATCTAAAACTACAGAAATTCCATAAACACAATTTACATCTAAAACTACATAATGGAAATATATGAAAAATGAAGCTTTATTCTATTCCATCATCAATTGGATACAATGCTCTAAGAGTCCTCCTTGGAATGGAGGAGGTACTCCTATTTATACAATGAGAGGAGTAACAAACTCATAATGATCATCCACTAATATCTCTAACCATCTAGACACATAACCCTATCCTCCATGATCTCCTCCATGATCTTTTCCATGAGGTTTATCTTCTTAACTTCGAATTTGATCATCCAAGGCCACATAAAGGTGTCTTGGAAGCTTCCTTTGAGCCTACACATGTCAACAAACTCATGCTAATTGTTAGGTATAAGTATAAGCATATTATTTTCTTAGTTTTAGCCATAAATTCACTTTAAAATGTTAAGAATTAATAAACTTTGGAAAAACATAGTTATGACCCAATAATGAGGTGAATGTAATGATATGGAGGTGGAATGGAGGTGACATGAAGGTAAAATGTGAAGATATTGATGAATAATGGAGTGAAAATAGAGACTATTTTGAGGCCCAACAAGGCGAATAGCACAATATGGTTGTGTGTCTCAGATTCGGTATTGTTGAATGTATCTGGGGAAGCTATAACAAAGAATTTGTGGGACAAACTTGGGACTTTGTACCAATCTAAGTCTCTAGCGAATAAATTTTTCCTGCGGAAAAATCTGTATAACCTGAGGATGAAGGATGGAGACTCGGTGACAGAGCATCTGAACACCTTCAATACTCTGTTAAGTCAGCTGTCATCTATTGATATTAAAATCTTAGATGAAGATAAGTGCATCATTTTTTTGTGTTCTCTACAAGACTCATGGGACAGTCTGATTATTGCAATAGGTAGCAATACAACTACCTTGAATTTTGATGACATTGTCTCAGCCTTGCTATCGGAGGAAATGAGACAGAGAAATATGGAGGGTCGAAATGGAGATGCCTTATCTGTACGAGGAAGGTCCTAAATCATAAACAAGAATAAGGTTTCGAGTGGGAGATCTAAATCTAGAGGAAGATATAAATCTCCTAGAAAGTTTGTAAAGGTGTGCTGGAAATGTGAAAAGGAAGGGCACTACAAAAAGGACTGTAGATCTAAAGCTCCTGAGAAAGGAAAGGGATATGATGATGCTCTTTCTGCAGAGGAAAAAACCACCTCGGATGAAGGTGGAGATGTGTATTTGGCTTCTTCTTCAAATACACATGTAGATCATGAATCATGGTTGATTGAATCGAGTGCATCCTTTCACTTCACTCCCCATAGGGAGTGGTTTTGCAAGTATGAGAAATATGATGGTGGTGATGTCTTCCTAGGGGATGATAGGAAGGCCAGAATCGTTGGACATGGAAAATTCAAGCTGAAGCTGCAAGGTGGAAGGATTAGAACACTTCCTGGTGTTCTGTACATTCTTGCATTGGCCAAAAATCTGATTTATGTAAGCAAGATGGATGATGTAGGTGCAAAAACAATGTTCGAGAAAGATACTTATAAGATGGTTCGGGGAGCACTAGTATTAATGTGGGGAGTTCGGATTGGAACTCTATACAAGCTTCAGGGTAGCACTGTTATTTATGGGTGAAACAATTTTGTGTTTCCTGAAGATGGAGCGGAAAGCCTAGCGGTCTCTGGAGAAAAGACCATGCTATGGCATCAAAGGCTTGGACATATTGGAGAGAAGGAAATTTGGATACTATATGGAAATGGTATGGTAGAAGGTATCTCTAATTTCTCTCTAGATTTCAATTTCTGTGAACATTGTGTATATGGGAAGAAGAATTGGGTGAGTTTTCCTTCTGGTGCTAAGAGGGAGAACAAGATATTAGAGCTTGTGCACATTGATGTGTTTGGACCTGTGTCGGTTCCATCACTCAGTGAATCTGTGTACTATGTTTCATTCATAGATGACTTCTCAAGGAATACATAGTTATATTTCTTGAGGAAGAAATTTGAAGCCTTTGACATATTTAAAGAATTTAAGGATCTGGTGGAAAACCAGACAGAGAAGAAGATAAAGGTGTTGAGGGCAGATAATGGTGGGGAGTTCAGCAAGAATGAATTTGAAGATTTTTGTAAGAAGTGTGGCATAGCACAACAGAAGACTACTCCATACACACCTCAGCAAAACGAAGTTGCAGAAATAATGAACAGAACGCTGATGGAAAATGCAAGAAGCATGCTTAGTGCTACCGGGTTAGGACAATAATTCTGGGCAAAGGCAGTGGAGACTGCATGTTACTTGGTTAACAGATCACCTTCATCAGCGTTGGAGGATAAGACTCCACATGAGGTATGGATTGGTAAGAAACCCTCTCTTTAACATCTGAGGGTATTTGGATGTTATGCATATGTACATGTTCCAAAGAACAAAAGGACCAAGTTGGATAATAAATCTGAAAGGTGCATCTTTATTGGGTATAAGGATGGTTTAAAGGGTTACAAGCTTTGGAACCTAGAAACAGGGAAGGTTGTGTACAGTCGAGATGTGGTGTTTAGAGAGGTGAAAAATGTTGTTAAACATGAAGTCCTGCCAAAGGAACCTGAGAAGATAGATTTTGAGCTAAAGGAGGATGAATCAAACTCTACAATAGAAGAAGACTCGGAAGAGGAAGAACCACAAACTGCAGCTGTGAGAAGACCAGTTCAGGAAAGAAGATAGCCATAAAGGTATAGTCCATCTGCTTTCCGTTCAAATTTTGCTTTAACTATAACTGACGATGATCCCAGAACTGTCAGGGAGGCAATAGATTCAGAGGATGGAAAACTCTGGAAGGAGGCCATGGTTGGTGAAATGACATCTTTGCATAAAAATGAGTCATGGGATCTGGTGAAGTTTTCGGTTGGAAGGAAGCCCATTGGGATCAAATGGGCATTGAAGAAGAAGATTAATGTAGAAGGCAAGGTGGAGAAATACAAAGCTCGGTTGGTAGCAAAAGGCTATTCCCAGGTGCCGGGAATTGATTTTGGTGATATTTTTTCTCCTGTTGCCAAAGTTTCTTCTATTAGATTACTTTTATCTGTTGTTGCTGCATTTGATTTTGAGGTAGAACAGATGGATGTGAAGACAACATTTCTTCACGGGGATTTGGAAGAGGAGATTTACATGAAACAACCTGAAGGCTTTATGGTGAAGGGGAAGAAAGAACTGGTATGCAGGTTAAAGAAGTCCCAGTATGGGTTATAACAGTCACCAAGGATGTGGTATTAGAAATTTGATACCTATATACGGGGACTTGGCTTCACCAGAAGCAAGGAGGATCACTGTGTTTATTTTAAATTAATTGGTGCCCATGTTATTTATTTGGTCTTGTATGTGGATGATATGTTGTTGTTTGGAAATCACAAAGAAATTATCCAAGATTTGAAGACCCAGCTGTTCTCCAAATTCGACATGAAGGATCTTGGTGTTGCAAACTATATTTTGGGCATGGAAATTAAGAGAGATCGGGCAAAGAGAAAGCTCTGGTTAAACCAAAGGAAGTATTTCGAGACTATATTGCAAAGGTTCAATATGCAAGATAGTAAACCGGTGAATGTTTTGATTCCTGTAGGTGTAAAGTTGTCTACTGAACAGTGTCCCAAGACACAAGAAGAAGAGGAGGATATGTCTCGTGTTCCATATGCAAGTGCAGTGGGTAGCCTGATGTATGCAATAGTTTGTACTAGACCAGACATTTCACATGGAGTGGGAGTTTTGAGCAAGTTTATGTCAAACCCAGGGAAGGAGCATTGGACAACAATGAAGCGGGTTTTCAGATATTTGCATGGCACTAGTGATTATGGCTTGTGCTACCAGGGAAGACCAGGATTGGATAGAGTTTTGGACATCCGTGGTTTTGTTGATGCAGACTGGGTTGGAGATCTAGACCAAAGAAGATCTATAAGTGGGTATGTGTTTAGCCTATTTGGAGGTACAGTCAGTTGGATGAGTAAAAGACAGTTTGTAGTGGCTCTTTCAACTACAGAGGCAGAATACATAGCAACCACTCATGCAAGCAAGGAAGTAGTTTGGTTGCAGAGATTGTGTTCAAGTATGGGGTTGGTGCAGCAAGCTATAAGGATAGACTGTGATAGCCAAAGTGCAATTTTCTTGGCTAAGAACCCTGCTTATCATTCAAAGACAAAGCACATTGATGTTCAATATCACTTTGTGAGAGACATGGTTGAGGCTAAAAGGGTGTTGCTGGTAAAGGTGGACACTTTGAAGAATGTTGCAGATGCATTGATGAAGTCTTTGAGCACTCAGAAGTTCGCTTGGTGTAGAGAAAAAATGGTTGTTGCAGAGATGGGCCAATGACTAAGCTCTCTTGTGGTCCCCTGCGAAAAGAAAACAAGTGGGAGAATGTTGGGTATGTGTTATATTCTTTCCACGATTGGTATCAAAGCCATATTTTGGCTTCAGAGGGATGCTTCAGAGGGACGCTTTTATTCCTCTCGATATGCATATGAAGGTATTGGATCAATATAGATCTGGTTAAGATATGCATGTGAAGAAGGCGGACTTGGTCAAATTTGATCATCAGAAAATTGATGGACACAGTCGTGTGAAAAGTATGAAGAAGAGGTGCTTCAGTATTGCACAGCGCCATAGAGTCGTTCCCATGTGTTATGGCCCTGCCTGTGTAAACTAGAAAGACAAATTACCAGAATTGAAAAAAAATGCCGATCAATTTGAGTAAAATGGGATCGACATCTATGGACGAGGAAGAAAAAAAGCAGTATACTAACTGCATTTACTTCTTAGCATCGCTGTTAACCTGCAAGAAAGGGAAACAAATATGAATATCGGCATAGTGTAAATGCAAGGATCAATCCAAGAAATTGATGGTACTAGTTGTTGGGGAACTGTTTGAACCCAAATTGTGCATTTATACATCTACCTTAACACCCCGACGATTACTTTTCTTCTTAAACATTCCAGGGCCACGACTATGATAGTGGATCAAGGATTCTTTATGCTTTTGCAGGAGGCGTTGGGGTTGATAGTAGAAAATCAGGGGAGCCAATTCAAGGCTCCATTTCTTGTTGTGTATGGGTGAATGAGATCTCTCACTTCCACAAGTTGGTGGATAATCTCTGGATCGACATGAACGAGGTCTTCAATTTATGAAGTGGAAATTGCTCCATCCACACTAACTAGAGCTTCTCGGGGATGAGTTTTCCATCGGATTTCCGCCTCAACTGCACAAACATCATCGCCATCCGATGGGACGTGCCGCCCTACAAGATCAATGCCTCTACTGCCTAGGTCTCGTTGGGTATACTTAAGGAGATCAAAACGAATGGCAGCGAGAGTGCATCATGTTGGATTCAATGTTGGCTAGATACGCAAAAGGCGCAGGAGTTAATTAAAGGGATCAAGATCTATGTTAGAGATCATGATAGATCAGAGATATTTAGCATGGAGGTTATGCCAGTAGGTTGTAATGGAAGCAAATCAGGGTCACTGCCATGAAAAGTATCTACAGTGGAGGATAACGTTGTTGCAGGCGGAGATCAGAGTCGCGGAATAGGACGTGGATGGTGAAAGGGTAGAGTTTTTTATGGTCATCATGGTGGAAGCTTTGTTGGAGATGGCGACAACTATGTATATGATGAACAGGACCGCCCTTAATTAGTATGTTATCTGTATTTGGAGAGGATGGACTATGGGAGGTCCATGAGATGAAAGCACTCGGTGAGAGAGGATGTGTTAAAATAGCAACCATGAAAAAAAAAAAAAAAAAATTTGTAATGGAGTCAAATTTTATTACATGTAAATGTGTATAATGATGTAAGTCTTGGTAAGGTATGGGTACCCCTGGGTAATCACTCATAATTTTTGGGTTAGACATAGGTGATAGTGGGGATGTTGGGTTAACAACTACCCAGGTAAAAAATTTGAGGGGGGTAAGGGCCAGAGTGAGCAGGGCTGGGTTGACTCACTTGGCAAGGTTGGCTGAATTTATTCAAGGAACCCCAAGTCAAGTTCAAGTGGGGAATGTTAGGTAAATTGACTCAGGGTTAGAGTCAAGGTTGACTAGGTTAAACAATCGGGTAGTTTTGGGGCACATGGTATTGTGCACCCATGGTTTTCGGCTCATGGTATTGCATGTAATGGAGCCTATAAAAGGCTGGGAATACTTCATTGTAAGATAGGCCTGGAGATGAGCAGTGAAGGCTCACATGACCAGATTGGTCATGGTTTTGGCCAATGGCTAATGAAATTTCATTGGATGGGTTTTCCCCGGAGTTGGGGTTTTTCTCGGTTAAATATTGTGTGTTTAAGTTTCATGTTTGTTGCTAGTTATATTTTATTATTCCTCTCGGTAATTATTTATATTCTCCAGTAAATTATCTCTTCAAGAAATACCTGCATGCCTCAGTAAAATATCCACGCTAGAAGAGTTGGACTTGTCCAAAAATAATTTGAGTGGATCTATTCCAAAGGAGCTCTCTAAATTATCATTGTTGGAGGTTCTAGATGTTTCTTTTAACAACCTATGTGGGCCAATCCCATCAGGGACACAATTTTCTACTTTTAGTGTATCTTCATTCCAAAAGAATAAGTGCTTATATGGGTATTCTTTGAAATCATTCAACCAAAATAAAACATAAATACCAAGCTTTGTCAATAAAGTGGCATGGTTGAATAGAGTAAATGAAAACATGGCATTGATAGCATTAGGGATGGGATTCATGATTGGATTTTGGGGGATGGTTGTTGTTGTCATTGTATAGAAGAGAGTGAGAAATTGGGTGGTTCCCTCCAATAAACCAAGACCCTTTTATGGAGTGTATCGCTTCCCAAAATAATGGATTGTGGAAGAGATTATAACTACTTAATTGTTCTAAAAAGTTAGTGTAATATGAATAAAAAAAACTTATTGATCTTGAATGTGATGCATATGGTGCACGTTCAACCATAAATATAATGTTATGGATATGGTGCACATTCACCCATAAATCAAAGTTAGTATAATATGAATAAAACAATCTTATCCATTCTTAAATGATATGTGTATGATGTATGTAACCCTAAAATATAAAGCAATCTTAATAATGTCATAACTCTTATATGATATTTTTACACACATTTATTAAAAATATTACATTTATAACATACAAAAAAATTTATATTTAAGAGTATGTGCTTCCTTGTAAGATGTTATAAGTTCAAGTTTAGGATATGTACACCTATGCATAATTTACCAAACATATCCTTATTTGGAGAGGAGACCTTTGTCCCATGAAAAAGGGACTTTAATACAAACAAAAAGATCTTAAACACCAATTGAGTGACTAGATTGATCATACTCTTAAAAGTAGATTATTATTATTATTATTTATTATCATCAAATTTAAAAATTATTTTATTTATTTCGAATATAAAATTATTATCAAATATTATATATCTAAAAATATATATAATCATAATTGTAATATCATTTTCATTTATCTATTTTTATATGAATTAAACTTATATAAAAAAATATTTTTAATTAAACTAAAAAAAGAAAATCTCACTTAAAAAAATTGATTTATATATACATATATCAAATTTTTTTTGAAATATTATTATTTCTAGTTTTAGAAACACCATAACATATAACTAAATACACAGGCATGCATCCACACTTACTTCTGATTCTCTATTATATACACCTAAATGTATCTAAGTGTTGCGTTTTACTTTTTATATATATTAATATTCGTATAATATGCATAATACATAGAAAAATAATTATTTTAATTTAATATCTATATGATTGAAAATTATTTATAAATTTTAATAAAAATAATTTTGGAATAAAAATATTTATAAAATTTAATAAAAAAAAAACATGAAATATAATAAATTGAATTGATTATAATTATTATTATTCTTTTAATTGAGTAAATATAATATTTTATTATTAATATATGATTTAATGTTTTATCACAATATTTTTCCTATAATATATATAATTTTAATATAGTTAATATTATTTCTTCATTTAATCTTAAATTTAAGACATCATTAACATATAATTCGTTTAACATTCCATCACAACATCTTCCAAAATGTAAATCACCTCTCAATATCCAATCTATTCAAAATTCAATTTAAATTAATAAACATATATTTTAACATATTTATTTCACTATTTCTCAAAAGCTTGCTAGTTTTTTAATATCATCTAGGACAAATATATTAGTTTTTTTTTACGAATATTATTTTTATATTTTTAAGAAAAATAAATAAATTTTTATATTCTATTTATATATAAATACAATAGTTTTTTTTTGCGATATTAAAAGAGTCGAAATAAATAAGTTCCGATAGACCATATCAATCTGTGTGACATTCGTCACACAAAGAAAAAAAAAAAATTCTAAACTTTGTTTACTTTACCTTTTGAATTTCACCGAGCATATATGTATACCTACTGTACTATGGTCTTTCATCAATTTTATTTCTTAACACGCATTATTTATACCATATCTTAAAATTTTCAATGAGCATTATTAAACAAAGATTGTGACTCGTTTGATTAGTTGTACGTAAGTGTGTACTAATCATTTATGGCTTACAAAACATGTTATAATGCGATCACCTTACACCACTTTAATAATACACCTGTGATCATCCATTGGTTTACTCCTACAGTTGTTCCCCTCTATTGTTTGTACCCTCACTATGTGAGGCCACCTGCTTGCTCAACCTCCGTCGATTTGTGCATATTGGGATCAACGACGAAGGGTTTATCGAGAAATGACTAGAGTAATGCTTTCGCAACCCTAACTGTTTTCCTTCTTTCGATTTGTGTCTTCTCTGCAGAGAGCCCTGTCTACAATTTAGCGGCAGCATGGAGGTTTCATCGAGTAAACGCCCAACTTTCGTCTGAATCAGTCCCTTCTTCTCTTATTGGTAAGCGTCACTTCATCATTCCGTCCTTGTTTTGATGTTTTCTACTCAAACCTGGACTGTTCTCGCATTGGGTTAATGTTTATACTTATATCGCTTTCTCTCTTAGTTTACATTCTCCTTACAATAATAACTTGTATTTTTTTTACAATGTTCGGCGCTGCAGCTAATGCCAAGGCACTCCCACTACATTCTGGGCAGTTTCTCCTCCGTCACTACAGGTATAAGATGTATTGTTTTCAGTTTCATTGAACATGATTGGCACCCCTGAGCCTATGACTTGCCTCGTCTCAGCACGTGTTTAACTGTGTTTTCCTTCATCTTGTTTTCTCACAGTGGTTTTGATCCACGCTTGCGGATGTGGCCTTCGTCAGGTTCGTAACTCCAAACCATACATTGATTTCTTATTTTTATATATGTGCTCCATATCTATTAAAGGCTAATTATTCTCTTGTTATTGTATTTGGTGCAGGTATTATACCTAACCCCAAAGGCCAAGGTTACTCGTCATTCTCTTATTCGATGCCCGATGCTTTTCAACGAGGCTTCCTGATACCCTATCTTACCCATTTTAGGTATTTCGTTTTCCTTGCGTCTACTTTGGTGGCCAAGAGGTCGGGCTAAGCCTAACCGTGCTTTCCAAGTCTCGACTAAGGCAGGATGGCCATTAAGACTTCTATTCTATTACTCTTCGGACAAATTTATGCCTATTCTGCTTTCTAGCATAAATTAGTCATTTCAATGCATAGTTTAAGTGGGCTCTGACTCAAATATCTGTTAAGAGTTTGTCCTCTTTAAACTGAGAGGCTTGATTTAAATGTTTAATGGGATTTTCTTATTGATTTACCATTCTCTACATTTGTATAAATTATGGGTTTTTCTTCGCATACGCTTTAACGCACAATTTGAGTTTTAGTTTCCCCTTTTTGGTTTCTTGTTTACCCTACAGGGTTTAGCCGTGGATTTGATTTGAGCTTAAGGAATCTTAATAGTGGATGATATGCCTTCTTTTTTCAATAATTTTCATTATATGAATTTATAGTTTACCTTTGTGCCTTTTGGACTTGCGCAATATAATATCGCTCCATGATTGTAAACTATATTCATGGTATTTTACTTGTTTTAGTGCAGTCTATCTTTTTGTTGTAATAATCTTTATTTCTGAAGTATTAATCTTTCTTTTTGATGTAATAATATTTCTATGATTTATTATGCATGCTATTCTCAGGATTTCTTGTTAAGCATACTGTAAAAAATGAATTTTGTTTTGTGAAAGAGTTTTTCCTTCATCTTTTAGTTACAACAAATTATGTCTATTTCTTTACAGTTTTATAATGATGTCTGGACCATCTTAGCTTATGTCCATGTATAGCCCAGCTATGGAGGAACAATCAGTTCTGGGGTATAGGGTTTTCTCCCTAGACCCTGAACTAACAATTCTCTTTCATTTATAATTTTGGTTTTAAAAAGAGAAACTTTCTCCAACCTAATAGTTCAGGACTTTTTTTCAATCCTTACTCGCATTTTCTAACAATATAGAATTTATCTACAACATATTTCTTAATATGCTTCCGCATATTCATACACATGGGACAGTTTAAGAATAAGCTAGATTCTCCAAATACAATACACACATATGTCTAATACAAGATAAAACAATTTACAATCGTTCTTGCTTAACTGCAATACACATTTCCAAATCTTAAAACAACTTGGTCTATATCTTTCCTTTGTTAAAGTTGTCTGTCTATTACATCTGCAATAAATAAATCTATTTACTTATCTCATTTTGGACTCTGTTGATGATGTCCTCCCAACCTTAAGAGAGGCAATTGCGTCCTCCTCTTCCCTCGTGCTACACACCTGAGAAGTATAGCGTGACAGAGATTTATAGAGAGACCTCAGGGCCCCAAGTCCAATCTATTTTCCAGAAATATTCAGGATTGCTGAGTGTTTCCACTGTTCTCTACCAACTCGGGAAATTATTCACTCTCTTCCTCTTTCCTTCCTTATTTACAGAACATAACCCATTTCCCTCACTGGGATGTATCTTTATCCTCAGAGGAAAAGCTAACTATCCAAAACTATTCAACCACTTCTCAGTTCTTGAAATACTTTTACCATAAGTCTTTATACTTTTTATGGACCAATTTTCCATAACTAATTTTATTTCCAATAAAACAAAATTAATCCTTGTTCATAAAATAATATTAATGGTTCTTAAACTCCTGTGGTTGTTGTTATTTGCAGAAACCAGATTATCCATGGTACCATAAAACAATTGTCGACATTTCGAATCCCAACGGGGATCCATCTTCAGGACAATAAATAAATTAAGGAAGAAAGAAGGTCGCAAGAGGTCAAGGAATAAATAGTGAAGGCTAATGAAGATGAAAAGAAGAGCCGACAATAAGTCATGCTAAAAAATAATAATAATAATAAAAATAAAAAATAATTTTTTTTATTAATTTAATTAAAAAAAATTACTCAAATTCATTTCTATTTCTCTTAAGCTTATTATGATAAATATTTAAAAAGTTTTAATAAATAATTTTTTTTTTAAAATATTAATTTAATCATTTGTATTATTAATGGAATTAATTCTAATTCTAAAACAAAACCCTAAAATAAATTCAAATTTTTATAAATTTAATTTTTGTCTAAGTTTTATTAATGTGAGGAAAATGAAAGGATTTTTAATGTTTTAAATTTTTTTTTAACTATATGTTACTAAATGAGTTTTAATCAATTCTTATTAATTAACCCTAATAAATTACCAACTATTAAAATTTAAATTTTATTTTAATTAATTCCTAATGAATTTTAAATTCTAAAACCTATATAATATCCAACAAACGCTACTAAGTGTTAATTCTAATATTAATTATTTATTTAATTATTTTTCTTTCCAAATTAATTAATTCCTAATAAATTGTAATTCTAAACTTAATTGTGAGTAACATTTAAATTTTCATTTTCATTTACTCATAATAAATAATAAATAATTAATTTTTATTAATAGAATAAAAATTAATTAATGAAAATGATTATTATGAGTAAGTGGCATAATAAGAGTTTCTGAGCTGACACGACCCTAAACTAGAAAACTAAAAAGGAGGGAGAAGAATACGTGCAACATTATACCTTGGATGAGGACGAACATAGGGAGTCAATCTGTCTAATAAGAGGTCGCCAACTACCACTAATCTCATATCCTCCGTCCCTATTGATGTTATGCGGGTGTTTTATAATCTCCAGCGCTTCTCTAATATTATGTCTCTGGTAGTGTTCCTCCCTTGCAATAATTCTAGCATCCTCAAGGGGTAAGTGATGTTTTGTTTTTTAGGAGTGATCAGCAAGAGCCGAGGTTCGTGATCGCTCATGTTTAATATCGGCACCATGCTCTTTCAAACGCTTATGCAGAGAGCGCCCAGTTTCGCCAATATAACACTTCCCACAAGAACAGTCAATCTTGTAAACACATTTGAGTTGACCCTCACTAATGTTATCTTTAACTAAGCGCATATTTTGTCTAATGGTACCTGCTACTGAGAATTGTGCAAAAAATGTTGCTCTTCCCCAAAACCCTAGCAATCTTATCTGTCACACCCTTAATATATGGAAGAAAAACCCTTCCACCCCTCTCTTGAGGATCCTAGTGTTTCTTGGACACAACAGCGCTTTTCGCTCTGTTTATGGCTTTCTTGATTTCTCTTTCCTTATAACCTAAGCCTAAGAAAACATGAGTTAGGTGAGAGATTTCTTCCTCCAGGTGCTCCTCATCTGATATTCTCAGGGCTCTTATAGCAAGAGTGTTGAGGACACCAAATTTTTTAGCAGGGTGATGGTAAGATTCAGCGTGAAGGTAGCTTTCAGTATGGGTTTTCTTCCTAAAAACTTGATGCCTTAATGTTCCATCCTCTTTTCTGGTAACCAGAACATCCAAGAAAGGAATGCTCCTATTTTCTTCCATCTCCTTGGTAAACTTAATTTCTGGGGAAATTGAGTTGATGTGATCGAAGAATTTCTCGAGGTTCTCGCTACCATGCGACCACTTTATGTTAGTGTCGTCTACAAACCGCTTCCACCAAGCAGGACTTAAGGGAAAGCACGCAAGGTGAGAGTGGTGATCCCATTGCGACATCAGATACCTGCTCATAGAATTCTCCTTGGAAGCTGAAGAAGGTGGATCGTAAACAAATCTCAGTTAGCTTGGTTGTTTCAGGATATGTGACCTCATTAATGACCTGCACTACTTCATCTAAAGGGATTTTGGTAAACAATGACACCACATCAAAGCTTACCAAGATGTCATTCTCCTCCACCTTCTCTTTTTCAATAAGATTTATGAAGTCACTTGAGTCCTTAATAAAGGAATCAGTGTTCCCCACAAGAGGTTTGAGAATTTTTGCGACATATTTCGCCAGTTCATAGGTGGGGGATCCAATGGTATTGACAATTGGTCTCAGAGGAACCCCATCTTTATGAATCTTAGGAAGCCCATAAATTCTCGAAGTGACCTCACTGGAGGGTGTCAATTTCTTCTTCAACTTATCATCGAGATGGGAGTTCGAGATTACCTTCTTAACCTCTCTTAAGAACTTTGGCAGGGGGTTGGACTTCAACTTCTTATAGCTGCCGCAATCAAGATGCTCTTTCATTTTTCTAATATAATCCTCCTTATCTAAAACTACAGCAGCCCCTCCCTTTTCTGCCTTAAGGACTACAATCTCATCGTTATTGCGAAGGTCTCTAGGAGCGCCTATCTCCTCCTTGATAAGGTTTCTTTTAGGGGGTTTAGCTCTCCTTAGAATCAGGGAGCATTCTTGTCTAAGGGTTTCTTTGTCATCCAAAGGTAAACTTTGAATGCCCTCCTCAATGCTACACAAAATGCTCTCATTGGGAATACCTTTAGGAGCAATAGCAAATCCCAAACCTTTGTTGAGAATCCTACGGTTATCCTCAGGTTGGCAACGCCAACTTTAACTTGATGCGGAAAAGCAAATCATCAATCATTCATAATTGTGCTCTATCACACCTGATATCTTTCCATAATCTGAATCACATGCAGTCACACTTGGATTGTCCCTCATCGCATCTGTGAGGGTGCCACAACCCCTCCCCGCATCTGTGCTCGTGCCACGGGTCTTCAAAAGGCCCTAAATCTCCCCATTCTGCGATCTCTCTATTGTTCCAACTGGTCTCTAGAGCCATTTTTGTTATTCCCCTTGCCATTACGTTGTTGCTCTAGCTTCCCTGCGTGCTCCCCCTGCTGCGCATGCCCCTATCGCGCACCCTCCTACAGTGTGCTCCTCCCTCTGAAATCCCCCTGGCTGTGCACCCCCTAGTTGTGCGCATCCCTATGGAAAGCCCCTCCTCTTGTGCCTGTCCTTGCTACGAGCTATCTGCAGTGGACTCCCCTGTTGCATGACCCCCTATTGCACGTCCCCCCGCCGCGCACCTATGTTGCGCGAATCCCTACTGCACATCTCACTGCTCTGAGCCCGGCTTCCCTAACTCTGCTTGTCAGCTTCCCCATGGCCCAGCAACAACGTCAAAAGCCCATCAGGGGTAGCCAAAGAGATGCATTCTTGGGGCGTTATCACCACGGTCAAGATTAGCGTCTGGAATCCATTGAGGGTTCCTCTTCAGGCAACCACGATAGGGAGGCTACTCAAATGCCTTAGCGCACCCAGGAAGATATTTTCTTAACTCCGGAGAATCCGAGGGGTAAAAGAGGCCCCAAGAAGTCCACCATAGCGCACCCTAAGCTGCCCACTCCTCAAAAAACCGAACCGCTCCCTATTCACGAGCTAGCGAAGGAGGAGATAGACGTTTGGATCATGGATTCGGATGGAGTATGGACCAAATTTCTAGATGCATAGTACCATGTTGCTCCAATCATCCACACATCCCCCCCCCAAGCCCCCGCGCGATCCAACAACTGAGGAGGAGGCCATTGCACATGAATATGGATGCCTCATCGAGGAAAAGGATCCCGCAACAGAGGATGATGAAGGAACACCATAACTGCGCGGTAGCTCGGTTCATCTATGTTTTTTGTCAACTCAAGACATACTAAAGTTATTTTGTTTTTATATGTGTTACAGAACATTTTGTAAAACATGATCGTTTGACTCTATTAAGGGGATGGTTTCCTCCTAGGAGGCAGCGCCAAACCTGCTTTATTTTGAAAGCTACCAAAGCTGGGATTGGCTAAGCATTGCTTGCCATCTCAACCCAATGCCTATGTAAAGTTTCTTTTATGATCTAATATAGCTTAGCCTAACTTACAAAAAAAAACATTGCGAGGTGAAATAAATGTAGCATATGTTAGATTTACTTCTATCACAAACACAAGCACATTTTGAACAATGCAAAGCGTTAGATTTCCTTCCAACATAAATAACTAGATTGTCAAAAATAAGATGGAATTGTGAAGAAAATATAACACATACTAGATTTCCTTCTAGTACAAATTCACAAACATATTGTTAACAAAAACACTGTTGGGAAAAACAAATCTAACACATGTTAGATTTCTTCATATCAGAAACAGAAACACATTGCAAATAATAACATTGCAAGGTGAAAGAAATCTAATGCATACTAGATTTCCTTCTAATGGAAACATTATCACGTAACAACATTGTAAGTTGAGAAAAAATTAGCTTGTGTTATATTTACTTCTAACACAAATATATAAATATTTCTAACAACAACAATGCATGACAAAAAAAAATCTAACACATGTCAGATTTCCTTTTAGTCTAAACACATATGTTACTAATAACAACATTGCAAGGTAAAAGAAATCTAACATGTGCTAGTTTTTCTTTTAGCGCAAACACAAGCACATAGCAACATTGTAGAGTGAAAGAAATTTAGCAAGTGCTAGATTTATGTCTACCACAAATACAAGCATGTTTCCAACAACATCATTGTAAAGTATAAGAAATCTAGCATGTGATCAATTTTCTTCCAACACAAACACGAACAAGTTTCAAATTGAAATAAATCTAACACGTGCTATATTTCCTTCTAGCACATAACAACATTGTAGGACTGAATAAATCTAGTGCATGTTATAGATTTATTTCTATCACAAACACAAGCACATTCGAAGGTGAGGGAAACATAACGTGTGCTATATTTCCTTCTAGCCCAAACATAAGCGCATTGCTAATAACAAAATTATAAGGTGAAAGAAATCTAATGTGTGTAAGATTTCCTTCTAGCATAAACACAAGCAGACAAGCACATCATAAGGTGAAAGAATTATGTGCATGCTAGATTTACTTTTAGCACAAAAATAAGCATGTTGAGAAAAACAACATTATAGGGCAAAGGAAATCTAACATGAGCTAGATTTCCTTACAACACAACTCAAGCACATTATAAAATGAAACAAATCTAGCATGTACTATATTTCCTTCTAGCACACACATAAGAACATAACAACATTGTAGGGTTAAATAAATCTAACACATGCTAAATTTACTTCTAGCACAAGCTAAAGCATATTGCCAATAACAACATTGCAAGAAAAGAAATGTAACATGTGCTAAATTTCCTTCTAACAAAGTCACATGCATATTCTAATAACAACATCGCAAGGTCAAAGAATATAGCATATTTCCTTCTAGCACAAACAACCAGATTGCTAACCACAACATGGCATTGTGAAACAAATCTCGTGCATGCTAAATTTCCTTCTAGCTCAAACACAAACAAATTGTCAATAAAATGTGCTATATTTACTTTTAGAAAAAACTCAAGCCTATTTCCAACAACAACATTATCAAGCAAAAGAAATCTAACACGTGCAAGATTTCATTCTATCATAAACGAAAATTGCTAATAAAAACATTGTAAGATGAAAAAAATATAATGAGTGATATATTTCCTTCTAGCATAAATAAGCGCACATTGTCGATAACACCATTGCAAGCTGAAGGAAATCTAAGGAAATCTAACCCATGCTAAATTTTCCTATAGCAAAAACATAAGCACATAACAACATGGCAAGGTTAAAGAAATCTAGCTCGTGCTAGATTTACTTTTAGCACAAACACAAGTATGTTGCCAAAAGCAATATTGCAGGGCAAAAAGAAATCTATTTTGTGCTAGATTTTCTTCTATCACAGATACAAGGCATTCTCAATAGCAACATTGAAAGGTGAAAGAAATCTAACATGTGCTATATTTACTTTTAGTAGAAATACAAGCATATTTCCTTCAACAAAGTTGCATGCCAAAAGAAAACTAGGACCTGTTAAATTTTCTTCTAGGAAAAACACAAACACAATGGAAATAATAACATTTCAAGGGGAATGAAATCTAATGTGTGCGACATTTCCTTTTAGCAAAAACAACCAGATTGTCAACAACAAACTAAAATTAGAAAACTTTCCAGGCTTTGTGGGTTTTTCTCCATGAAGCTGCATAGAAAATGCAGTAACAGTTGTTTTGAACAGGCAACCAACCATGCCAATTTACTCGTATGTAACTCGAGGTTGGATTCTAGTGGATTGGTAGAACACTAAATCGTTTAACACGAGGTTCTAGCCAGATAATGTTGGACTGCTTTCATGGATCTCTAAATCTGATCTTGAGAGGAAAATGTAAATATTCTGCATTTAGTAAATATTTTGAACCAACATAATATAAAGTTGGAGCAGATGCTTGTATATTTAACACTGGTTTTGTTGGGTAGCAGTGTAGTGCAGATAAGCCCTTGTTAATATGGCTTGTTTGAGTATGCAGAGCTATTGCTTTTCCATTTTGGCTCAATGCATCTCAAATTCCAGAGAGGTGAATACGTTTTAGTTATGGGAAGGGGTGGATGCAGAGGAAGAAGGGTAAGCATGTCGGTATGTTGGTCTTACATTATTGTTGCATACAATGGTACTTTGATACCTATAATACTAGTGGCCCAAATGATATTTTAGCTACTTCAAATAATTAGTAACTACTTGGTGGCATGGGCAACCCCTACAAAAGAAAATGAGACTCCCTTCTCATTCGCATTTATGTTGCTTTGAAATTAAGCAACTCTATGTGCGTTCTTGTGAGCTATGTGCTTCTTTCAATGGTTGGACTTAAAACTGGCAATCAGCTTTTCAGCAATCTGCATAGGTGTATACTTCGTGCAACAATGTCCTTTGATGCAACTCCATTTGGGTCAATATTGAATCATGCATCAACTGATCAGAGTGCAGTGGACACATTAACTTTTGGGGATCATTCCAGTTGTGTCTCAGATTTCTTGGCAGGTATTCATTGTGTTTATACCAGTGGGTTCAACTTGTATATGGTATCATCAATATTACATACCATCAACTAGGGAAGTGGCTTGGTTGACATTAGTTTCTAGAGCTCCAATCGTACAAAATTTTGGAGAATCAATCTCTGGAGCAGCCACTATTAGAAATTTTGACCAGGAGTCTTGGTTCATGGAGAGAAATCTCTAGTTGATTGATATGTATACTAGACCTAGTCTCCATAATGTTAGAGCCAATGAATGGCTTAGTATTCTGATGGACTTTCTATCAAATCTTGTGTTTGCATTCTCTGTAATATTCCTAATGGAAATTTACAATGATAAGCAAAGCAAGCATAGTACAAAAAACAAACACAAAATTTACAACATATTAAACAACCAGAAATCTCCATAAATTGTGTTGAGCTTAGCCATTCTATTAATATAAATGTTGGGTACGAAGGTAAGATCAAAAAACATGCACCTGGGCTTGCCCAAGGCACGCTAACAATGCCCAAGTGATGAAATCAACTACACTAACATGAAATGTGGTTGTCCCCAACAATCTCTCCGCTAACCCAGTGAAAAATTGCATTGTTGGCTGCAAACAATGGTTGTTAGGGTCTCCTCTCGTGCTCTGAAAATTCTGGGATATTATCCTCGGACTCTCCTACAATAACCCACAAAAACCCACAAAGGAATCGGCCAAATGTTGACCTCAGAATTTCGGCCCAATTTCCCCCTAGCTTCTCCAGTTGTTGGCTGAGTTGGGGCCCCTATTTGAACCCTCAAATATGCCCAAAAAATTCTGCCAAATTATTTCTGAGATTCTTTTCAAAAACCCAGAAAGGGCTTACTCTAGTTTTGACACTCCAAATTTGACCTCAAAATGCTTGGCCCTCCTCCACAAGGCAATTGTAATTGTAGCATATGTTTGCTTGTTGTTCCACTATAAGTGATGTTTGAAAACCCCCCACCATTTCCTCCTGTGAATCTAATTTCAAACAACTTAGCTCCTCATCCTCACAACAATTGTTGGTCAGCCTTTATCAACTCTCCAAGAGCCCTTTTGTATTTTCTCCTTTTTCAGATCATTGAGTGTTCATAAGCTCACCAATCACCTGGTATGGGTAGTCAAAACCTTCACATCTGTTAGCCTCACTGGGATGGTTAAGATTCTATGCTTTAAACATTGTAATATTCCTAATGAGATTTGTAACATGTTCCAAAGCAAGTATCTTAAAAAACAAGCATTAAAACACCAAGAAATCTCCACTGAACTACGCTGAGCTGAGTCACTATTAATATAATGGTTGGGCACAGGCAGACCCAAAGCATGTACTGGCTGCCTGGTGCAACCTAGCAATGCCCATGATGAACGAATACTCGAACATGCAATGTGAAAAAACTGCACTGCTAACTGAACAAGCACAGTTAGGGCCTCATCCGTGTCTGCACTTCAAAATTGAATCCTGTTCTCCTCCAATAACCCAACAAAACCACTATGAATGGTCAAATGCATCTCGCACTCACCACTTCCATTCCCTCCCAAATACAGCCTATTGGCACCAAAATGTTATAAACTTCAATTTCCTTCGTGTTCTTTCCTATCCCCGCCAATCAGAAGTGGATCTCCCAAACACTGAAGAGACAGAGTAGAATTTACTCTCCTAGGGTGGCACCCATGTCCACCACATAAAGGTGACTGGGCCCCACCAATGATCTGCGTAGTTCCAGCAAGACGACGAGGCTCTGCTTCCGTAAATTCACTGTAAATATTCCCCGTCTTGTACCCAACCAGGAAGTCTGTTGGCACCACAACTAGGTCCAAACCGGTTGTGTCACTCGCATTGATTAACCAATATTTTTATCGATCTCTCTTCTGAGAGGGTGTAAGATTGACTTGTGGATCATTCCGACCTGATGAGCAGACATGTGGGCTCTTGAATTTGGAATTCCACTCCCATGTGCTAGGCCTGTCGGGAACAAATATAGACTGCAATACCTTGAAGAGATTTGAGTCACACACTCCCAAAAGATTCCTACATACTCTGAGAGACGAGAATCCAATCAACACACACTGTGAGTAAATTCTTTCTCCGATAAGCGCTGTTTCATTACACATGACCGTCTTCTGCTGGGGTTGTCTTGGAATACATGTGTGACACGCCATGAACGATCCATTGGAGACGGTCGGCTGAATGATCTCGTCGATCGCTGAACGCCACTTATCATCTCGTTTCGTTTTTTGTCTTCATCTAGTTTGAGATGTTCATTTCTTCCGTGATTGTGCCCAATCCGAATGCATTGTAACATGTTCTGTGAACAACACAATGAAAGGTTGGAAGACAAATGCCCTAGCTTGAATCAAATGTGAGCAAGTCATCTAGTTAAGGGAAGAAGGTTTGAATCACCATAAACCACTCTAATTAGCGTGGGAAAGTTTCAGGAGAGATGAGTCAGTCAATATATGGTTTATGCAGCTACACAAATCCTGGGTATGAAGGCTACATAGTGGGAAGATAGAGTCCACCTCAAGACAATGTGATAGTGGGACCACTGTAGGGCATGTCGGCTGAGGATGGCTTGACTGCTTCAAAATGATCCAGTGATTGTTTGATCACTGTCAGAAACTAATATGGAGCAACGCTGTTATGAGGTGAAGCCAGAAGGCTAACCGAGTGAGAACTGGCCGAGAGACGATACCTAGCTCTGCAATCTGGGCAAAGAAGATTCAGGATTGTTTGAAGTCTTTCCTGTATCCAAGGCAGAAGTGAGCTTTGTGGTCATCAGAAGAAGACCTATGTGATGGTGATCCAAGTCAATTTGATATAGATCACATTTTTTATTTCCATTTGCAATGATAACTGGACAAGAAGGTGTCAACATCTACTGGAATATTTTTGAGCAAAGAATTAAAAGGTTTGACATTGAAGGTCACCCATCTCACCATGATTACGCTTGAGGTATGGTCTGATATCAAATTAGTATATTCTGTGAAATGGGATCCTTTTACTTCTTGTTAAATAATCTCATTGTTATGCGTTTTCCAACACCTACCATGACTCTGTCGCCACTCAAATTTTTTGGCCACAAGAGATCTGGACACGCACACTTCACTATATGCAAAATCTCACCTACAGAGTGAGGTCTGCACCTAAATAATGTATTTGCACAAGTTAAGAAATTTCACATGTAAGGAGGTTCACATGATTAAATCAGTCAAATTTGCCTTCATATTCAAGCTTTTAAATGTCCGTGAGAAATCACCTGTAGGGAACTCCCAAAAATATATTGATCACACAGTCAATAGTTTTGAAGTACATGGACAAGAATGGTCAAGGAGGAAACCAACAAATCAAGTTGTAGGGTTGTTAATTTAATGGCCCTGGACTGAAACTAGTCACAGTTTCAATGGTGTTGTACATGGTTGCTATCACCCTCCTGGATAAACCACCCAAGTCAAAGTGTTGACTCCCTTTATGATAGTGAGCTCCATGCTTAAAACAAGAACCATGGGAATCCATTACGCCTGTTTTTCGAATGTATAGTATGGGTTATGAATATCATGACTATGTTGCCTACCTGACCTTTCACCATGATGGGAATAGATTGTTACAATTTGTGCCCAAGTGGTCAATGATCCATTGGCCTTTGACTCTGCTCTCGAACTGGAGTGAGCTCATGTCATTAAAGCACAGACGAAGAGTTTGAGCGAACATGAAGGAGGGTGAATATTTATCTGGGTTGTGTGGGGGCCTCAAAACACACTGCTCAGTGTTCTGTCAACCATGACCTGGATTTCTTCAATTCTGGCTGATGATATGTTTTTGTAAGAAAAGAGACCAAGATCCTGGTATCATGTTGCTTAAAATCTAAGGAGAATATATGGATTTACTCTGCTGTGGGAATGTCTCCATTTCTACATTGTTGTTGTCCTCGAGCTTTGTAAGATTACTGCCTGACTCTATGGAGTGTTCTTTGCCACAGTTGGTTCTTCCACAAACATAGAGTTATCAAGAGCATAGAAGCAACAAGCAGATTCAAGATAGGCACAAGAGGTGACTGCTCACTGACATTTGGACTTTATGTGCTTTGTACCATTATCTCTTTAAGAGCTGGAATGGCAGAAAGTCACCACTCTTTCTTGCTGGGATCTCTTCACAAGATTTGTGTGGTTGGTCACATATGCAGTTTTGACCTGTACTCAAGACCTGGTTGGTTGGCACGTTTGAGGGAAAAACAGATACAAGTTTGAAGTTGATAAGACAATCACACACCTTTATCTGCACGCATAGACTGGATTCTACAAGTGAAGTGAGAAGAAATTGAGTCAGATGTGTTTGATGAGTTCTAAGATCTCTACATTGAGAGTCAAGGTCTATCCATATGATATGATATCAGAATAATGATTTGTGAGAAATGGAGTTGTAAATCAAACATATATTTGAACTAACCATAAGAATATTCTGAGAAGTGTTCTGACCAGATGACAATTGCAGACCCAGATCCTAAGTTTGGAGCCTTAGGATCACAACTGATCACCTGAAATGGGCACCTAAAGCAAATGAATGACATGTTGTAGATGAACACCTCAAGTGCAAATAAAATATTGATTCCACTCTGTGAGAAACAGGCCTGAGAAGTTTGGTAACAAGATTCCACAAAACCTCTGTGTAATGTTGTAAGCTGAACGCCACAGATTGATGATGAAGAAACAAAGATGTGTCAAGGTATCTCCTGTGAACCGCTCATTTGAGGAGCTAAATTTATGAGTTGATGTCACTGCTGCATTGATGCTGGATGACAGATGTGCACCCAAGGCCACAGATCAAGGAAGAATGACAGCCAGGAGTATCAACTGAAGTGTGAACTGGTGTGCACCTGTGTTCTTCACCACGCTGTCGAGTCTTAGTCCATGACTCGCCAGCCTGCTTGGATGGTCGACCTGGAGAACAAGACCCCTTTTGTGCTGGTGTCCGATGCCTCATTTAGGGACATGAGATGTCGCCTTCTCTGGAGAAGCCTGACATTAAGAGAGACACATCTGATATGCTCCGTGTTAATATCACTGCTGCAAATCCCTGCTGCTCAAAGACACATGGTTTCGAGGGGAAATTCTGAAGAAAATCAAGAAGTCACATAATATTGCAGAGCCTAGTGAACATGAGGGACTATTTGTACAATCGACTCTTGGACTTTGAGGCAATTAGCATCAAGTCCTGGAAAGACACAAAGAGAGGCATGAACTCAATACAGAAGATGTCTCAGATGGTAACTGGGACTACAGACAAAGCAGTTGAGCACCTAAACAATGAAGAAGATCACAAGGCTTAGATTCCACAAAGGTTAAAAGTTCACAGGCAAGATTCTCATTGTCTTGGAGAAGGCATAGACTATGACACATATTTTCTGCACCTCGTGGCCCACTATACCACCATTCACTTATTATAGCTCTGTCACATGAGATGAGTCTTCACTGACATGTGAAGACCATTTTCCATGGTGTGATAAAGGAAGAGATATATGGGAGCAACCTCTGGGTTGAAAGTTCAGATCGGACACCCATAAACCATGGAGCTGGGCTGAGCTCTATGGGGGCCTAAACATGCAAATCTGAGTTTGGTACAGGAGGAGATATTACTGATGAAGTTGGGGCTTCACTTGTAGTATTGTTGATCCGAACCTTCACCGCAAGGTTACAGAAAGAAGCCTCCCCACTGGTGTTGTATGTGGACGAATCTTCTAATAGAAAAGCACCTCATTCATCAAGTGGCAAGAGGGAGCCAAGAAAAGAGTTTCCAGATGAAGGACCTATGACGAATGTCAGCTCCAAGGTTCAGCAGACTCCGGCGAGATTTTTTTCAAGAAAATACATTATAAGTTTTCAAAGGGATGGACCGTAAGTCTGATGGGAACCCAACTCAAGAAGTTGAGGAAAAGATTGCTGGCCCACCCCCACCATATCAACTCATAGAATCTCTGATGTTCTAATGAACACACCTGTCGGGATTGTAGAGCCAAAAGAATACTTTATCAACACACATGATCACAACATCACCGGGTCGGTGCCAAGAAACCCTGAGATATCTCTCGAGGTACGATAGACCACAATAGAGATATATCACAGACACACTCCATGGACATATAATTACGCTGAATTGGGCCTGCAAATGGTGGATCGCAAGAGCAATATCCTGATGCTACTTCTGCATGTGGATCTACTCGGCAGAATTAAAGTCGGTAGCCTGAGACCGCCGAGGCCATCAAATGCACATGGCACGGTTCAGAAGTCACTTGTTACAAAAGCTCTTCTGTGAGTTGTTCAAGGATGCATGATGCCATCAAGATCTTTGTGATGAACCAGAGGGGGATTTGGTTTGTCACAGAATCCCAAAGTTCCACGATTATCCAAGTGTGATGCTGATGGCCTACCACTTTATTCGATGGTAACAGGCGCCGTAAGGCTCGAATACAGGGAATCATGAGCAGGTCGTTGACATTCTCACAACACTCTGGGGAAGGTCATGTTCCTAACCATCCGGTGAGAATCTATGGACGTGGAACTACCCTGCCTCAGGGTCTCAATGACGATGAGCCCGGGGGAGCTCTGGGGCTTCTTGGGGACAGCCTTCTGGGAGCTATGAGCAACCACAAGGCTAGGCTTGTTAAACCCTGTTGGTGCTTAACTGCACCTGAAGGGGATTATTGGAGTTATTACCTCATTATCGTGTTCAGAGGTCCTACCCACTGAGTTCAGCACTATGGTAGCAATTTCATTTGGCCAATAGATGGGAAAGAGATCAGGAAAAGACCACGGACGCATCGTAAAATTTGTCGTGGACTTCTATCAGATGGTATAGTCCAAACCACTGGATCTGGGACTGTCTTGTGAGGTCTCACCCTCCGCCACTTCGCCGATGGAACCAACTGGTTGGTTGAGACTCTTTGTGAGTCCACAGAGGTTTTGACTGGGTCAATCGTCACCTGAATATGTTCTTGTGACCTCACTCCACTTTGCATACAAATGGAAGAGGCCACAGCAAGTTACGCGGGATGACGACCATACTGGACAAACAGACTGAGTCTTCCTAGCTGTGAGTGAGCAGCACTGGACAACGAGTCCAAACTCCGTGCTGTGTTGCTCCAGATGACTATCCAACATTTTTGGATTCCCTCTTTCTTAGAGGTAAGACGACCGTGCTATATCTCAATTGATGAGTGTAATATGTACTTTGAATTTATTCATCATGCTAGGCTCGTTTGGAATAAAATATAGACTTAAATGTCTTAAAGGACGTGTCACACACCCCCAAAGATTCCTATATTTTGAGAGACTTAGAATTCATTTGACACACATTATGAGGAATTTCTCATCTCCGGATAGCTTATTTTAGATGAGATATGGACTGCTCTTTGTTTGGGTTGTCTTTCGGAATATATGTGTGACACGCTTGGTCAATGATCTCATTGGAGATTTCTACTTTGCTGAAGCATCATGTTTCATCGCTGTAACGCCACCATTTTCACCCCGTTTTGGCTTCTGTCTCTACTGATCGTTATATACTTTATTCCTCAGACAGTCTCAACTGGAATAAAGAGAACATGTTCAAATTAACAAAGTCCATACACCACCCCAGTCTACTTAGTCACACCTTAAAATTGATAGTAATAATAATTTACATGCTTCAAATCACCGATTCGGCCCAATAAAATTTTCATGAACACATGAAAAATCTAATCCACTCTTACATAAATCCATTAGAAGCACCCCCTTCCAAAAACAAACTTTGTTATTCATCCATCTATAAAATTCAAATCCATGTAGTCAATCCATTGCAATTGAAAGATTCAACAAGAGGTTACAACATTGACGTGCTTTACAACACATATGTTTATCCATCACCACAAGAATCTTGAAATCATGATACCATAATGTCTTCCAACCATCTAGAATTGCCTAAGTTTACTTAGAGGACACAATATTGTTTCAAATGTTATTGCAATTACATTTTTGAAAACTATCCGGAATTGCTTGTGGTATGAGGCAAGTGATGCTGAATTCATATAGTTGAATAAATGACATGTATTCATCACAACTCGCAAGGACTATTCTGTCCTTCTTGGCAAATGGTGTCATTAGATAGTGTTTTAATTGTGGGAAAAATTATTTATAAAAATGAATCTTTTATAAAGCCCTAGAAAAGTTAATAATTCAATGTTGATGTTGGAAGAATTGATTGCATACCTTATTCACCACACTATATGCCTCATGACCATCTTTTACAAACTGCATTCAAACTTTCTACGTAAGGCCATGTTAGGACAAGACCAGCCTGATTTGTGTGTCATGCATAATAGGCAATATTGGTTTAACATCTCTAGCCTAGCTTTCCGTATAAATTTTTCTCTAATTTCAACCATGTGATATCCAAAATAAACCATCATGTCATCACAATAACTTTTATCTATCTTCCCAATATGTGATCTCCACCACACTAAATATGTGGAAAGGCCTGTAACCAAAGCCTCGCCAAGATCATTCTGCAATTCAAATACTTTCAACAATCCTCCTTCAATAATTTCTCAGCATACTGATCAACCAAGAGAGTGATTAGTTGTAGATTTATCAGTAAATAAGGGCAATGCCACAAGGTCAGCCCTTAATTAATTTCTCTATAGTTCTATAACACTCCTTTACACATTAAAATTCTGCCACCTTGTTTAATTGTTGCTGAGAAAGAAATGACTCTATAGTTCTTCAGTCTTCCTTAGCAACCTCACAAAGAATATCCATATTTATGCACCTTATCAAACAATGCAAATCCATGATGTGGGATGGGGAACTTATTCATCATTTCTCAACACTCGTAAACATTTTTAGTTTGCAATTCTTCTAAAGACACATCATTGAATAGCATGCAAATGTACTTGTGAGGCAATTTTATTGTACATGCATAAGCAAGCATGAGGAAAAGTGTATATAGGGACCGCTGAGAGATGAATCTGAGATTATCTGATGAATATCGTAAGCAGGTCATTTGATTATATTCTCTTCCAAAGCCCATCTTCTGCTGACATCAAACAAATGGTTTACAGACTGCTACTGATTCTCTGGGCTCCTACCCTAACTTATTTACTTGAGAATGTTTTTTTCACTACCACTATATTCTGAATGCCCATGCAAACGTCTGCTCAGGGAGTCAATGCTAAGAGCACCCTTATTTTCAGCTCTTTTTCCCAACTCATTGCCAAAGAAAGAATTCAATATCTCATCAGTCTTTGTGTTTCTTATACACTGTTCCTAGACATGACCCTCATGTTATCCAACAACATTTAAAGTTTATGTGATGTTTAAACTTTGTGCTCGTATTTGTTTTAGGTGCTAATGAGCATTGGTACACATCGGGACTCCAATCAAAGTAAATATTTTTGGGCTTCAGTTGCTTGTCCAGATAGATTTATCAATACACTAATATCACACAGCAATTTTTCAACAACAAAGTGGGACAGGATGAGTCGCCCATGAAGCACCAAAAGCGCTGGAATATTTGTGACATCATTTGCATGAGAATTAATGTTCTCATCAAAGAATGTGGTGTTTCCACACCATGGCAAAACAAGAGAGCGGGATATTTTCTTTTTGGAATGCCTTAATGCCCCTCTATATCACATATATTTATTTGGTATCCAATTCTCTCTATCCTGCTCTGATATATGTATCCAATTCCTCTTCCCTTCCCCTTCCCCTTCCCATTCTGACATCAATAAACAAAGATCGCTAACAAAGGTATTGTCTATTCATATAAAATATCAAAGCAAAGTTATAGTGGTTGAGAGATTGAACCACTACACATGTAATGAAATTCCTACAGGATTGAACTAATCGGGCGAGTAGATTTGCCTCCATAGGAGAGTAAGCCTTGCCACCCTGCTACTGTTCTTCTACTTTTGGAAAAAGAGGAAAATAAAATGACCATTGCTTGATCAACAAAAGCCGTATACAAAAAAAAGCACCAAAGGTTTTAAGGGTTTTACTTGTGGCATATGATTTCTGAGGAGCACAGCAAGATTTGAAAGGGATGGAAGTGGACGCTTGTGTGTCTAGGATAAGATCAAGGTATGGAAAAACAACATTGATTTGGGTACAAAGAGTTCTGCAGAAGCTGATGCTGTCTGTCGCTGGTCACTAGGTACACAATGTTTACAAAAATAGGAAGAATAAGAAGACATTGTTGGACATGCCAAGCCCTCCCCATTGGGGGAATTGGTCTAAATTGGCTAAAATATATTTGCAACACAAGAATTTCTACAAAATCACAAGCGATCAAGCTCAAATAGATTGTTTTCATGAAAAGTGGGGATTTTCTAGAAATAAGTGAACCACCAACAAAGAACCCCGTAAGGACAATGTTCAACAAAATGCAGGTGGAAATTAATTAATGATGTCCCTAAGAAGACTTTGAGACCACACCAAAATGGTATCAGTGATCCACATGCAGTCCCGTCAATGCCAAAGCAAATAAATTACTGTCTCATTTGGTTTATCAAACTATCAGCAAAGCTTTCAATATAAGACTTATTTGGAAGCTAGAAATTTTGAGATGAATAATGTAGTTGGCTAAAAATAGTAGTTATGCGTCACTTGTTTGCAATATTTTCTGCTGCACCCATGATTACCCCCAGCTACTTGTACACATGTTATAAGTGCTCATAGCTTACCTTTCCACTTTGAAACCTTGGAGAATTCTGATTTGATTTATTATACAAAAGATATGAAGGGACAGGCATCTAAAGTTTACAAAAAGAAAATATATCAAAAAGCTGTAAAGAATTATCCCCGTCTAATTGGATCGATACGTATACTAGATCTACTCTCCACAATGTTGGTGCAATCTGTGCCTCCTCCTTGTAGAGTTATATAAAGTGTTGTGGAACCTTCTCATAATTCAACTCTAAATGGTTATCTCACATCGTATTTTTTACTCATATATTCACTTCCTTGAAAATGGCTCTAAGGTGTGCATAAAATTATGAACCCATATTTAAATAGGAACCTCCTATATATCCTAAATGACTTTATGTTGATACATGTGGCCTCATTGATTTTGGAAGTACCACCGAATTGTAGGGTCCGGTTGATGTAACTGGGAGTCCAAAATGTCATTAGCTAGTGGAGCCCCAATTTCTCGGTAGGACTTTATCATTTAGTGCCTCCATCATATCATGCCATGAATGCAACATGATTTGATGTGCTTACCCACCATCTACTCCACCACTTCTTCCAAATCGCCTTCCATAAACTCATGTTCTTATGCTCTACACTAATCCACCTAACTATTTTCAACATCATGCAATGATAATCATTTTTTGCAATCTATTCAAGAGTGCTTAAAATTGACCAATTGCTTTTATTTAATGAATTAGTTAATAGATTATCAATAAAAGTCACTTTGTTTCAATTGCTCTATCGAATGGCCCTTTTCAAATTAATAATGAACACAACACTAGATAATTTAAAGCAAAAAATTCACATATAAGATAAGATTGTCGATTTATATTTCTTCTGCTCCATGGATCCATACTTGGATATATTGCCCCCTAAAGATTAAAGTAGCTTGTATTAGTCATAGAATTAAAACATTTAAGAACAAAAATATTAACAAATATTTGAAAGCAGAAGAAATTAAAATTGCAATCTATTCCTACAGTTATAATGGGGTGAAGATATGAAAAACACTTCATGGGGAAATGATGCTTAGAATAGAAAAACGTTTTCCTATCAAATAGTTACAACCCCGTGAGCTTAAACTTTGAAATATGCATATGTACCAGATATTTGTGCAATTAAGGTGAACACAAAACATCTGTGCTCCTTTCATACTAGGCAGAAGTGGGACCATAGCCCATAACTTGCAATGACTATCATGATGAATTAGTTATAAGAAAAGATATGTGTTTTTCCAATTATACTCTCAGGCAATATGGCATGATATGAGAGCTCGTGATATTATCCTTTGTCGCCTAGATGCTTTTATGTTAAGTGATTGGGAGCATTAAGATCTTCACCATTATTTAAATCATGGAAACATTACTAGCAGATCCGAGTGAGACTTGGTGAGATTTTGTACCTGACACTGAGCAACGGCACCAATATGCTAATATTATTCTCAGCACTCAGCATCGTTGTTCAAATTAAACACATTAGGAGCCCGTCGAGAGGCCTCCCCGGCACGTCACACCCAAAGGAATTACCAATAAAAATAACTTAAATTTTGATTTTTGCTGTAGCTGAAAAATAATGAATAATATTACAGTAAAATTCTCTAGGAAGGGTTGTCATCCACCGAGCATTTCTCAAAATTGTGGCTTTATCTATAATCTATTACCAATTCTTCTGAGGCCTTAAGCTACGGGGCCTTGTAGACTGTGGGAGTCCAAATCGCACCCATTTCAAGTTGCCTTGAAATTTATAACTCAAGTCCAAAAGTATCACACACTTATAGACTCTAAATTCAATGCCTAGGGTAGACCAAGTTGTTAAAACATTATTCCGAGTCTAGGTTGTTGCTACTTGCAACATTAACCACGGGCTTAGGTTACAAACATTGGGGTTGTTAATTTGCAGAGCAGAGGTTGTTGTATCACTGTACCACCACAAGCCAACAATCATAATGGCACCTTCAACACTCGATATTCTTCTCTCACAGCATGTCAGGATTTATTCCCACAAAGAGCCATTTTTGTAGTGAACGAGCCATTTTACTTTTCATGTGGGCGGACAGAGATATACTCCGGCTTCATAAAGTATACACCATAAAATCACACTAAATTCCCGCTTTCTCCCGCTAGCGTGCATAATAAAATACTGAGTAAGAGTTTGAAATTAATTTAGAAATACCTGTCAATCTGATTCTGTGAGTGGTGAAATTTCTTCTCGCTTCTCCAACCCCGCGTATCACTTATTTCTCCTTTTGGTTAAATGCCCTTTCCCATATCCTTACATTCAACACTCGTAAAAATAATTTTATTGTTTAAACAAAATATTTTGTCGAACATGTTGTTTGTCAAACACAAATTATTTTGCTAAAACACAAATTCTGGGAAAAACTTTTGCTGCACGTCAAACCGGCAGAATAAAACAAAACATAGCAAGTCAAAATTACCATTCAACACATTTCAAATGATCTAGATTTTTTGGTCAACATGACCCCGGAAAACTCCCCTACAACTCTTTGGGAAACCAGCCTTTGAGCTCCTTCTTATTTCGAAATACTTTACAGAGAGAAGTGAATGCAGAAGAAAAATTCCAAAGAACTAAACAACAAGATTTATCTCGATTTCCGTGCATTCACTCATTTAAAAAATGCAAAACAAGAAAAACCCAAATGTAAATTTTATTAAAGATTTATGACAAAGATTAAATGCCGAAATGAGCTTCTCGATTTTTGTGCTCACTGTATTTGGCCAGACGTCGCACGATCGTACGAAACTCCACCGCTTCTTCTCCTCAAAATCACGTCCTTTGCTTCTCAACTAGCGAAACTAATCAGACGCACGCTGTACGGATTTGTAACCGTACTCACTACAGCATTTCCCCTACTGTGCCCAAAATCTGGCCTGCATCAATGTTGAAGTCGTCGTACGGTTCTCCTTGGTGTGCCTTCCGAAAATGTGCCCAACACTTGTTGTACGGATTTCACTGAACCCCGTGCCTCATTGTCAGACGACTTGGTTTAAGTCTTATCACTTTCCGCCGAAATCTCCTTTGCTCTCCTTCTCCCGCTTCTCAATCTCGCTTCATGAAAGAATGAATGACCTTTCCTCCTTTTTCCTCTTTAACCTAAACTGTTTGATTTTTGGGAATCCAAATCAATACCAGATAATGAGATCTAGGGCTAAGATTAAATGCTCATTTAAATCCTCACTTTCTATTTTTAATTCGCTCCACTTTAATAAAGACCCACTAGTTTTTTATTTCCAAAGTCACTTTTTCCTTCTAATTTTATATTTGACTTTGATAAAGTCACTTTAAATATTCTTAAAGAATTCTATCACTTAAGTCACTTTTAATTAGATTTGACTTTATAAAAATTATAAAGTCACTTTAGGAGAAAAATTAAATTGTTTTAACACTTTTTCCTAGGCCAAAGATCAAGCCTTAGGGAACTAAATTGCCCTCCTATTCTCAAATTTCAACAAGGAGGGTGAATCTACCATATAGTCTCATAGAATTCTCTATTGTATATATTTTTAGGTTAGCACTTTGAGCGATTCAAGATTATCTATTTTTTAGGTTAGCAATTTGAGAAATTCAATAACCATTAGCATGTTACCCTAGGCTACCTCCTATTCTTATATTCATACATCCTGGTAAACAAATGAGTAAGCTCAGCCAACTTATGAGACAAACTCGAAACTAGAGCTGTTCTGGATGGATTCTGAGACAAAACAATCTCATACTCATCTCCATATGAGCTCATTCCTTCTGCCATGAGCTGCCAGAACATGGCTCCCCTACCTTCTCTTCTCGATCTAACAAGATGCATATACATGCTTATAAACACACCAAGTAAATGTCTCTCCCACCCATGTGAAATACTGGGTTTTTGTAAGATTTCCCAAACTCTCCAAACAAAACTAGTTTTCTTAATATCCTGCTTCCATATTCCATATGGCTCTTTATCCAACTTTGCAGAAATGAACGTTGGGTCTCCTCATCTGCTCTAGCAAGCCTTTAATTTTAAAATCACAATTCAATATGTTAATGTAAACTCAAAAATATCATTGAGAAATGAACACCCGATAATATAATAATGGACTTCCTACCTATAAGATCATTTCACCTTCTTTGTTGCAATGGTTAAGATGATGGTGAGGAAGGAGGAATATGATTTCACCAAAATATTTTTCATGTGTATATGGTTTTTAGTATACATGTCATTCATAACCATGTCATTTGCTGGTGGAAATTATATATTGGGGTCCTACTCAGAA
The DNA here is from genome assembly GCA_034641835.2 of Pinus albicaulis. Lineage (NCBI taxonomy): Eukaryota > Viridiplantae > Streptophyta > Pinopsida > Pinales > Pinaceae > Pinus > Pinus albicaulis. Next base: position 321,525,619 of record CM076570.1, on the reverse strand, counting down.
GCAATAAAAACTTGCCTAGAATATGATCAGAGCATGTTGAATACCTTGCCATTTTTCAAGGATCTGGGTACTAATGTCAGTGTTCATAATCCTCTAGGGCTTCAACCCACTACTTCAAATCTTCAATATGAATTCAAGTCTAATGCCCAAATACGATGCGCACCAAACAGATCCAAAAAGATAAGCTCCAGAAACCACTTTCCTCTCTGCCCTCAGAAATTCAAGGAGTCTTCAACAATGCTTCGTGATGTGTCAAGAAAACTCCAAACTATATTTAATGATGCCTCAAGGTCTTCAATGAATTTCAAAATTCTGCACCGTTAAATGCTTCAATTTGCTCCAAAAATATTAAGTGATTCCCAGTCCAATTTTCTTCAAATTTCATGTCTCCATCATTGACTGCACATGCCTAAATGATTCCTCCACAGTTTCTTCTAGGTGATGGACTATATATAAGTGTTATTCTTACAGCCTTATCACTCCATCACACATTATCACAAAATATTCGAAAATTGTCATAATGTGTTAAAATCATTGTGTGCATATGTAGGTACCAGATCCTTCAACTGGTATTTCCACAGGAAAGGTTGTCTTCCACTAAGCCACAAACAAGTGTGTCAGGTAATAGATATGAAGTTGCACACATATTAATTGTTCACACTCTTCAAAGTGTAACTACTACCTTTGATATAAGCTCCACAGATTTATTGTTTCATCAATCCATAACTGTTGTATTACCACAGAAATACACTTCAAGATTCCAAACTATGGTTGTATTATTATCACAGTCTCAAGAGGTAGCACCACAGTTCTGAAGTTACTCGACCAAGGTTCAAGTGCCTTTCCAAAAATCCAACAAATCTGAGCCACTGTTGAATTACAACTACTCCATAGTAGTTGTCAAGTGATTGTCTGGGTTCGAGGGTGTAAACAATAGGTCTGAGGCCTAATTACGGATTGCAACCAAGATCTGAGCCCTAATTCTGGGCTGCAACAGGGATCTGAGCCCTAATTTTGGTCTTCAATAAATATCCGAACTCTAATTCTAGGCCGCAACAAAGATATGAGCCTTAATTTTGGGTTGCAATAGGCCAGAGGGTTTTTTTTTTTATCTTACATCTCCTTGTCATAGATTTTTAACCCATAAAATAATCCTTGAAACAATCTTCGATGTCCTGCATTGTCTTACACTACCTTAGATTTGAGTTCTGTGTTTTTCTCTGAATTAATCACCAGATTTATCTTTGAAAATGGGCAGTCCAACGTTGTATTTATACAAATTTTGGCTTTAAAGTGGATGGACACATCTTATGGAGGGGCCAACATGAGTGACTGAGTGTAGGTCGGTTAGGCTAAAATAATTTGATATGCTATCTTAAAGAATTATTTTCTCTTAAAATATTTGGATTTAGGGGCTGAGTGAAGGCTCGTTGGAAAGAGGAAAGATTCCTCTTTAAGATGGTGAAGGAGCCAAGTTGATAGGATGCCTCTAAGGTGACAAAAAAATGATTTTCTTTATGACTTCTTTGAATATTTTTATGTATAAGGTGTTTGGGAAGAATGAGGTCATTAGGGCATTAAGTAAGCTCTCCACTTGTTATTTAATCATGATATGTCATCAAGTGATCTCCAACTCCTTCATTTTCCATGCCATCACCATATATGTTATCATGTGTGCCATCAATGTCACCATGACATAAGGATTGTGCAGTGATATGTCATTAACCATATGCAGCATGCATCAGTTTGTTAGAGTAGAGGCTAGATCATCACAAGGAGAGCTTCTTCATCAAGATTCTCTATGCGCATCAATAAGGAATCCTTTATGAAGAGTAAGGACATCATCATGATTTCTAGGGAATCTTCATCAAGAGCAAGGATGCATGGTCTTATGACATCACAAGAATATTTTCCATCCAATAATGCCATATTAACATCAATGACAACCTTGTCTAACAGTCGGGACTTGGGAATCAAGACCAGTGCTCTTAAAAAGTGAGTTTATGTATAATAGAAGGTTTCAAATATTCTTACAACCTAATAAGCTAGGTCTGAAAGACCTTATCTAAGGTCATCTATACAATGCTTCTAATATGTAAGTACCAAATCTTTTAGCCCATGTCCAAGTCTGCAAAGGTCGTAAGGTCTCACCCGGCCTTGAAGGGTTGGCTATCCTAACCCAGTAATACCTGTGTGGAACCAGTGAACACGAGAATGCCATTCAATTTTTGGTTTTGAGCTAGTCTGAGCCAGGCCTCAAAGGCCAACTCACTTTTTAACTAGCCACATTCTGCCTGTGGCTTGGTAGGTCTAAGTAGGTCATTTGTACTAGTAACATGACATTCTTCAATTAGCCTCCTTGCTATCAGGACCCCCTATGCTAATCAACTGCAATTCCATCAATCTCATAACAAAATTTTGAGCATATATTGTTTTGCAAATATGAAAAAAATGTAATGAGAACATATTCAGAGACCATTCTCCAACTTCCCAAGCCAACATGGGTAATTAATAAAAGTGGACTAAGTTTGAACCCTCATCTTTCTCAACTTGAAATGTGAAATAATGTCCAAAAAACTATCAAATCCTTGTTGCCTAATTTTGGGAGGCCATATCTATTATAGTAAGGACTCCAAAGGAACAATAAAGAGAATCATTCTAAAAACTTATAATATGCATAACTCTCTTGGGCATAGTTCTCTCTTCACTTTGGGCTTAGATTCACTTTTCTCAGACCTTAAAATGACAGGTTATATTCTAGAGAGTCCAGGTACCTTCTCATCATTGTGGAGGTTGCTGACATAATCTAGCAGTGCCTTTGCATAGTGTGTAATTGAATTGACTTTATATATAGAGGTTGTCCTGTTTATCCCATTAGAATTGAGATCCAGGGCAGCCACTTTGCAACCCCTTTGCTTAAGAAAAGTTAAAACCTTATACCAACACAATGCTCCATGGCTGCCAATTTCATGAATCAAAACTAAAATATGTTTTCCTCCTTCCTGATTCATTTCAATTAAGAAAAACCTCAGATCAACTCATCCTAGGGTCGCATTATTCAATCTTGCAAGTTGGAAACTGAAATAAAATAGACAGAAGAGGTTGTTGAAGTTTTAGTATTCGAATAACTTCACATGAATATAAATAAGGAGCAATATGACACCAAGGCACCAAAAAATCCTACTCCATTGCACCACCATCATAACAGTGGATCAGAACAGAGACTCCAGTGTCTGACTTGTTCAGATGCAAACATCTGAGAATTTGACTGACGTTCTCTACAAGGAAGCATTAGGTCCCTTGATATATATGGTCAAGGAGATGAGGTCCAGGAGCTCTTTTCCCTAAGTATCTAAAAAAAATTAGTCACATGGATGATGGATGTGAGTATTGAAAAAAGTCATTGAAGGATGAGATCGATATCTTTAAGGTTGCCCACCTATTTCAATTCCTCAGTTTTTCATTATTCGGCAGAATAGATGCTTCTGAGATTTTTTTGGAAAATAATTTTCAAGATTCATCACGTTTATTGTGAGGCTTATTCAATGGATTTTTATTCACCAAAAATAGGATTGATTCTTTTTGGGATCTTGTCTTCAACTTTTCATACCGATAATGAAGATATAATGGAATTTCAGAGGAGATTGTCAACATATGCATATGCATGGATCATCTGGTGAAGGACAATGGCTGTAATAAATACCAAACACATGGATTCATTTCACTAACATAGGGTTACTTAAATATGGAGACAATATTTAGATTTTCCATCGGTACTTTCCAACAATAAATTATGAATAATGCGGCCAAATTCAGCATTAAAATAAATTTAATAGAAAAGAATGTCTGATAAACTACATAGAAATTTACAGCCATCTCCAAATACTAACATGACTGAACTAAAACATTTTAAATAATATGTCTAATCTTAAGCTAAGTAAAACCACACAACTAGTCCTAAAGCCGACAGTATATTTTACTTGAACAAACTCTACCAAGATATCATTTATGTAAATAACTTTGAGAATGTGATACACTGATAGTGGTCTTAGTATACCATAACCCAAATTAACACTTAGCTGAAAATTTATCTGATTAATAAACATTAAAAGTTTTCATAGATTGGTTTCAACCATGTCTACTTTGAGGGTCGAGTGAGTGTCCCCACCAGGTTCGATTACATTACAGATGACTCTCTAGCGATAGATATAAATTTTGTTACTTGTGAGAATATACCCAATCAATGACGTGTATAGGGCACTTGGTATGGCACTAAAAATCTTTAGGAAAGTAGTATGTCGCTCATAAAGCCCTAAGAGAACCTCACCTGTGTTGAAGCTCTCCTCAGCGAAAACAATCTTTCTTGAAATATCATGTACTCAACTTTTCAATAACTGGGTATCTTGGTCATTGAAATTCCATGATTTTAAGGGCAGGACTGCTCTAAACATGTCAAAATGTCCACCAATCAATGAAATGCAAGTGAAATTGTTAGGGAAAATGTGCTTATATTTTTAATTTCCATGAAGTGTACGTGGGCCTCCTACATGTTGCTTTCGTTGCAAAGCCCATTGATGAAATCAGGGTAGGAAGAGACATTAGGAAAATGTAGTTTTTATTCCATTTCATCCCATAGCTTGAAGGTTGGTCATACATATGCTTTTTTTAAATGCCCATCAATTAGTTCAAGAGGCATGTATGTATTCGGTTTCTTGGAAATACCTGCCACTAATATATTCCAAATATGAGTATTTGGAGTAAGAACTTCATTCCTCAATGCTTCAAGAATCATCGTAACTTATGCAATGTTTTCTTGCTTAAAAAAACCATATATTAATGTAGTATAAATAATTATGTCTAGGTTCTAAAAATATTCTCACCAATTTATCAATGAACTCAAGTCTTCATGGTCTCCTCCCTCTGCAAGTCTAAAGGTCCTAGAAAATATGAGGCAAGGACATATGTGGGAAATGAAGTGAGGAGGCTTAAAAGCAAGTCTAGGAAAGAATTTGGTGCAGATTTATTGTTGTCTTAGGCTACTAGTGCAAAGGTAAGTAATGATGTTTTAGTGAATATTTTGATATGGTTTGGATGTCTGTTTAGTACAACAGAAAAATATGCAGCCACTCAGATTGTTAGCACAGGAGAACAAAGGTGTTTTCTAGTGCTGATGTGGATAGAATGTTGATGGTCTGATCTAGGAGTGTCGAAGGCCTACAAAATGAATATCTTGGTCTCCCAGTAAACATCAGATAGAATAAAGTACATTTCTGGAGTTTATGTAATCTCAATAGTGAGATTAGAAGTCATCCTATGAATATTACTCAAATATGAGAGGTCTTCCTCTTTGGAAGAATAAGTTGCAATCATAAAATAACTTATATTTTTCACCTAGACAATAATTTAAGAAGCCAACCTTGTAACAACTATTTTGAGCATATATATTCTCCAAGTCTAGTTAGTACAACTAAAATTTATAGTCTTCACCTACGTAAAGATATTTTGAGCATAAAATTTTACATGATATTAAAGGCAAAGTCTGGGTTACTCTTCAAAATTTAGATCAATCAAGTAAAGGCTAGAAAAGAAGAAGACTAGTCCTTCCATAGTTCTGAGCACAATTATTTAATTCACGCCCCTATCTCAAAAGAAGAGAAATAAAGACTCCTATCTTGTTTCTATGATCAACTGTTATATACTCATAGCCTAAAATTCAATTGAGCCAACCTATAGACAGTGGCCGAAGCATTAAGGCTCAGAATTATAGTATGGGTTAGCCCTTAATTAAGACAATCTTCTGGAGCATTTCATATTTTAAATGAGTAAGAGACATTGTGAATCTGTGGACTCCTTGTCACTGAATGGCTTGAATACTTGATTGGAGAAATACACACTATTTGATCTACAAATCTTGGTCCATAATTTCCATTTGAATTTATGACACATGCATCACCAGATATGTGTCCGAAATTACAGTTTCTAGTCGAAGAATAAAAAATTTTCCCCAGATTGTAGTCTCTACACTAAGAAGGCACGTGAAGGCAATGTCGCAATAAGCCCAAAATCTTGCGATGGTTTTGTTACTCAAGTTTTTATAATTCTTATAACTGCAATAACCATTTTATTCCAAACACTACCATCTCATAGTATTGAGCATGAATCTCTTGCAATCAAGGCTAGAGTTTAGTATAAGTATGTTTCATTATGGTATGATATATTGAAGCTTCCTAAGAAAAGAATCAAATATGAAAGGGTATCTCAAATATTGGAAGTATGTAATAAATTCTGACTGAAGAGAAATAAAATTCTAAGTATATTGACAATAATGGTTAAATGAAGGACAGTGGACAACATACCTTAAATTATATTTTTGGCACTTATGTCATGCCTCTATAGTTAAGAAGAGATGTGTGCATTAAATCTTAAAAGGACAAGTCAGGACTCTGGAGCATTTCCCTATCATCATCTTTATGGGGGTTTGTTGGTGTAATCATGAAATACCTAGTTATGATGAATGTGGAAGATATTGTTTTAAAGTGAATCTTCAGTTTTCCACTTAAAGTTATTCAAAATATAATCATAAGGCATTTCCTAATTATAATAGCATCTATGTCCTGAAAGATATAATTGGAACTAGACCAACATGACTCCTCAGTGATATTGTCAAGCACTCTTAGTATCAAAAGAAATATTTCCTGACATTTCTATGTCTTACAATGATTGAATTCTGTGCATAAATCTCCATGATACAATGTAGCCTATCAGTCAGCTATAACATTGTTGCATTGTTCCTGTGTGCACAAGATATTACAGTACCTTTGAACTTGTCATCTTGGATAAGAGATGAAGTACATTTGGAAACTTCATTCTTAAACATCAGTTACAAGGTCTTGGCATCCCATTGTTTTCCTTTTATCATGAAGTATAGAGGCGGATGTGATGGCAAAGACACATGGAGGATTTCTAGCCAAATATGGGGATGTACATATTGATTGCAATAATTCAGTCAATGATAGCAAGGAATAACCTCACCATCTGGTGGATAAATCTGTATCCTAGTCTCTGAAGGAATTCAAAGTAAAAATTGGATCAATAAAGAGATATTTGCTACAACAGATTCTGTCTGAGCTAGCACCATTTTCATTATCTCCATAACAATAGTTAAGCATGACTACAGTACCCCTATTCTCTCTGGGTACTTGAACCTGAGTAGTATCTGATGTCAGACTTCCTTTGGCCCTTCCCGGCCCAATCATCGAAATATTCGTTAAGATATTTCGAGGGATTTGATTTCTCCCTTAACTTAAAAGTTTGACGTGATGGACAAGTTGTTGGTCTGTTGCTCTGCATCCTTGGTGTTCTTGATAAAAATCCTATCAGTCATATGCCTCGCTATGAAGTCTCTGAGTCAATCTATGGAAGAACCCCATATTTTGAATAGATGCTTATTGAGATATCTCTGAAATCTAAGATTCCTTGAATATTCTGAAGTCGGCTTGGTTGGTAGTGTGATGGGTGGAAAGAGCACATATAGTTCTATACCTCTTCATTTGGTTGCTCTCGAAGAATTATTGAGGCTGAGTATATATAATAGCAAGTATGGCTTATTATGAAACCAGTTCATTAAGGAAGATCTTCCATAAGCCATTTGTGCACATGATGGAAATCATTGTTGTATATTGCAATAATGAAAGTAGGATTCACGCTTCAGGGAATCCATGATCGGCTATAGGTACCACTTTATTTAGAATATGGTAGATTCAAGCTCCATCATTTTAGAATGGATGTGTAGGTTACCAACATCCTCTTAAATCCTCTTGGTAAGGTCAAAATTTATCTTCATTCAAAAAGAGGATGGGAGTCATGGAAAGTCCCTTCTATGATGGTCATGGTTGAAGACTGAGCTCCAAGAGCTCTTGGGGGACTGGGATACTTATTGAGCTATGAGAGATGATAGGGTGAGTGGTTCACATTCCCCTAGTGGTGTGTTGTGTACAGGGTGAGTGATTCACCTTCCCCTTTGATAGCCCATGATGGTAGACATGTGTGTAGAGTGAGTGGTTCACCGTACCCTACAATTGCAGACACATTTTTGTAGGGTGAATGGTGTATTTGACTGTTCTTTTAGGCCGAGTCTGACTAGGTTTGATCAAGCTCCATTGGAGGAGGTATATTGCTAGTTTTACCAACATTGACTTTGCTGGCTAGGGCATCTTTTTGACTACTGTAAATTGTATTTTCTCTCTCTAATGAATTTGAATAATAATAAGAAGATTTGATCAAAGAGTTTTACCCACATTGGGGTTTATCCCTAGCATCCACCAAATTTTGTGTTCTCTTGTATTGGCTTATCTTTTGGTTATTTGTTTATGTTCTATCAGCATTTATTTTCAATGTTAATGTGATTGCTAAACAAGAAATTGAATTGGGCTAATAAGAAAGATTGAAGTAAATTTATCTAAGCATAGAACATACCATTGTTAACTAAAATTAACATGGTATCAAAGCTAAGGTGAAGACAAAGCCTAAGAAAGAGTGATAAGAGCAATCACTGAAAGTTGATTAGACAAGGAAAAGGGTCAATGGCTTCCTTGTCATACTTTAAATCTGAGGATGTTAAATTTAAATAGACATGGTATGTTCTATGCTTAATGAAATTTTAATTCAATATTTCTTAGGCCCGATTCAATTTAGAAATTACATAAACATGAAAGTAAAATGTTGATAGAACACAGTAATAAATCAACAGAAGATAAGCCAATAACATAGATCAGATTTTACAATTCTCCTTGTCCAACAAAGATATAGGATAGTGTGCCGGCAGTCAACAGGATGCATTAGCCAACAAATTCTTTCTCAACATCAGGTCAACCAACCCTCCAAGTGTCACACACATCCCTCAAAAAGATCTCCTCAAAGGTCAGTGTTGGTCAACAAAAAGTCAATGTTGCAGTTTTAGGGCTTTAGTCAACAGGCTCCTTTTTCCTTGATCATTGTGCAATCAAATGAAGCCTCACAAGAACGGAATTTATACACAACTTGGAGCTCAAAACACCAAGGTTTGACCGTGGTCAACGCTAGTCAACACACCAAAAATCAACCCTAAAACAGTCTGCAAATTTTCCCAGCTTCATCTCTGCACGTGTGAGAGAAAGAGGCCTCGAAAGACTGATCGAACCAATCAAATCACAAGAGAGGATGTGTGATGTGTTGATGAGAAAATGATCTCCAAGTATCTCCAATTTATATAAGTTAGTGAGGGTGTGTGACACATCTATTAGGCTTGTGAGCCTACATAACAAATCTGACCGACCTTGCACATGTGTGGAAAATAAAATCAAAATATATGTTCTGCTTATCCAAAAAAGATGATCTTTAGATTATTCTTGCACCTCTCCGAAAGAGGAACCCAACAAAAATATAATCATCATCATCTAGTTGCCCAAAATTAACAGAGGACAAGCTCAATGATAAGTCTAATTATCATGCTTGGAAAATGTCCTTCGATCTGATATTGGAGGAACAAGATGTTATGGTATATCTCCCAAACTGTAACATATTTGTTTTGGGTATACTTTGTTTTTTTGACCCCCAAGGAGATCAAGTTTTTTTTTTTCATTCTCTTTATATATGCCCTCTTTACTGCATCTCCTCCCCACACCCTGGATAACTAGTTGATTGATAGTGGTGCCTCAAGGCACTTCACTGGATATAAAGAGCTCCTCTCTAATTTCAATGAAAAGGATACTAATTTGGAAATTATCCTTGGAGATAATTCCACCTATCCTGTGAAAGGGACAGGTACTGTGACCCTTCATCTAAATTTTTTATTCCAAAATTGTGTGACCCAGACTAGATTTATTCGAAAATCTTCTTCATTATTTCTTCATGATTCAACAGAGCAGAGCTGGGAGAGTACAATGACAACAAGATGACACAGGATGATAGATGGTACATGATCATATAGGATGATAGGATTGAACATGTTGATAGATGGATTGACGGGTGGAGTTCTCCCTAGTTGAGAGGGAGTGTGAAATTTGGAAACTAGGGCCAAACTCTAGTTTGGGTTGCTCGTATGATGGAGATGCTATCTTTGTTGGATTCCTCTTTCCAATAGGTGCAAGATTGATCTAAATATCATCTTGTTTGGATGAACACAAGTTGGATTTTCAATTTATTCTCTCACACATGTGCAAATTGTCAAGGTCGGCTAGAATTGTAATGTAGGCTCACAAACGCCAAAATATGTGTCACCAGCCCTCATTGATGGATGTGAAAAGGAGAGACTCAAACCTCATTTGGACATAATATTAACATCACATCTCTCTCCTCTCTCATTGGTTTTTCCAACCTCAAGAAAGCCTTCTTTCTCCTCTGCACGTGTGAAAGGGAAGCTTCAATTTTTAGATTGTTTTAGGGCTTCTGCAACAACATTGACCTTCGGTCAACTCTCACACTTTGACGTAGATTTTTATGACAAAATCTGATTTTTGGAGGCCGATTTTGGTGGCATGAAAGCCAAGGAAATCTAGATTGTTTGACTACATTGTTGACCACATCTTTGACCTCATGTTTCACCAGGTTTGATCGAGAAATTCAAGATTGTTTGACCGATAATTTGAGTACTATTTGACTACGTTTGACTAAGAATTTCAGGGGAAATCCCTGAATGGTAAAAATTCCATAGAAAATTCATTTTAGAACTCTTCCATGATGAAATGGATCTGATCATGATGGAACTCCACTAGCCATTTAGCTTTTTGAATAAAATTATGTGTGTGATGATTATCAACAAAAATCATTGCTTAGCCATTTCATGGACCACATTCCTCTGTGGATGATCGTAAAAGCTTGAATGCAGGAGGTAGAGGAGTCTCAAATGGCTTTGGAAAACTACTGGTAGCTTGACCATGGGCTTCTTTCTTGTTTTATTTTTCGAATAAAGTTGTGTTTGATGAAATCCTTTGCAGCATTCCTCGGTACATATAAAAACCTTAGTTGTCTTCTCCTAGTGCTATGAAAAACTCTCAGCAAAGAGAAATTCATAGTTATTTTTCCTTGTGTGCATCAAGTTCCCCCAAATATCCATGCAATATTGGCCTTTCCGGAAACATATTTATTATTTTCTCACTCACTTTATCTATCATAGGCCTGAAACCTAAGAAACTTTACAACCCTCATGGGCCAAAAAATCATGTATGAAGTTTATCTTGTCCAAAGACCTTAAAGAAGAAGTTTTGATTGGGGTAGGAAAAAATATGTTTATATAACTTGTGAGGTACCTCTCTCCTTTGAGCCTATGGGAGGAAATTTTTTTTCCATCAAAATAAAATGTAAATGTTATCAAAGAATAAGGGAATCTATAATACAATGCCTCTAGAATATCATTTTCAATGAAGCACTTCAAGTTAGGGTGGCCACACTCAGTAATCATCTGAAAGTTGTCAAGATTAAAAGTTCCAAAGGGACACAATTGCAGGGCCATCATCCATTGTCTTAAAATATGTGATAGGCCTACAAAATGATTTTTTTGGGCCGTATATTCAAAATAAGGCTTGAAAAGAGAATATCCACTATCAAATCAACCAATGGTAGGCTTAAAATATGAAATTGAGAAATAATTTAATTCTCAGTTCTCCCTAAAAAGGTATTTTCAATTGAAAATACTAGGTGAGGAACATCAATGCAACCATGTCTTGGAGTCATCTCACAGACTTTATGAAATGCAAATAATACTGTGTGACTAGTCATTGACTTTAGGTAAGCTAGCTATTACCCTCTCAAACATGAACAATGATGATTGTAAGTCTTGGGATTAGACATATTCCACTATAAATTTTATAATGCTACCTAGTATTTTGTCAATCTAGACATTTTGCAAAGGTTTAAAAAGAATCCATCATAGAGAAATCATTGAGAACCAACTTAAACAAAGGTATTAACAAGTTTTTACCCAAGGTCAATGATTCGAAAGTGACTATGAGTCGGAAGCCTATCACTCTGTTGAATGGCTCATGTAATAGTATTACCAAAGATCAACACTCATAATTAAGATTATTCTCATGATTATTAACAAACCTAGGCAGACTTGTTTCATCAAAGGGAAATTCATCATCAATAATGTTATTGCAGCCCATAAGGGCATGGAATGGCCTAGTAACTGAAAACAAGGCATGTAATATAGATGCATAAATTCAAATGATCCATATGATATCTACAATGATAATGCGACCTTTCTATCTGGTGGAGTTGAATGTTTGAAGCCAAGTCACATATCAAAAACATATTGGAAATTGTTAAAGAGTTTTTGTAAATCTGAGTAGTTGTTAAGTCATGTGTTCTGCTCTTCAATGTTTAATTATTTTCATTTCTGAAGTAGGAGACCTGTTTATGGAATCCTATTATATTTATACACTTTGTGCATCACCTTCATTAATTAAAAAAAGTAAAGAGTTTTCTACCAAAAAAACAATCCCCAATATTGTTGGTAACGACCAAATAAACTATCTACGCAGATATTCTCTACTCTGCTAAGCTATGTTATGGATGCATCTAATGTTTTTTTAATTGCATTCCGTAGGTTTCATGCTACCTTGTTTTGCGATCATAGTTTATTTCATTAATTAAACAAAGTAAAGAGTTTTTCTCCAAAAAAATAATCTCCAATATTGTTGGTAACGACCAAATAAACTGTCTACACAGATATTTTCTACTCCAATAAGCTATGTTATGGACACATTTGCATTCCGTGGCTTGCATGCTTATTTGTTTTGAGATGACAGTTTCTTTCATTAATTAAACAAATTAGAGAGTTTTTCTAAAAAAAAAATAATCCCCAATATTGTTGGTAAGAAACAAATAAACAGTCTACACAAATATTCTCTAGTCTGCTAAGCTATCTTATGGACACATCCAATGTTTTTTTAATTGCATTAAGTGGGTTGCATGCTGCTTTGTTTTGAGATGATAGTTTATTTGGTGTTTTTCATTATTTTCGAATTTATTTTTGGAAAAATGTGCACTATCCCCTATGCTATTGAACCTATTTCTTCATGAATTCGATTTGGGGACCCTCCTTGCTGGCTTTTACTCATTTTTAGTTACTTGGTGGTTGGATTCCTTACATCTCATTAGGCAGGTGCCGAAGCTTAAGCAGTGGGTGGTTTCAATAAAACTCTATTCCTCAACAGAAATGCCATTTTATCATGCTTCCAACCCACTTTAAACAAAGAGGGAAGACTGTAAACCAAAACAAAAAACAAAAATATCTCAACAAAATCTGAAAAAAATGCAATATGAATAACTCATGAACGACGGTCATTCGACGCAACAACAACATAAAATTAACAGATATCGAATTCAGAAAGATATGCAAATCCATATTGAATTCTAACAAATATGGATGGGGCTCAAAATTTCTCACCTACAAAAACTGCCACTTGCTGGGGGCTTTAGGTGATGCAAATTATTGTCGCTTCCATTGCATCCCTACAGAAATTCCTTCACTATCTACTTTCTACCCTGTGCTCAGCAATGTTGGGAACTGCGACTTACTACTAAATCTGTTAATTTGGTCTTTGCGTATCTTCTCCATCTTTAGAAGTCTGATAAAACCTACCTCAGTATTAGAGGAAAATATTCTTGTAGAAACCATAACACCGAGGGTTTAATGGTGTCCAAACCCTGCAAAGGAAAGAACCACGGATATAAAAGGAGGAAATCTCGAAGTTGTGAATGGATTCGAATGGCCTGAACGAATTTACACAATAATAAGGCTCGCAAGTGCCCGACTGAGAAAAGTGGGTTAATAATCGTTAAGAGATCTCTGAGATTGTTTGTTAAAGCTTTTGCAATTTTATCAAATTGAACAAATTTAACGGCATGGTAGAATTAACGTTTTGGTTTGGTTCAAATTTCATGTGAGAAATTAATTTAATTTTTTTATGGGTATTTTAATTGGTTTGAAAACCTCCCCTCCAATTGAATGACTATGATGAGATATGTTCAATTCTCTTCAACGCTTTTTGTTATTGTATATAAAAGGTGTGTAAATTGGACTATGGTGAGAAATGTTCAATTCTCCTCAACCTTTTTGGAAAAGGGTATTATTGTATAGAAGAGGTATGTATTTTTTTTTGACATTAATTTTGTTTATTTATATATTAATTTTATTTATTTATATATTATTGATTAAGTAATATGAAAATAAAAAGTTAAAAGAAGCTTTTTAAAATTAGAAACATTTTAAAGATATTGAGGGGTGTTTTTCTATTCAAGCTAAGAACATTGTTTATCATTATATATGGAAATTTTATGTATCCACCTTGAGCTAACTAACTTGTAGTAGGGGAATAATATATTGGTGAGGGAATATCACCACCTTCACTTCACTAGTAATCAAGGTCCATTATCTATATGTATATATTATCTATAGTAATATTTAAGGAAATAACTATAATAATAAAAAGCGAAAAATTATGTCAATCGTGTTTTGTATTAACACCTAAGTTGTTTTAGTACACGCACTCTAATTCATAGGTTACGGTTGAGATCCACGATTGTGTTTAAGTATAGATATCTACTTGTCAGTGATGACAAACCATCATGCTCATAATCAGGAATTATTAGTGCTCACGATGCATTGGATTAACACACACATATTCCACATCATCTAATTGATTCTCACTAAGTTAATAATGGTCCTAAGCCAAAACCGTTCTGCATAATTGACTTGATCTCTAGGTGTCTTCCTCCTATACTAGCTAGTTTGTCAGAAAATATGATCCCCTATTATATGGTTGGGCTTATATCGCCTGACCTTATGCTCATTATTGTGCTCAAAGTTATAAGTACCACAATGAATAAAAATAAAATATTGTGCATAGACAAATGCATTTTGAGTATATTGTTTTGGATTAAATATTCTTCTATGTGTTTCAGTATAGAATTAGATATGTCCCTCCAAATTTTATCAAGTGTCTACTGAAAAACGGCCCATAGTTTATCCTAATTCATAGAACAATGTAGTAATCAACCTTAAGCACAATGATAAATTGAGTTCAATTGTTAGGAATTACCTTGGACAATATACCCTAACTAACTACTTGAAACACCTTAACCTACAAATAAATGACTTAACACAATAAATAGATTTAAATGTATATGAAATATTTAACAAATACATAGAATACATACACAGTTGTCATTATTCACATCCTCACTCTTTTCTCAAAAATATGTAACCTTTCTAAATGTAGCTCAAATGATCCCTTCACATGCTTCTTCCCACACTTGTAATTTTTTTTACAATGAATACAAACTTCTCTTATTTTTTTGGGGGTTTCTTTGATCTTCCATATTATTTTATTTCTTTAATTTCCACCATGTTTGGTATTCTTCAAAATTTTATACCTAAAATAAATGAATCAGTGCAAAACTACACACCTCGAAAATGTGCAACCAAACATTGCACATCTCTGAATTATGCACTACATGTGAATAAGAACGGCCCTGCTATTTATATAACCAACACAAATCCATATTGACTTTATGTGAAAAGTTCAAGCATTTAAAAGGAGATTACAAGGAATAGAAAAAGAATAATAAGAGGGAAAATAATTATTTTGATGCCACGTCTAAGAAAGTATTCTTGCTATGATGAAGAATATTCCTTTATTGTAGCTCTAACAACTCCTAAGCCAGAGTATGTAAATAATATACCCAATATATTCCTTTCATATTACATCCCATTGGGAGTGGTTTTTAGTGTTTTTTAGAAAGGAGGACTATGTTCATCTTCTTAACACTATGATTACTTTTCCTAGACTTCCTTGCTTTCTCACACTCCTTCTAAACCATAACTTCTTGTTCACAAGAGTGTTTCTCCCTAAAAACCCCAACAATGTTCTCAAAATCAGTTCAACCTTCTTCCATCATTAGGGCAAGGGTCTCCTTCACCTGAAGCAAACGAGGTCCTAAAACCTTTAAACAATAAAGAATAGTGGTTTTGATGATCTTATCTAAGAGGTGCATCTTGGGCATGATATCGCGGAAGTGAGTTTGAAAGCATAAGTTTTTTATTTATGATTAGTACCAAAGCTAAGAGGAGTGTGATATGGTTCCACCTCGGGACAACCTATTTGATGGAGATGATGATTGAATTAAATTCCTCTTTTCAAGAGGACCAAAATTGATATAAATATCATCTAATTTAGACAAGCAGACTTGTAATTTTTAATTTATGCCCACACATGTGCAAATTGTTTAGGTCAGCCTCATCTTCATGTAGGTTCATGAAGCCAAATGGACGTGTCACTTCAGACTCATTGACTTGTATAAATACAAGTGGAATCTCACCTCATTTGGCATAATCATTACTCACACATTCTCTCGCATTGGTTCGTACATCTATTGGGCATTATCTCTCTCACACGTGTGGCACAAGGAGGTCGAATTTGTGGACAAAATTATAGGGTCAAAAATTTCAGTCTTTTCTACAGTTTGACCAACGTTGACTTTGACGTTTTGGGCATCCTTTGACTTTTATTTTCAGAGTGATTTTTTGTTTCAACATGGCATTTTTGGGCACATAAACATGTTTACTGCATCGGGCTTTCTAGCCACGTAGAATAAAAAACACATACACATGGGCACACCGACCCCAAAACATAAACACAAATACACATGGCATATCGCCCTAGAAGCAACTCTCAATGCACCAACCTAATAATCACGGTCCTTAAACCCATTACATAGGCACGCCAACCTTAACCATATTCATAACTCATCCCACTAGCATAACATTTATATATTCATAGAGGCATGTCAGCCTTAATTAGTTTCAGACTCACCAACCTATTCGACATGTACATGTTGATTACAAGACACTCGTCAAATAATGGGTGTTACAACCCTTCTCTGTGCTCACCTAGTGCTCTAGTGGCAAGTCCCTGGGGCCCTCCATGCACTTCCAACCACAAAGAATAAAATAATCTAACACCCTCTTCTCACATCTCCCTGAGTAACTGGAAAACCTGGGTAAACATGTGAAGAGAGCCTGCTAATATGAGATTATACCTCCTAGATGACTTTGAGGAAATGGAACTGACAGAAACATGACAAAGAGACCTTACACTGCATCATTGACATCCGCAAGAGGTAACCCAACTTCAAGGGCCGTGTTCCCTAAGGAGGAACTAATTTTTAACGCATTTGAGGGTTGGTCGCAGGCATTTAAGGGGAGGGGAGTGATTTTAGACCGTTAGCCGCAACCTTTCCTTGTCAAGGTAGCGGCTAATGCCCCAAAATGTCAATTACGTGCCTGCGACTCTGGGATTTTTGCCACATTTTCAGCCCTTGAGCCCAGGTCACTACCTGAAAATTCCTGTAAGTTCAGGAGATGATAAATAACATTAAAAAAAAATACAAGGAAGAAATCACATGATAAACAACTCATCTGACACCACTAAGCCATGATAGGAATTTTGTCAAACATATCACAAAAATTGCATCTACAGGTGTAAACAACATAATTTCACATAGGGGTGTAATACTTCTCTGAGAATTGCTAAGAAGAATTTCTCCCTTACAACATAAGCTACAATACATTCTATTTGACCATGGGTACATTGTATATTCATTTACAGGAAAAAACATAGATAGATTCATACATCATCACTAATAAAATACAATCTTATAACCAACATAATAATAACAGAAATACCATGGATATAACATCAATGAAATCCACATAATAACGAGTACATTTTCATACCAAATACTTAAGTAATGAGCTTCCCATTAATGATTGTAAAAACCAACCAGAGATGGGGCTTCCACGCTCCACCTAACCATATATTGGTTCAGCCAAATCTACTTCAGTCAATCACCCCCATGCCATATTCATGGGACTCAAACTAAAAAACAAACCAGGGCATCCCGAGGCTAAAACACCTCACCCTCATCAATCATAAACCAAGCTTTATCGTGATCTACACCTGATAACTAGGCCAACACAAGCATGGATATCATTGGATTATCTCTACCTAAACCATGAGGAGTTTTCTTGTCTTCTAGTCTCTCTGGCTTGACCGCAACACACAGTCTAAATCAGGGGTCACTAGGTCCTAAATCCAGACATACTCTCTTGGATTTACCGCAATACCAAACCCGAGATTCCTAGGCCTGAAATAGAGAGTAAACCACCACTTCTCAGACTTTACCGTAACCCACAATCCAGATTATGGGTCACTAGGCCCTAAACAGAGGAAACAAATGAATCAGTTTTATAATCATTCAGATATCCACCTCACTCAACTTCAAATCCATCTAGTAATCCAGCTAATCCAGAATATGAGAACACCACAACACCATGACTATCTGGAAATGGCAAGGTTAGGTTGAATACACTATCACACCTTGGAAACCCCATGCCAAGGCAACAAAGAACAAGGTGAAATACCATGCATGTTAGTTCTAGCAAGGAATTCATACATCCAAATCAATACCTATGAAGAATATTTTTCTGGTTGCTTGATTCCTGCTCCTCATTGCTTGCTTCTTCATTTTCCTTGATTTCTTGCCTTTCTTACTCAAAATGGCAAAGTGATCCAAAAGCTCCAAGTGTCCAAGAGTGAGAGAAAGAGAGAGAATAATGAGAGAGCTCCAAAATTGACCTAAAAAAATGTACTAACTGGTCCTCATAAGCTGTTTTATAGAAGAGACCTCTATTTTCTTCATTTTCCATTATTTTCCTTCAATTTTCTCATCACATGAAACCTATGACCTTTAATCTTCATTTTCTCATAATTTCCAATATTTTCATAAATAATTGTGCCAATAATGCCATTTTTCCTCTCCAAAGCCTTTACCTTTGCCAATTTCCTTGGCCATAGTAAACCAAATTAACACCCCCTAGGATTTTTTGCCAAAAAATCATCTTGGATGAAGTGCTCATCAACCGTGGTTATTATTTTTTACTTTTATTACATGGAATTTTCACCAAGGCTATTACAAATAATACATATATAAATAACTAGGAAAATTTATGGTTATCCGAGGGTGGGTTAGTCCAATGGTGAAGGGAAATAATCCCCCCCCCCCCATGATGCTAGCTAATGGAGGGTCCGCTATCTTGGCTCCAACACAGGGTTCCAACCCCTCCATCAAATGATGGTAATTTAACGAGTTGAATTGATGAAAAATAGCAATTTGCGCTCCAATATTGCATATTCGTTAGGATGGAGCTATACCCCAATGAGATCAAACAACTCCAACACATATTTATTGATGGTTTTGATAACCATCAACATCCAACTTGCCCGACCATTAACAAACCTCCTCATTAGGGGAATTTTGAGGTCTAAAAAGGGCCTCCTAAGAAAAATGTACAACAAAAATAAAATTTATAACAACCAATAGGATTCAAGATGATGATGTCAAATATGGGGGATGATTTACCATTTTTTAAATAAAAGGGTAAAAATATAAAAAAATAATAAAATAATAAAACTACTTTTTCAACTCGTATTTTCAACTTATCTCCCAAAAATTTTACTCAAATTTCGAGTGGGAGTACTCGTTGGATGCAAAATTTAATTCCTCATCCAAGGAGTACCCAGGTTGCATACTTTCGATGAACCCTGCTACATGAAAAATAGGAAATACATAAAAAAGCATGATTACAATCACGTTTTTTTATGTATTTCACATTTTTCGTCTAGTAGGACCCATCAAAAGTATGCAACATGGGTACTCCATGGATGAGGAATTAAATTTCACATCCAACGAGCACTCCCGCTCAAAAATTGAGTAAACAATTTGGGAGATAAGTTGAAAATATGAGTTGAAAAAGTAGTTTTTTCATTTTTCCTTCTAAAATTTGATGATGTCATCAAATCTTATTTGATTTTTTCCACTATTATTTTATAATTTCCTTAGGAGGCCCATTTTAGACCTCAAAATTCCCCGAATGACAATATGATGGGATCCAACCACACTTCAACCACTCACAACTTCCAATGGTTCTGCCTATATAACCTTTCAACATACTTTGCTAACGAACATAATCGAACAATGCTACAACACACTCAACGAGGTAGGCAGGGGTTCCATCCTGGAACCCTACCCCCAATTAACAAAATAAACTCCCTTGTATCATAATTAAAAACTTGTGCACAAATTTTAGTACTTTGAGACTAAATTTGGCCATTTTTCGACAAATTTATTTCTCCTATTGCATTGATTATGTCTTTTTGAACCTCCTCAAGCACGTGTGCCATTTTCCAGGGTAGATTTTAATCATTCCCACCATTGTGATTTTCATCAAAAATTGATGGACAACCTGAAATTTTCTCAATCTAGCCCAATTAGGCTTAGTGTTGAAAATTTGACTCTAATATCACCACCTTGTAACTTCCCCAATCCCCTATCAAGCAACTCTACTAACCGAAAAACCAAAAAAATCACCAAATGTGCTAGCAGAAGCACATAATTCTTGGTTCTAGTTATTAAACCCCAATTCACTGCCAATTCCCTTGTAATTTTGTGCAAACCCTACTTTAATTATGTCACCTCGGTGTTAACGCTAGCTTTGACACGAATAAAATGTGTATAAGTAACAAATATATAATGTTGTGTTTTAGCCATTAATATGCACACATTAATTAGGGTTTACACACTACAATTCAGCGTTAGGCACGAAAATTATTTTAAATATTTGTAACAAAAAAAACCACCTTGTAACAACCCCAACCCCTATTCGCACAACACTACATAACGAGAACCCAAGCTTCACCAGCATTCCTTGCAAAGGCACATAGTTTATTGTCTAAAATAATAATTCCATGGTTCAATTCTTGGACTCTAGCACATTCTAGGGCCCCTGTGACCATACCAATACATGACTGATACTTAGTAACCACTTAGTGCACTATATAGCTATCAATTTGGTTTTACCAATTCTATCAAGGTGAATTCACCTATACTTGGTTTTAATTATAAACTACAAATTAATATGCATAATGTCATGAAATACCCAACTATCTCTACCATGCAATAATTAGCCATTTATTTACACATTTAATAAACAATTATACTCATATCAGATAAACCATCCACAAAAAAAATACAAGATAATTAAAGACATTAAACACAAAACCATAAAATTAAGGTTCCACCATAAATTCATTATTCAACACAGAAAAAAATCTAATCAACCAGTGTAGTTACTTAGGTTTCATTGTCCAAGGTGATTCCTAACAATTAGCCTTAAGCATTGTGCTCAAGGTTGATTACTACCTTGTTCCATGATATAGGATCAACATTGGGTCTTATTTTAGTAGACTAGATCAACTTTGGAGGGACATATCTATTTTTATAGTGAAACGTGCAAAGGAGTCTTTAATCCAAAACAATATGTTCCAAATGAAGTAGAATTTATTGCTTAATTCAATTTTCTATGCTCAACATTGTTTTTTTTGTTCGTTGTGGTAATTACAACTTTCAGCCCAAGAGCTAGCACAAGGTGAGGGGATATAAACCTAGACATATATAAGGGATATTTTCCCACAAACTGACTATCATAGGTGGAAGACACCTAGTGATCAAGTCAATTTTGAATAATGGCTTTGGCTTAGGACCATTATTAACTTAGTGAGAATAAATTAGAGAATGTGGCATATGTGTGGGTTGACCAAATTCATTATGGGCACTAATAAATCCTTATTGTTGGAATTATTATTTGTCATGATGGTCGAGTAGAGGTCTATTCTTAAACATAATTGTGAAGCTCAACAATAGTGTATGAATTATATACTAAAATAACTTTGGATAGAGAGATATAGAGAGGGAGTGAGTGAGAGGGAGAAGGATATGTAGAGAGAGAGAGAGAGAGAGAGAGAGAGAGAGAGAGAGGGTGGGAGGGAGAGGGAGAAGGAGAGAGCTAGAGAGTGGGAAAGAGTGGGAGCGAGACGGAGAGTGAGAAGTGTAGGGTCCTTAGATATATTTGAGGTCATCACACAAGATCACATCTAGCATATTCTTTATGCCACTCACATAAGTGTACCTTCCATCATTGTCTAGCCACTTATATCCATGTTTCTCTCTCTTCATTCTCGTCCTTTTTAACAAAAATTTTTGAGCTTTTTATTTTGTAGTATGCTCTATTCATTCAATTTGTTTTTTATTAATGTAAGGTTATTATTGAAAGGAATTTCTTGTGATAAAAAAATACTTTAGAGGTGAAAATATATCGTAGGCTTTAGAGCTAAATTTGTTCCAACTTAGCTATATCTTGAACCACAAATTATTGTTGACCTTGTGGAAATGATAGAAATTTAGTGGCTTTTAGGGTAGTCTTCTCATGAAATAAATAAAGATACTAGATAGGTATGAGGAAACATTTTGGTGGAAGTTGGTCATAAAAGGGACATTTATCTTTGCATAGTTTTTTGAGTGCAAATACACATAATGAATTATGATTGTAGGGACATCACTTTAGGATCTGTGCTAGTGTGTAAACACTAACCAAAGGGTGATTAATGAACGCCACACAAGTATCATATGTGCTTCTAGAGAATTATGGGTTCTTGTGCTCTCATTAGCTAGGTATAGCCAATGAAGATAGAGTAAGAGAAGGATTTGAACACCTGTTTTTCCTATAATTTTGGTCCCATTTTTTAACATCACCCTTCTTAATATAGTTGTACATTTATAATTGAGAAGGAAAACATGAAACTAAGATAGGGCTTGATGGATCATTTTAGTCAATAATTACTACAAAGAAGAGATATCAAACATGTTTTAGGAAGAGTATCTAGTAATGTCGCTAAGATGAGAGTTATATGAGTGCCTAAAATGGTATGCTACTCCTCATGTATAATATTTCCACATGGTTATTCTAGTTATCATCTTGTGCAATTGCAGTGCAAAACTAAGCAAATATTATAGGTCTTTTTAGGTATGCTAGTCCAAGCATAATAAAGTCACATATCAAAAGCCTATAAAAAAACTTATCTACTTAGGATCATCGTAATCCAATATCTAGACAAGGGGAACTATAATGGGTAACAATCCATACTTAGTAGGTGTAAATTTGGTGTGTGCTACAATTTTTACTGTAGGAAAGATGAATTTGTCACTAAGTCATGAAGGTAATTGGAGTAATTAAAGAATACTCAAGTATTGTCTAAAGGATAGTGTGTAGTTAGCCATATTGGGGTACTCAGCTCCCATTACTAAGCTTGACATTGTATTTTGGAATAAAGGTGGTATGGTATGCCAAAGACCTTAGCATTATAAAAGTACGGGACTTTGATATTAGAAAAATTAATGACATTGTTGGGTAGAATATACTTTTTGAGTGAATTTTAAAAATGCTATGTCCTAATTGAGATAAATCCTTGCTGGGAGAGAAAAGTATATTTAAAGATGTCCACCCTATGGATGAAAATAATAACTTTTGTATAATTTCCCCTAGATTATATTTGTAATTGGAAGAAATATTTTATACCTATTTTCTAATGTTCATCAAAGTGATTATATATCATGATAAAAACATATTAATAACTAATAAATCCATTTCTATTTTAAAGATTGATTTTATGAAAATAATGAATTTGAATTTAAATTATATATATATATATATATATATATATATATAGATATATATATATAATTTTTTATTTTATTTTATTTTATTTGTTTATTTTTTATATTAGTGGAGAATAATGCATGTATTTGAATATAGATATATAATTTATAAAATAAATGATAGGAAGATTTTATGAATGTTGGTTTTATTCATTATAGGTCTCATCGGATATGGGATTTTCATGAAACCAAAATAAAAAATTGTTCATTTTCTCGGAGTTGCAGGGTTTCTCTGCCGAAGGAGAAGGAATGGCGCAGCCATGCTGTGGCAGATGCAGGTATGATACCATACATTTTGTTGAATTCAAGAAATTAGATTCCCGGTGTCTCGAATCATGGTGATTCCGTTAATATAAACAACTTTGGCGATGGTCAATCCCCAAGCCGTCCATCTCTGTTAGCAACTTTAAAATACTACTAGAGAAGTGCAACAAGGAACTGAAGGGACTATATGTTTAGTATTCCACACTAGATGACGAATTTGAATGGATGGGCGATAATGGGTAGATAATTGTATTACTTTTTCATCTGATAATATGATGATTTTTAAACTTGTAGAAGAATCTTAGTAATGAAGAAGAAATGAAGAAAAGAGGTCATATGGTTGTCCTGTCATTTGCAATGCATGTTTATGTTCCTTTTTAAGGAGAAGCTACAACTATGGATCCCTTACAAGGTAGGTTGGCTGTAATTTTTATGGTGATTTTGAGGAAGGAGAGCTGGAGGATTCTTGCACTCCAAGTCCATGTTCACACAATCTACATCACGTGCCTAAACCAATAGTCTTTGTAGGTTCAGTTCTTGGCTGCCCACCAATTAACTTGAGGATATCTTTTATCTGTAGAAATATATATTGGAGACTTAAATTATGAGTGCATTTAGAGAGATAATGGGATGCATATGACAATAAGGCTCAGAATCATCACACTAATACCATGTTTAATGGGAACTGGATTTTGTTAGAAGAAAATATCTTTGCTTAATCTGTGGGATATGGTTGGTTTGGGAACTTTTGAAACTGCACTTTATATATGTTTTCTTCATTTTTTCAGTCGATAATATTTTCATACGCATCAAGGTGAATGACCCAGCTTAGCCAACAATAAGGGCAATAGTCTTTGGATTTTCCAGTTCTATTTAGCCTAGGAGAGCCTTACCAGAACATAGTTGCACAATTTTTTTTGTGTGCTGTCACAATATTTATGTTATTCAGTCCTATCTATTGTTAACAGGATGAATAAATGTGCACCACTGTTGTACAAAGTTTTTTTGAAAAACCCAACACATAGAACCCTAAGGGAAAAAATTACCCTGGGGTATTATAGGAGACTTCTTTTTCTTAGGTATTTTCATCAACTCCATGAGAGGCATGAGAAATTTACCTTTCCCAACTCATGCACTAAATAAAAAGCCATCATTGATGCATTGGGAATAACTTGAGGAATGGGATCAACTTCCAATCAAGAAAGTTACCAAGTGGCTGAATTTGTACTTGTTTATGTGATGTAGAGACCTACTAATTGTTGTTATTTTTATATATTTTGAATAGCAGTCAGAGTAGTTTATTATCAGAAAATATAACATGATTTGAAAGTAAATTAATCACAATTTCAGCCCAGATCATACATTTTCCAATGCTACCATCTGATGATTTGAAATAGGAAAAACTGGTTTCTCCTGCTCTAATTAAGGAAAAATCTATGTGATCAGCAAGAACTTCAACACTCACATTGTCTTCTTTTTTTATCGAAAGTGTATTCTTCATTTCCGGTGGGAATTCCTACTAACTAGACCTTGAAATATACATTGCTTCTATCCTGAAAATATTGAAACCTATACTCACCGATGTGATGCTTTGCATGGTCTGCACCAATATTCCTCA
Organism: Pinus albicaulis; assembly: GCA_034641835.2. Taxonomy (NCBI): domain Eukaryota; kingdom Viridiplantae; phylum Streptophyta; class Pinopsida; order Pinales; family Pinaceae; genus Pinus; species Pinus albicaulis. The sequence goes on along the minus strand of CM076570.1, from coordinate 321,500,085 downwards.
ACAACATTATTAGAGGCAACTGGATAGGGAAGGATTTCTACATTTGTGCAACAAAAATCTCTTTTCCAACAGAAAAAATCTATCAAGAGAACTGGAATTTGATAATTCCTTTGCAACCCAATGCACTGAATGCTAAGAATTTGCAGGGATCCTTTCATTGCCATCATGTGCTCTGAATATTTAGCAATTGCATCATTAATTTTCCCTGCATAATTAGACTCGTGGCTCCTTTTTTTCATGATAGGGGCCTTGAACCTCCCTCTTGGTTGGCTCAAAAGAATTAAACTTTCTAGCTACAAAACAAATCTATTTTAATTCTAGCATCACTCTTATAGTGGATGCCAAACGGTTCCAGTTTTTTGCTGTCAACATTAAATTGAAATCAACACAGAAAGGCCCTAGGTACATCCAAAAAGAAACTTATCACTAGGTCTAGCATCTACATGCATATTCTTGTAAACCCTTTCAAACCCTTCATTAAATTTTGTTGAAATGGAATTAGTGCCACTGAACTTGGGAAGATGTTTACATGAGCCATTAGGCATATAATGGGGGTAGCCTTGTTTGCCAGCCAAATACAATGGAGGCTATTGAGCCATATAATTTGTAGAAATCACTGAAAATAATTATGAAACTGATGAAGATATCAATACAGGAATAAAAAAAAAAATAGTCTTGCCAACTAAAGAACTCCATTGTGTAGATATGATCCATGAATAGCAAAACCACTTTTTAGGGTTTTTGATAATCAGTAAGAGTGATGTATCGGGATTAAACTAGATGATATCCTTGGTGATTTTAGTGGACTTCCCAGATGAACAATATGCAAGAATACAAACCATCCACCCAGTGTGGTGTAACCCCCTAGCTAAAGATCTTAGAAATCCAGACCCCGCAGCTCAGCAATGGCACCAAAAATATTAGCACTCAGAATTGTCTTTTCGATACACCAAAAGATAAAAAAGGAATTTAGACTGTAACAACAAGAAGCCAACAAGAAGTGGTGTTTGAGCTAGGAGGATGAGTGCTTGCAAGACTAAGCCAATGGAGATCGTATAGGCTCAGAGGGAGTCTAGCCTCAAAGGGAGAAGCCTTATGGAGGATTGGATCTTCAGGTTGAAATATGATGAGGCAGATGCATTACTGAGATTGTTGGGTTCCTTCCTTAGGTTATGTTGTAGTGATTGATACCAGATGGGCTAGTGTCGATGGTGATCATATTGATGGAGATTTATTAGTCTTGGAAGTACTTCACTTTCTAAGAGGGAGTGTTGCTTTTTGTAGCTTGGGAGGTACTCCAAGCCTTGAGGATCGAAGGATTGGAGGAAGGAGCTCCACAAGTGGCCTTGTGGGCTTGAAACCCATTCTTGGGGTTTTGAACCCATCGATGTTTGGGTCAAAATTGTGATGAAATTACAACATGTGACGAATGACGATGATAGTAGATGATGAGACGAATCCAACGCATCAGGAATTATCCAAGTCTTAGTTGTCATTGAAGAGATATTAATTTTTGAAGATATGATGGGTAAATTTGTGTAATTGGGCAAGTCAACTTGGGGTCAAAATGGTGCCCAAAGACAAATGTGTTGGATCCACTTCATGCATATAAATTTAGGTCAAGTGTGAGGCATTTAGAAATATCTAAGGAGCATTCGTCATCCAAGAAACCTTTTCAATTTGGTGCGGATCTAAGGCAGATAGCAAGGGAAGCAAGAAGCATGTGTATGGAGAAGAGTATCTCTGTTTTTAGGGTGTGGATTTCTTCAAAAAGAGGCCGCAGATGGTAGAGGCTTGAAGGTGACAACGTGGAATACTAGAGGCCTAACTGAAGACCAACATAACAACATGATTCTTTCTAGATTAGACCGTAAGACTGAGGTAATTATTTAAGACTATTTGGTGTATTTGTGTGTGGGTGTTGGAATTATTTTCGCCCGCAGGGATAGGCTGCTACAACAACAGATTGATGACGTTTGTGAGAGGGATAGAGAAATATTCTCTCCTAGCTACAAACTTCTAAATGAGGTCACAACCCAAACAATGGTATCTTCTTATGCTATGGGACTTTTATATGTTGTTGTTTTGGTCAGAGTATAGGAGGGTGTCTTGTGAAGTTTTCCAAGGCCAAGTAAAGTTCTTAAGGAGCCTTATATGGAAAACATAGGTAGCAACCAAATTGGAGAAGGAGATACAATGATTTGTGTAGGGATTTGGGGTTGTTGGGTATGCCCTAATGAAATTGCTACATACATAGATCCCAAGGCAACATGGAAGCAACAGGGAGTTGTAGATGTCATCTTGGTTGATAGTTGGATGCTAGTGGATGGGTGTCCTAGGAGAGGATTGATTGAGTTTTTTGTTAGCAACCACGTGGAAGGATCCCCATAGATGTTTGAAGCCCTAACTAGGAGAAAATGCTACAGTAGGATCGATCACTCTTGGTATGTTGGAGGGCAACATGAGAGTGGAGCAAGTATGGGCATTGGATTGGGCATTTATGGTATAGTGGAGGATAACATGATAGATCCCAAGTTGGAGCCCAATGTGCACTATCTTCATGGACCTAGGTGGTTGCTAAAGTGGCAGTTGTTGGGATCGTGGGTCTAATCAACCAGGAGCAGTTTGTGTGGCCCTAGACTTCTCTGTGGAGAAGCACTTCTACAATAGATGATGGACATTCCTCCTAGCCCATGTTCATTATGGGAAATGGACATCTTACAGTGATAGGTGGTAGCCCTCCGTGCCTTATGCTGGTCTTCATTGGAGTAGCACAGGAAGACCATAGTGGGCTGAAGTCCCTGAGTAGGACCGGGTAGGTACAACATATGATCGAGAGGAGCTAAGAGGTTCGACTACATCAGTTAGATGGTCAGATTATCTTGTCAAGGGAAAATTGGTTGTTGATGGAATGAAAGCAAGCCCTAGTATTGTATTCTTGTACTAGTGGATGTATGAGGGCTATTATTCGTGGTATGGGAGCCCTAGACTATTGCATTATTTATTTTGATTAATATAATGAATTTGGGTTGAAATTGTAAAAATTTGTCCATATTTTGTGCACTAGTAGATTTACAACTGTTTATAGTCCGTTGTGCAAAGTAGTATCATTGTGATTCTTGGTTTGGTAGCGTCAAAGATTCTAAGATTCTATCCTAAACCCAAGATCATGGAAAAGCAACAAGGAGGTCATATGAACCAAGACATATCGGATAGAAAGACTTGTCAGAGAACTGAACTCATGGTTTCTGTGGCATATCATTCTTCATTGGAAGTCTTTGTAGTATTTTCTGAAGCTGAAAATCCATGATCCAGAACCCCAGATGGAAGGTGTGGATCTATAAAAAAATAATAAAGATTTCATGGAAGCACAAACGACAAATCCCAATGTGGACCTACAACAACGCAATAGGGAATTTGTGGAGGTACGTATGGTATTTCTACAACGGACCCAAGCTTATTGGAGTGCGAACCTGAGCCACTTAGGAAGCTGTGTATTAAATCAAATTTTTGTTATCAACTAAACTGGTTGATGGGAAATTTTCTTGGGTGTATTCTAGATAGTGGCAATAGAATAGTTTCAAAGTGTGGACCAGTATAGTTCGATTTTATATGCACTGTATTTGAGCTTGTGGAATTCATTGTATCGAAGTTGTGAACCTGGATGGTATTGGCATTTTCGGACTATTGCAATATTGTCGAATGTCATTGTGAAAAAATGGTATTGTTTTAGTATATTGTACCACTGATTGGATTATTTGTTTAATAAAAAAAATTGAAACCCTATTTATCTGAAATCCCTAATTGAAAATTTCCCTAGTATATTACAAAAACATATCATTTCCAGAAATAAAAATACTAGGCACTCTATCATAATACCATAAGCATACAAAAGAAAAGAGATGGATGTTGGAAGCCTCACATATACTTTCTTGTACATTCACTTTCTCCTCTTAAAGATGTTGGATTAGGATTAGAGGGGTTTCCTTATCAATTCAACCATGAATAACAATGGAGGGAGACAATCCTTACATTGATTTGAGCTCCATTTTATTTGCAATAATATATCATTTAGTGAGCTCCATATTATTTACAATAGAATATCATTTATTGGAATCAATGATTACTTGGATAATATCTTTAACTTCAACTTCTTCGACACCATTATCCAAAGATGAATATATCATCTTTGCATCCTTTACATGCCAGGATGTATCGATGGATTGCAAGAACAAGGTTCTTTTAGGGCAATCCACAATAAAATTGATGATATTTCTACTCCTCTAATCTGTCCACAATAAATTTGATGATATTTCTACTCCTCTAATCTGTCCATCTATCTGACAGTCTTGAGGAGTTTCAGAGGAGTCTGGGGGAGTAGGGAGTGTTACAGAAGAGTCTGCAGGAGTAACTTTTTTACCATGGTGATTTGGAAAGACTCACGAGTCTGAAAAGAGTGTGATGACAGTGATGACATTGATCTGCAATCATGCTAAGAGCCAAAGCACCCTTGTAATTCAAAGCACCCTTGTAATTCAGTCGCTGAGAATAAATCCTGAGCAAAACCAGCGTTTTTCTAGGGAAAATTCTGTTATCCGTTATCCCCAACAACCGCCCAAGGCCGAGAATGGTGGTCGAATGAGGTAACCTCAAACTGCTTCTAGGTTGGTAACTAGCCACTTCCAACCTAAGAGAGGACTCTCTTAGTGGATCAAATACTAGATCTGACCTCTATTTGACTCAGGGGGCTAGATTAGGGATTTAAAAAGTAAAATGATTGAACCTGGTTTCCTGCAACAAATCCTAGATATCCATTGAGCATGGAGTCAAGAGGTCTGAAATGAAAAGAAATCTGGGAAATCCACTATGGAATTCGTCAACAGAGGCAAGATAAGCATATGGACTGTACGAAAATCAGTGGGTTGTCGTTGTAGCGGAATGGAAAGAGAAACATTCGGTGGGGCATCAAGGTCTCAGCTGTAGAAAACCTTGAAACCATGCAGAAAACTTTATAAACAGATGTGAGAAGGCATAAATCAGAGCATTCTGAGAATGAATTCTCACACATTTCTCAATATAAACATCGAAATAGATATGAAAGACTTGGAATATAAAGAAATACATACACAAAGAAGAGAAACACCAACCAATAAGTCAGAGGAATCTCTGCAGAGATTGAATCCAAACTCGCAAAACCCAATTTTATTGAAATTTCAGGAAAAATATTACAGCAGATCGAAGAGCTCAGAAAATTGCTACAATTTACCAAAATCCAACCCTTACACATTAAAAATTACAATAATATATAGGAAATAATTTTTTCCCAGGCTCAAGGGGTCGACTCAAGCCAAATTTCCAAAAATATCAGCGGTTACATTTAAGTTTGGAACTGTCTGCCATGAAAAATGGACCAAACTACTGAAAATTAGGGCTGCAACTACGAGTTCCTATCTCCTAAATTACGACAGCTGTGTAAGATTTGAAGGAGGTTTTTGTATATCAGCTTGTTCTGAGCAAAAACCTCTCTCGGTTTTTGAGATTCGTCTCTATCTACCCGGGATCCGTATTTGAAAAATATGTGTTAAAAAAAGAAAATTCTCATGTTCCTAAAATAGAGCTCAAAGATACATTCGATTCTTTCAATTTGTGACACCTGTAGGAAAGATGAAAGAGGTTATTTTTCTTTGGTCCGTGCTTGGAAAAATATCCTTTGGATTTTTACAATTAATCCTCATTTGCCGGTAAACTGCCTTGGAAGACAGTTGGTTAAACTGCTGAAAAACCTCCCAAAAATGAAACACTGCTTGTTGCTATGAATCTGGGACATTCAATTCCTCAAATGTGACTGTCCCACTGTTATCAGTGTCAGTACTCTTGAACGTTTCCTTAAAACCATTTATTTCCTGTTCTAATAGACTTTCAGCAATCACCTTCAGAGAAACTTTTTTAAGCTTGTTCATTGCCCTGAATTGCTTCATCCTAACTAATACAGCACTGTCAAATGATTTGTCTGTTGCCTCACCATCTTCTCTCATCCATGGATGGCTTAAAATATCAGTAGCTGTAAGATGTTTCTTAGGATTTTGTTCAAGCATCCCTATGACCAGGTCTTTTGCACCAGAAGGGCAATATCAACCGCTTCTACAGCTCGTTTTTGCTTCTGTTGCCCATAAATTTGACATGTCACAACATAGGTAAATTTCAGATCTGCTTGAGCTCGCACTTACACGAGATAGCTCATATCCATGCGTATTTTTCAAATCAACTCCAGACATACCATCCTCAATGTCCCCAAAGACTTGCTTCTTCGCATAGCTTTGTAGCATTAGAGCTTTTCTGTAGTACATCATACCTCGAACAGTTTCTTGCTAATGTTGGGCCACGATATGAAGCCCATAAGCGCAACTCCAAGAGATCACTGGAATTGTCCTAAAGCTCTGAATCCAGTGCAGTTTCATCTCGACCAATACGTTCTAGAAATTTTTCCATTCATCTGGGAAAATCTTTTGAAGATAAAAGAATAGAAATTCCATCTTCGTTTTCCTTCCGTAATTCAGACATGCTGTACATTACCGTCTCACTGTAGTATTGAGTAAAAGACACTAAAAGGCATCACCTCTCGCACAGGCTTTGTTGGTTCCATTTTCATGAACAATGAATTTGTAAACAATTCTAAACAAAACAATATTATCATTTACATCACGAAACAATATTTCAGCCTATAGCCTGCCTTCATTTTCAACCAATGATTTTAGTATTTTCTCCACATTGCAGTAGCATTCGACAACAGCATAACACATATATTCATCTCTCATAATTCTGTCCCGGAATTCCATTTGTGTCTCTGCACTCCACCGACAAGTCTATGGCCAAAAAAATCTTACTGGAGAGTAAAATAGTGGCCATTTTACTGAATTTAAGCTCCCACACTCAAGGCTCTTTGCACTTTTTCTTCGTAATAAGAGTGATCAAACAATGAAACATAACCTTCCTTACATGATATCTTTACAACATACTGGTGAAATATATCAAACCCACAAGCCAATCTTTTACACATATAAACTTTTACGCCTCTCTTCCCCGAGTGAAACATGAAAATGACAGGCTTACGAAACCAAAAGAGGGCAAAGACCAACGACACATTTTTCGACACTTCTCGAATAGAAGTTGAGATGATGTGGAGCTGGGATAGTATGAAGACGACACATTTAAAGGATTACATAAAATGCATTTGATCGCCGGTGACATTTAAGGAGCTAACATTATCTATGGGATTAATCGCTGTGTGAACATTAGTTTTGTATGTTTGATTAGTTCTTGCATAAATAATTTTGGTTGACACTCAGAGCATTGAAATAAATTAAATACATTGTTGACTGGCATCAAACCCATTCTTTCAATTGTAGATCACTTGTCTTAATTCATTGCCTGTTTATTGTGTACATTACAAGAACTAGCCCAGAATTGCTTCGTTTTGTAGTCAATATTCACAGTAATTTGTTGGTGCTCTGTTTACACTGTATAAGCTTTGCACTGCACAATCTCTATACAAATGGTAGTGGGTACCTACAACCCCTTTTATGTTCTTTTTATGATTAAATGACTCATCCTTGAGCACCAATTACACTCTGTATTATCTCAACGCCAGCACTTAATATTATTATGCTCTTCTTATTATGAATATGTTGAGGTAGATAAGAAATCATTTGAATCTCATTCCTTGGGGATGCTTGGGTAACTAGGACCAAGCACAAGAAAATATGATTATAGAAGTAATTCCTATTATGTTGATGCCATGCCTGGGAGGTGCATGGATGATTTATATCAACTATGTTCTCATTTATTATGGATACTATTGCACTAGATGAGTTATCATTTGGAGTTGATGCTTTAGGGGTGTTTAGGTAGCTACTATAATTCCCATGAAGGTATGATGATAGCTTTGATTCCTATCATTTGAATCTTATGCCTCATGGGTGTCTACTATCTTCTACCAAGTATGTTCTTATCTACTTTGTATATTCAATTACCTATTTGAATCTTCTGCCTTAAGAGTGCTTGGCTGCCTACTATCACGTATAATAACGTTAGAATATTTGGGGTAATATGCTGATTGGCACAAAATGTAGAAAGTGGGTTTTGAGTGGTCAATGTGGTCAATGAATGGTCATTCTCTGGCCTATGGGACCAATGAAACATATTAACTTGGTATTGTCAGTTGGGAAGTCCCCTTGGCTATCTCCAAGACACTATTTTTTGTAGAGAGTTATTTAATCTATATCTCTTATGCCTAGCCAAAGTACATGGCTGACTACTTTCTATGTACAACCTAAACGAAGCTTCCAGACTTCAGTCTTATAAATTAAGATGGATTACGGATTTACTATTCATCATACTTGTGCTTCAGCAATTTTGATAGCATACCTCAGAGTACCTACAAAATGTCTGGATCAACAAATTCTGTTTAAAGTTAAAGAAAACATCAGCCCCCCGAGATAAAATATCACACTGCAAACTCAAATCAAATTCTATATATTATGAATGAAGGAAATTACACACATATTTATACAAGAAAATGTCTCAAGATAGGAATTCTATCTTGGACGTACAGTAATGTGGTTGAGAGATTCTCTCAACAACACACTAAACTAGGAGAAACTATATTCTAGCTACATCCTATCATGTAGGAACAAACTCCTCAAATGGAGAATTACAACCATAGATAAGTAGGAATTAATTATTTCTAACTCCCCCTGAATTATAGCTCCCTCAGAATCTTTGGAAAGACATCTTGCCCAATGAGACACCTAAAACTAGTTATTAGTCCTAATTACATGGAGTCTATTTTTCTTAAAATAATCAATGGCCAAGAGGAGATATTAACTCATTCAACTATTTCTGTATGAAGAGGAGTTGATATATAGCTTTTCCCAGTTTACTGAAATATTTCTACTTACTTTAAAATTTCAGAAGACTATCATCAACTGTAGCTCAGGTTTGATAGCTGCAACGATATCCTTTCCTTGGTGGAGCCTGCAAATGAAGGCTTGGATAGAATCATAATGACAGAAAAACATTTCTTAATTGATTCACTTCTTTTCTTTGTATATTTTCAGAGATCCGGATATAGAAATACCCACTTAGATGGAAAGATTCTGAGGTGCACTTTTTTTTTTTTTAATTCTTTTGTACTTTAGGCACAGTTCTATGCTATATGCATCATTCCATTTTCTTTATGAGATCTAAAGGTTGTATTCTAATATGTTTTCTAGCTTCTCATCTTGTGATTCACATCCACTCTCTGAAGGTTATTATGCCACATAATATTGACAAAGCTCTATTGTCATATTGGACACTATTCCTTAGTCAACATAGTGAAAATGTTAACATGTCACTGCCTTGCCATGCCTCAACATCACTGTATTTAAGTCAAGAATAAAACCACCGACTTATTTCCATATTACTGTCATCATGCTATCATTGTTTGCAAGATTGTTGCCAACCGTTATCTCGGATTCTTGCTTAGTCTTATATGATGTCATTCTCTTCCAATAATATAAAGCTCATCATGAGAAGCTCAGACTCTCAAAGAGTCATTTCAAATGGGCACTTTAAGAAACCAAATTTTCTTAATTCTTACACTCTGTTGCACTTTTTCAATCTGATTTATGCTGCTTAAGAAAACGCTTGATCACTATTTTAGTCAGAAATACTTCTTTCCTCTACAACCCTTTGCTTGTTTGGCAACTGAATCTTAATGTAAAAAAATGCCACTGATACAACCTCAAGGATTGATGTGGTTGTAATAATTTTGTCCTTAAGATGTCACTTCATAGAAAAAGGATTCTCCAATGCCCATTGCTTCAATTTAGGATAGATTGTCAATCTTCGATCTGCTAAAATTTCTAAAGTGTTGCTAAGTATTGTGACAAATCATTATTGGAATACCACAGATTTTACCATGGAATGGTCTTGAAATAGTTTATTTGTGTGTTTTCTGATTAGGCCTCAGCACAGGTCACCAATGCTTTAGGTCTATATTAAAAAATACCTGAAATGCTACTCCAGTTTTTTCCAAGAATAAACTTCCTCCACAAACTGTCTCAGGTCTGTAATAGAGTTTAGTGTCGGGAATTCTTAATGTCTAATTTCTTTGCATGGAGATACGTCTTGTGAGAATTACACAAGGAAGTTATTGGGGTTGAATCATGCTGCAACAATACCCTTATACAAAACTTCAGATGTTCAAGAATTCTAATGCACTTTGGAAGGAGTAAAAATTCTTCAATCGTCAAAATACATCAGACCTGTTACAAAAATTTCCGAACTGTCCAATGGAGCTTATTTGAGGGATTTTGATGTTAGAATCCCAAGCCACAGGTATTGAAGAAATCCAAATTAGGTACAAACCTTAGGTATAAGGTAGTGCGATTATAGAGCCACATGGATTCATCCACAAATGGAGTCATGTTTCCTATAACTCGAACATTCTCAATTTATGTGCAGAAATGTGCCCCAACAAAAGGGTCAAGCCATAGCACAAAAAATAGTGAGTGTCTGCCCAGTAATGCTAATCATAGCCCAGAAATACTCCTTCCTACTCATAATTTTAGATTCTGATAAAAAAATGTTAAGGATCATTTGAGGACCACAAAGGAGTATACGTGACAAGAAATATAGTTTGGACCATCCATAAAAATATTCCCATCACCTGCAAAGGACAATAAATGCCCAACGAGAACCCATAAGGAAAAAAATTTAAGAAAACTTGTTCCCCAATCAGGTGAGTAATTCTGGTATAGGATAGATGCAATATATAAAGTGAACACTGATATAAAGGTATAGATCCCAAAATATTGTGGAAAAAAACTTCCATCAGGATAAATAATATTAGTTTCCCCTGTTGCAATGCACTTCCACAAGAGTTGAATAATATGGAGACACTGAATATGAAATCCATTTGACCATTGCAAGAATGTTAATCTTAAACTATTATTGATTGATGTTTATAATAGTGGATATTTTAGACACGGAAACAATCTCAAATTAGTTGATATTACGAACTGCAGTAAAATAGCCTAAAACAAATTCTCATTACAGTTTACATATTTGAACATAGAAAATCATTTTGAGTTACATAGTTTTTTCACTGGTGTTGAAGTTAAAGATATAAGAAGTGGAAATGGAAACAACGAGTTAAAAGTTGTTGTTGTTTTCTGAAAAGGTTAAGCATAATGAGAGTAAAGCATGGAGGAGAAGAAGTTGAAGATGGTGAGCAAATTTTAGTTTTTCATACAAGGATTTCTACCATAGCCAAGGTTGCCTCAATTTAGAGTTTTTTATTGGTTTTTGTGTTACAAACATACACAACTTAGAATTGATGACCATTTAAAAATGCTGCAAAAAATATTAGGAACCTCTATTTTGTTTTGTTGGATAAAAAATAACAAATCACTCATTTGCCACTTGATAATCGATTCATGTATCTATTACATGGGTGTTGAAAGTTGAACAGATTTGACTTGTACTTAAGGCCTAGGAAATTTACATATACAAGACTTGGTTATATTGGGAAAAAGAATGCAAATAGGTGTATTCTCTTAGATATTATGAAGAATATGACTAAGATCTCCTTGAACTTTCAAATGGATTATTAAAACTGGAAATACCTGAAATGAGAGGTTTCCATTTCACTGAGTTTGCAATAGTGGTTGCAATGTTGAACCTAAACTCATTGAAGTATATCGGGGAGAAAGGATACCAAAAAAATTAAAATAGGTGACAAACGTTTGTCTGCATTATGACCATTTTGGAATGTAGAGTTTACCCCACCTCTTAGAAAGACATGGTATGAACTTGATTGAAATGGAAGTAATGTTTGGAAACTGATCAATGCATATTTTGTCTTACTATTCTTTGGCTGGAAGAAGAATAGATAATCCAGGTTTGTAATCCTTGTATTGCCTCATTCTTTCTCATTCTATTTCATGATTGTGACCTAGATTTATGTACAGCAAGTAGTAGGATATCATTCATGTACCAGTAAGTTTACCTTCCTAACAATTTGGATACAAAAATATTTCCATTTATCGCCCACATCCTCCTACTTCTATGTGACAAATAACCTCCTACTTCTATGTGCCAAATAAATATTTGGGTGGATGAAACCCTTCCATTGTGCTTTCCTTCAACCTTTCATGAGGCTTCTAGAAAAATAATATCTCGCGCTGAGGCTTGAAAATCGAAATGGAGAAATGTTTCTAAAATGATTTTTGGTAATGCAACATTCAGTATTGTAAGAAAAATATCAAGAAATGCACCATTCAGTATTGAAGGATAGATCTCAAGAAACCCCACTTTAAAGGGTTATTATATTAATGAGAATATGCAGAGGCCTCTTCAAGCTTAAGTTTGATGGAGCCTCAAAATATAGAAGGGAAAGAAGCTGGGATGGGGATTTATTTACAACCATACAAAGTTGGTAATTCTTGGATTTTTTTTCATTTGCGACAACTCTTGAAAAATGTATCCAATTTCTAGTGCTGGTGTTGAATATTTGTTTAAACAGAGACATGGCAACCATGTTTAAAGAAATCCTAGAAAGAGACTTGAGTAAGGCGATTAAAATGGTGGAGGAAAATTCTATATGAATATAAGAAGTTTAGGGGCTTCAAAAATTTTAAGAATATAATGATGGTACTGGAAGAAAATATTATGTTGTAGTAAGGTGTTTGATAACAAGCCTCATCTATAGTAGACAAAGAAATCAGAATAATTTCAAACCTTTAGTTAGACAAATATCTATGGAGGAGAGAATTTTGACTCCTCTTGATAGAGATTACAAATTAAACGATAGGGCTTGAATGCGATCACTTCCATTATGATGATGCCATGTTGAAGACATAGTAAGTAAGGCTGAATTTGTGTATGGATACAGTATGAGCTGAAAAATTTTGGGTGCAACAAAAAAATTGGGACTAAGCATCTCCCTAATACAAAAGCAAATATGCTTTTTTTTTCTAAATTTTAAAAGTCAAAGAATTGTAGCTATCGTATCCCTTCAAAATGGATACGAATTGTGGCTTCCTTCTTCAATAATTAAGTTTTAAACATGATACTACTGGTGGCTAAACTCATTTATATCGTAGTTTTGCCTTCATCATGCTCTGAAAGATTAACTTCTAAGTTCTCACCAAATCAAATCCAAAGGGAAACACTTTGAGAATAAGCTATAATCACAATCTTCATGATTCACTCCAATCCCTTCTCCATCCTTTGACCTCATTTGCGACCATCCAAATTCATCCTGACCAAGTGAAATGAGTGTCCCCATGTTTTTCTGTGGACTCAGGCCAAAGACAGCTCTGCCACAGGGCACACTGGTAATGATTCAACTTCGAAAACAAAGTGTGGTCTTCAAATGAGGAATTTAAATACTTAGCCAACAACCACGATGTTTGAGACATGATTTCGAGCACTGAGCAATATGAAAGAAAACTTCTTCATAACCTTTACGTATTTCTCACAGGCCTCCTTGTTTCACAAATCCATTATGGGATCTTTAAATATCGGTGCAACTTGTGACAAGCTTTTTTTCATAACTTTGTGTCATGTGAATTTGTCAATGTCTTGGTTAATTCAATGTTTCCAAAAAATTTGGAGTTATGAGTTCTTGCATCAACGTAATTCCCAGATCTCCTTGGGGAACATAAGTGTTGTTAGTTTCATACAACAATATGACTTCCGGACCAAGGTCTTTGAAGGATTCATGTTCTAGATACCTCTATGAGCTCTATCAATGTTCTATTGGTCCTAAGTTGAGGTCTCCAACATTACTACACATTATTTCATTGTCACAATTATGTTTTATATTAAATTAAAAAAGTTGTGGCTTTGACATCCCGAGCACTGATTATCCCTTCAAATAAAAAGGGAGGACAAAGTGAAAAATAGAATTATAAGTTCTAAAATATTTCCAAAGGCCCTCTTCTATACCCACAAGAGTACTATTTTAAAAATTGATTACACACAATTATGCAAAATACATAACGATAATTCTTGTCAGCTTCACTAGATTTATTGCACTAGAATAATTGGATGCTACAATTAGATGCCAAGGCTTGGGTTTAGAAGCTAGATACATAATTCCACCTGAACTCCATGCGGGAGACCGATGCTATTCAATTTGCTACCCTTCATCTGGAAGGGGATGCCTAAGAGTGGCGGTACCATGGCTTAATCATGTTGGGAGATATTCACATCACTTCTTACACATATTTCACTTGGAGGTTGTTGGAATGGTTTGAGAGGAAAGACCCAAAGTTACATTTTAGGGAGTTAGCCCATCTGAGGCAAACTAGGAGCCCAAAGGCATACATTACGGAGTTTTAGGGACTAGCAGTAATCGTGACTAGCATTTTAGAGGTTCGGTTGATCATGCTATTTGTGGAGTGGCTAGAAGAGCCATTGCATGGTTGGGTGAGGGCCTACAAGCCCACATATTTGACGGATGCTATCTCTAGGACCCCAGATATGATTAACGTTGTGGCCAAGACTCGAGCCTTTGTCCCCACTAGAACCACTGCACCATAGGAGAACTGAGATAGTATACCACCCTAGAGGGATGGAGGACATGGTCATATGGACGAGGAGACCTAAAGGGACCTTAGGAGGAGGAATTTGTGTTTTGCATGCCAAGAACCCTAGGCACCTGGGCACATGTGCACCAAGGGCAAGGCCCACTACATTGAGGTGTATTCAGATAGTGAGTCGGTTAAGGAGTTTGATGTTTGAGCAGATTTGGAAGATGAGAGAGGACCATCATCAGGGGGAGCACCACCACCACCACTACCACTTAGAAGGGTAAAGGTCCCCCCATCAAGGGGAGTTCTTGCTTCACTTCATGGAGTTTGAAACTGTTTGACACTCAAGATTAGAGGTATGGTACAAGGGAAATGAGTTTCAGTTGGGGTAGACAGTGGGGCCACCCACAAATTTATTGATTTCGAGATCGTGGAGTGTAAGGGAATCCAAACAGAGACATTTGAGGGTGCCATGAGACTGGACCATGTAGTGCACAAAGTACACTCTCGGGTTGACTATGATGATGGGGAACTACTTGGTTAATGATAAATTTTTTGTAGTTGATATCCTAGAGACCAACGTTTTTTTGGGTGTCCAGTGGTTATACACGTTGGGGAGGGTCACCACTGACTGGCAGAAGTTATATATGGAGTTTATGGGGCCAGATGGGAAGCGAGTATTGTTGAGAGGGATGCACTCTTTCCCACCCCAAACAATTTCAACACATCGGATGGAGGTATATCTATGCCATGGGGACATATAATGGGTGGTTGAGCTAAGGATTTAGGAGATAGGGTCCCAACCACAACCAGTGCAACTAGACATACAGGCCATATTGGAGAGTCATCAGGAGGTTTTTGGGGATATCCCTCCAGGAAGGCCACAAAGCTGAGGGTTAGAACACACTATTCAGTTGGAGGAGGGAGTGCATGTGGTTATCACGACCCCGTGTAGGCATCCCAAAGCCTATCGAGATGAGGTTGAGAGGGCCATTCAGGATTTGCTAAGATTGGAGCACATCAAGCCCAATTGGAGTCCCTTCGCTTCTTCTATGGTGTAGGTGGAGAAGAAGGATGGGACACTCCACATGTGCATTGACTACAAGGCCCTCAATAAGAAGACATTAAAGAACATGTATGCTATTCTACGCATTTATGAGTTGATGGATGAGATTAGAGGAGTGAAATACTTCTCTAAGATAGATCTGTGCTCGGGGTACCACCAGATTCGGGTGAGGGAGAAGGACATCCATAATATTTCCTTTCGTTGCTACTACGAACATTTTCAATTCTTGGTGATTCCCTTTGAGCTAATCATCGCTCAAGCTACATTCAGTCTTGTATGAACCGCGTATTTCCTGGGAAATTGCGTCGCTTTGTCCTTTTCTTCTTTGGAAACATACTCATCTATAGCTGGACATGGGAGGAGCACCTTCAACATTTGGAGGTAGTAATTCACATAGTAGAGGAGCAAAAACTGTATGTGAAGATGTCCAAATGTAGGCTCGGATTGACAAATATGTTGTACCTTGGGCATGTGATTGGCCTAGAGGATGGAGACCAGGAGAGTATTAGGGCCAGTTTGGATTGGCCAACACCCAGGAATGTGACTGAGCTAAGGGGGTTCCTGGGCATTTGTACGTAATATAGGAGATTCATAAGAGGATTCTGACAACTTACAGCACCCCTCATGGAGTTTTGGAAGAAGGGGGCTTTTGAGTGGATACAGGTAGCACATGAGGCATTTTAGCGTCATAAGAAGGTCATGAGGAGCTGTTTTGTTTTGGCTTTGCCTGATTCACTCGAACATTTGTATTGGAGTGTGATGCTTTAGGTGAGGGAGGTTGTGTTGACACAGGGAGGCCATCCCATAACCTTTAAGAGTAGAAAGTTGCTACCCCATGACCGAATTCGTTTATGACAAGGAGATATTGGCCTTGTTGCAAGCCTTGGCCAAATTTAGACAGTAGTTTGTGGGGAACCGGTTCAAGGTGAAGACTGATAAGAACAATCATTGATTCTTCCTGGAGCAGCATACATTGCAGGAGAGGGAACATAAGTGGGTGAGTAAGCTCCAGGCTTATGACTTTGAGATTGATTACGCAAATGGAAAGTACAACATAGTGGTAGATGCACTTTCTCGGAGGCCCTAGTACTCTATCTGATGGACATTGCACATGATTGGAAGGCCCAGCTCTTGGTTGAGTATTCCAAGGACAAACATGCCTGTGAGGTACTAGACGACACACATGAGGATGATAGATTTGGAGTGATGTATGATGTGATCTACTACAAATACCAAATATACTGACTGTTGGGATCCCAGATCAGAGAGAAGGTTATGCAGGTAGCTCACAACTACCCTCTTGTAGGAAATTCGGGTTTTCTCAAGACTTATAATACCATCCGTGAACATTTCTCTTGGCGTGGGTTCAAGGGGGACATGATGAGGCATGTACAAGAGTGCATAACCTATCAGATGAAAAAGGTGTAGTTGTCACACCCGACAGGTCTATTATTGTCTCTTCCCATTCCAAAGAGGAAGTGGGAGAGTGTGTCCATGGACTTCATCACAAGACTTTAAACGATACAGGGGAGAGATTGAATCTACATGGTGATATATGACTTGACTAAATTTTCCCATTTCTTTATGATCCCATCGAGATATTCAACCTCATAGGCGGTCGAGTTGTTCTTTTAGGAGGTGTTTCGATTGCATTGGCTCCAAAAGAAAATATTCAATGACAAGGACAATAGATTCATGGGCCCTTCTAGCAGGAGTTTTTCCGACTAGTGGGAACCAATATTATACCCAACACCAACTATCACCCACAAATAGATGCATAGACTAAGATAGTGAACAAATGGATGGACGGTTACCTACACAATTATGGCACAAGACAATAGAGGGCGTGCGTGAATTGGATACACCTGGGAGAGTTCTGCTACAACACTGCTTACCACATGATGATTGGTATGTCTCCCTTTTGAGAACTTTATGGTTATGATGCACTTTATTTTTCTGACATGAGATTGGGGGCAAAGGATTTGGTCTGAGAGAGCCAGGATATTCTCAAGGTTATTAAGGATAACTTGCAGGTAGCACAAAATCAGAAAAATATGTATGCCGATAAGCATAGGGTTGAGAGACAGTTCGAGGTAGGGGACATGGTATACCTACGTTTGCAGCCTTACTGAAAATATTCACTCAAGAAGAAAGGGGCGAAGAAACTCAAGAAATGCTTCTATGGGTCATACAAGGTGACCAGGAGAGTTGGAGAGGTAACTTAGAGCTGGAGTTAACCCCAAAGAGAAGAATTCACAACATATTTCATGTCTCTTTCTTGAAAAAGGCATCAGAGATGCAAGTTATGAAAATCAATGAGTTGCCCTCATTGGATGATGAGGAACACTTAATATTGACACCCGAGACCATATTAGAGACCAGGGAGAGGAAGCTAAGAAACAAGGTCATCCGAGAGCACTTGTTCAAGTGGAAAGACTTTCTAGTTGAGTATGGCATGTGGGAAATGAGCAGAGTTTGCAGCACCCAGTTTTACAGCTTCTTGGGGATAAGCATCATTTGGGAGGGAACTATAATGTCCCTTCCTAAATAATTTTATCAATAGTACAAAAATTTTCGATTTTTCTAATTTGGGGGGCCTAAGATAATTTTAGAGGGGAAACATAGGACAAGGGGGTCAAAATGTTTTCCTTAGTGTAATGTGGGGGCCTACTCCCCAACTAATATGAACTCCTTGAGGAGATCTAAATCATATGACCAAGGGAAGAGGTTTGAATTGTGTAGTGAGGGGCCCACATGGAGGAAATGAATAAAAATTATAAATAGGAGAGAGGAAGCAACATTTGAGGCCTTTTGATAATTTTTCAATTGAAGTGTTTCTCTAGCTGTTTAGCAGAGTGACATAATGTTGTTCAACACAAGTGTTTCCCAAGGAGGAAGGTCAAACTTTCTTTGGTGGAATATAAGTGCCACCCTAGGAAGGATTCTTCATCACTTTCAAGAGTTGGAGAGAGGGCCACAAATGTGGTACGGGTTCTGGGCCAACTAAAACATAGTTTAGGAGGTCACGTAGAGAGATGAGGAGGAAGAGTTGGATTTGGGAGTTGTAGCATTATCGAAGTAATTTCTGGTCAATTCTAGGAAAAAGGAGGAATATTTCCAAGTGTAAAATTCAACATACAACATCAAACTGATTTTTTGGAGGAGAAACTACGTCATCCTACCCATAAACTGCACAATCATTATGGAGGCACAATTGTGGGGTGGCTTGTGAAAGGATTTTGAGAGCTGGGTTTCTTGGGGTTTGCTTGTGGTGCAATTGAGAAGAATTTTCTAGCCATTTTGAGACAATCATTCCAGTATCAGTCACAGTTCTAGCTTTTCTGTACTTAGAGGAGGGTCAAAGAATTTGGGGCCTTTTTTGGAGCATCAAAGTCGGGGAAAACCCTTTCTAGGTTTTTCTAGGTTTTTGACAATGATTCAATGACTAATTTATCAGAATTTTCTAAATAGTTAGGAGGGGTCAAATCAAGGTATCAACACAATGAACAATGAAAAAATCACAAGGCTAGTACAGATTTTTAGGGGGGGAATTCTAGTAGCAGTTTGGCAATGATAAAACATCCACTTGAGGCTTGTAGTTTTCCTTGTGAAATTCAAGGTGCAAATTTTTGTTTTATTTTATTTTTTTATTATATATTGCACTCCAACAAGAACTTATAATAAAATTTTCCCATTTTGGTTTTCTTGGAGAATTTATGTTTTATGGATGTTTGCTGAAAAATATTTTTGTGTTGTTTATTGCATGTTTTTGTTATCAATGTTAATCTTTTCATTAGGAATATTACACCATGAGAGGCTTGATCAACATATCAAGTCATATTTGAAACAAAATTAATCCTTTAAGATCAAAGGACATTTTTAAAGCACACATGAAGAGCCTACGATACACCTTCAACGAATGATAAAATGATAACATACTTTGAGCATCTTTTGATTTGATAGTAGAGTGCATTCATGATGACATTAATTGAGCATTCTTCAAGCCTTTGTTGAAACAAAAATCACTCTTGAAGCATAGCTGAAGACAAACACTTGAAGAGTTTCTTTGTTGAAGCAATCGCCCTTGGTGTATAGTCGAAGACCGACACTTAAACACTTGCTTGTTTGGAGCAGTCATCCTTGGAGCATAGTTGAAGATCAACACTTGAAGACATGTTTTGTTGGTGCAACCATAAAAGTTTTGTTGAAGCAAACATGAAGTTTTTGTAGAGGTAGATTTGAGACATTTCTTGGATACATTTAGAAGTATTTGAAGTTTTTTATGGATGCTTGAAGCAGTATTGAAGTCACCTTAAGGGATTGAAGCAAACTAAGAGGGTTGAACCTTCAGAGGATTGGAGTCGTCATTCAAGGATGGAGCTTGGATTTGCAGTTTAATATTAGAGTCATCATTTAGGGTTGAAGCCTTGAAGGAGTTAAAGACTTTGTTGTACACGTTGGAGCTTGGGTTTTTAGAGTCCTCAAATTCATTAATAAAATTATTTCTTGTTGCACATCTTGCATTTTGGTTTAATTGGAAGTTTTAACTGGCATAATATAGCAATCGTAAAGAAATATTGATTCAATCCCCCTCTCAATATTTCCAACACTAGCACACCTTACATTTTTACACATTGTAATACTTTTATTGACATGCTAGAATGATTTTTCATAACGTAATGTTATTGTTGGTAATTTGGTTGTTTATGATAGAAGGAAATCTAACCTGTGTTAGAGTTCCTTCACCTTCAAATGCTCTTACTAGCAATGTGCCTGTGTTTGTGTTAAAATGAAATATAACATGCACTAGATTTCTTTTGGCATGCAATGTTGTTGTTTGTGGTATGCTTGTATTTGTGCTACATGTAAACCTAACAGTCATTAAATTTCTTTCACCTCACAATGTTATTGGAAATATGCTTGTGTTTGGGCTAGAAAGTGTGTTATATTTCTTTTGCTCTACAATATTGTTGTTGTCTATTTGGTTGTTTATGGTAGAAGGAAATCTTGCACGTGTTAGATTTCCTTCACCTTGAATGTGCCTGTGTTTGGGCTAGAAGTTTTGTTAGATTTATTTTGTTGTATAATATTGTTGTTCTCAATTTGGTTTTTTATTATAGAAGGAAATCTAGCATGTGTTAGATTTCTTTCACCATGACAATGTGCTTGTTTTTCTGCTAGAAGGAAATATAGCATGCGCTAGGTTTCCTTTGGCATGATATGTTGTTTTTGGTAGTATGCTTGTATTAGTGATACATGTAAAGGTAACATGAATTAAATTTCTTTTACCTTGCAATTTTGTTATTGGAAATGTGCTTGTGTTTGTGACAGAAGTTGTTCTATATATCTTCTTCCATGCAATGTTTTTGTTGCCAATATGCATTTGTTTATGTTGGAAGCAAATATAACACAATAGATTTCTTTCACCCTAAACTGTTGTTGTGTTCTTGTGTTTGTTCGATGCTTAAATCTAGCACGTATCAGATTTTCTTCACCTTGCAATGGTTTTATTGGAAAAATGCTTCAATTTTGGCTCGAAATATATCTAGCATGCACTAGATTTATTTTTCACTGCAATGTGGTTGTTGACAATATGCTTTTTTTTGCGCTAGAAGTAAATCTACCATGTGGTAGATTTCTTTCATATAGAAATGTTGTAATTTTCTTTTGTTTGTGCTAGAAGGAAATCGAGCATACATTAGATTTCTTTCACCTGTCAATGAGTTTATTGACAATGTGTTTGTATATGCGTTAGAAGGAAATCTAGTGTGCATTAGATTTCTTTCGCATTGCAATGTTGTTGTTGGCAATTAAATTGTTTGTGCTAGAAGGAAATCTAGTATGCACCATATTTCCATCACCACAATGATGTTATTGGCAATGTTCTTGTGATTGTGCTAAAAGTAAATATATCATGTGCTAGATTTCTTTTTCCCTAGAATGTTGTTGGTATATGTTTGTGTTCATGTTATAACAAAATCTGGCATGCGTTAGATTCTTAATCCCTACAATGTTATGTGTTTGTGTTTTTTCTAGAAGGAAATCTATCACACATTGAATTTCTTTTGTCTTGCACAAGATATTTTTGAAATATGCTTGTTTGTGATAGAAGAAAATATAATATGCGGTATGCTTCTTTCAGCCTACAATATTGTTATGTGCTTTTGTTTTCGAGAGAAGGAAATCTAGCATGATATAGATTTCTTTTACTCTACAATATTGATGTTGCCAATATGTTTGTGTATGGTGGGAGGAATTCTAGCATGCACTAAATTTATTTCTCAATGAAATATTGGTGTTAGCAAGGTGCTTGTGTTTCTACTAGAATAAAATCTAGTAAGCAATAGATTTGTTTGGCAATGCAATATTGTTGTTGGCAACGTGCTTGTATTTGTGCTAGAATGAAATATAACATGCATTAGATTTATTTTGCAATGCAATATTGTTTGAAATGTACTTGTGTTTGTGCTGGAAGGAATTTTATCATGAATTTGATTTCATTTGGACTACAATGTTATTGTTGGCAATGTGCTAGAAGTAAATCAAGCATAGGTTAGGTATCTTCCACTCTGCAATGTTCTTTCTAGAAATGTGATTGTGATTGTGCTAGAGGAAACTGTAGAATGTGTAAGATTTCTTTTAATTTGCAATTTTTATGTGAGTAACATACTTCTATTTATGCTAGAAGGATATTTAACATGTGGTGGATTTCGTTCGCCTTAGAATATTGTTTTTGGCAATGTTCTTGTTTTTTGTGCTAGAAGGAAATCTAGCATGTGCTAGATTTATTTGACCTAGAAATATGCTTATGTTTTTAGTAGAAGGAATGATATTGATTGTTAGCTTTCATTTGAGGTGCAATGTTGTTGTTTGAAATGTGCTTCTACTTGTGATAGAAGGAAAGCTAACACACATTATATTTCCTTCATAATGTAATGTTGTTATTAGAAATATGTTTGTTGTTATGATAGAAGCAAGGTTATAATGTGTTAAATTTCCTTCACCTTGCAATGTTATTGTTTAAAATGTGTTTGTGTTTGTGATAGAAGTAAATCTTTCATCCATTAGTTTTTTTTTTTTCGCAATGCAACATTATTGTTGGAAATGTGATTGTATTTGTGTTAGAAGGAATTATAGAATGCACTAGATTTCTTTGTTCTTTTTCCAAAGGGAAAACTATCAAGATTTAACCCTCACCAATGTTAGTTCTTTGATATTGTTCTTGGCAATGCATTTGTGATTATGCAAGATGGATACATAGTGATTACTAGTTTTCTTCTAGGCACCATTACGCTTATGCAACCAATGCTCTAGGGGTGACATTGTCTCAATAATCACAAGGGTTAGAGTTATAGCTTTTTATGTGCCCTTTTATTTACTTTGGAAAAATTTATGGAGATCAATGATAGTGCAAAAGAATTGTATATAGATATATGTTGTTGTTCGCACTACATTTGTGCTTGGGTTGGAAGGAAAGATAATGGTATAACTTTCCTTTTGTCACAAACGCAATAGTCTAATCATAATAATTTGATCCATGGAGAATAATATGATATTTGTATAATTTTGAAGTTTATGAATACATGTATTATTGAGGTATACTATACTTTTCTTCCATTGCAAATGTATGCAACTTTAAAGTATCAAGCACAATTTTTTAACCTGCATTGTTTTTCTCTCTATTTTGTTTAATAGTTATGAACTTCCGGAATCAATTTCACTAATGCTTTGATGCATAATATAAGACGCTTCCTCATCAACATAAAAATCTAGGAAAACTGAAATCTACACTTTTTGAGGACCTAAAGTTAACATCCCTTTGTATCCATCCTAAATAGTATGTCCTTAGATATGCATAGGTAGGGAATGCTAAAATTGGAACTAAAGATCTGTAAAATATAATTTCTTTTCTTTTAGAATAAAAATGAGAATTATCTAGTATTTATAGTACCAAAACTTTTATTGGAAGAAAACATCTAGTTTGGCTTTTCATTATCAAGTTCAAACATCAAACATCCTCACTAAGTGAAAATATAATTTATCCTTTTCATGGGGCTTTTAGATATCTTATGTAACATCAATCTCAAAATTTCTTAGATTTTCCAAAGGACCATGTTTTGGTTCTTCAACTTCCACAAATTTCTTATGATCATTATTCATGCACATGCATTAAGACTACAAGTCTCATTTCTAAAGCTAAATAGGAACTTGGCGGTTTGATATGAGATGATATTTGTCATTAAAAACTTTTATTTGGAAGAAAACCTCTAGTTTGGCTTTTGATTATCAAGTCCAAACATCAAACATCCTCATTAAGTGAAAAAATAATTTCTCCTTTTCAAGGGGCTTTAGACATCTTATGTAGCAACAATCTTGGAATTTTGTAGATTTTCCAATGGACCATGTTTTGGTTCTTCAACTTCTACAAATTTATTAGGATCATTATTCATACACATGAATTAAGATTACATGTGTCATTTTAGAAGTTAAATAGGAACATGGTGGTTTGATATGAGCTGATATTTGTCATTCTATGATACTATCTACATATCTATTTGCATGGTCTTCATATATGTTTTTTTTTGTGTAATTTTCATGTAAAGTACATTTTGGTTGTATGCACGAGATGGTGGGGAATAATGTTTCATTACATACAATATGAATCCCATACTGTTTAAATTATTGCATCTATATTATGTTTTTGAAAGTTCTGTGTTTTTGCGAAAGTATAAAATCACACTTTACATGGTTCAACCTTTTAATTACAATTTATGGCTTAATTTTTGTTACCGAATTGATACAAGCTAGAATGGAAAATATAATTCTAGAAAATGAGGACTATGTTGATCTCCTTATTAATGATCAACTCGTTGGGCTAGGAAGGGTCGAATCTACATAGTGTGGAACTTATTATGTCAGAGAAAGGGTTAATGCATGTTATGTTGAAATTTTGATAATTCATGTCACTCAACCACATTTGATTGAGGAGGATGTTGATGAAGGGGACATACATCCATGGAAGATCATGGATTTGAGGCATACCATAGATAAATCAAAATATTGAAGCATGTTTTCAAATATTATTTATAGTATAATATTTTTTTTTGAGTAAATACTAACCTTATTACATTCGTTTATAGGCGCAAATGTTTCTTCTACATTTTCTATTGGAGACAAGGTAGATCTTTTGAAACATGGAGTGAAGGTGGGTGAGGGCTCCATATTCAGTACAGAGCTTGGGCATAAAGTGCATGGAAATATGGTAAAGAAAATATGCATAGTGGTTAAAATTGAGAAGGTTTTAAAACGTGATGTTCTTCTACCACATCCAATAGGATTTGAGCATACACTAGGGGATGCATTCGAATCTTATGAGATTTGGTTAGAATCATATTTGGAGCCTCACTCTTATGGTTATGCCATAAATATTCCCCAGGATAGGGTTAGATTCATATGTACAAAGGTTTCTCTTACACATGAATGCATGGGAACAAGCATGTGCATTTCTAAAGGAATGCTAGTTAATGCCCGCGAGGATGACATTGTTGAAGGTGAAACACTAGGTGAAACAAAATTTGATGTTTTTTTCGAACAGGTAGATGGACATTGTAAATTACGAAAAATTGGGGATAAGTTTATACATTTTTGGTTATATGGACAATAAATAAGTTGGTGGACAACAAAGGTGTGATACTGAGGGTTAAGGAAAATTTCAAGGAGCCAACCAAGGAAATGGTGAAATGAATGTTATAGAGGACACAAATCCCTTAAAAAAATGGGATTGGTATCTTTTTAATGAAAGGGATATAAAATCATTTGATATGCATCTAACAAGGCCATATAAAAGGAATAAACGAGTTATGGATACAACAAAAATTTCAAAATGTCAAACAATAATAGATGAAGAGAAAGAACTTCAACTTCTGGAAGAAGATGTATGTTGTAGAAAATATTGTCTTCAACATGTGGATAGGAAGGCCATTGCAGGTGCTAGAAGGGGTACGAGACAAATAAATAAAAATGGTATTAGGGAATTTGTCTTGAATTCACTCATGTCAAACACATTCATGTCAAGGAGTCATGGCCATGACCTACCACCTATTGCTAGAAATTTAAAGGTCATGAGATTTAATGGGAATATTATTTGTAGGAAAGCATGGTATAAGATACATAAGATTCCTCAAAGCGCATTCTATAACTACCATCATTATTTCCAACATGGACAAATCAAAGTTATTCATGGTAACACCAATGCATGCAAAGCATAAGCACACACTGTGGCAGCCATAGAAACATTGCAAAAAATTGTAATGGATAATTCATATTTTTCACCAAACCCAACACATCAAGTTGAAGAAGATGGAACATCTGCTCCTTTAATATTTCTTCCTTCGACTTACAAAAAAAATTATTTTTTAAAAGATATCAATGAGGCTCTTCAAAAGCTCAATTACCCATCAATATCACAATAAAAAATGAGAAAGATATGGAATACTAAGTTTCGAGATGTGACATTTTCAAAGAACACCAACTTCAGTAAATGTAGTGAATTTATTGTGTTGAAAGTACAAATGAAGTCAGGGACTATAAAAGAGTTGGAAGAAAAGGCATGAGGTAGGCTGAACAAACATAACAAAATTGTTATGTGTGGAATATATTGCTACTATTCCCATAGAATAATGTCAGAGCGGTTTCCAAAGGAGTGTTTGAGCATTATCCATCATAAAATGGATAAAAAAAGACTTCAATACCAAGGCTACGTGTCAAATCAAAATCTATTGTAGGAACAAGTTTAGGTTTATCGTTGATAGGTATGCTAACACATGGGCATAAGACATGAGGTTTTGGTCATTTCTCCCTACCATTTGTACATATGGGATCGCAATTTACTCTTACATCCCTTGAAAATTTCTTAAGGGACCTTGAAGACCCACAAATTGATATGTATGATGATCTACTTTATGAGAGTAGAAGTTAAAAAAACCCACTTAAAAATGCATTACTTGACACCTCTATTTACTCAAAATGTCAAGTGTACAAGGATGATTTTATATCTCATGGAAGATCAAAGAGTCAAAATGTTGATTTTAAAGCTCTTTGTCCACATTTGTTGTTACAGTTGGACAATGCAGCAAGTGATAATAAGAATCACTACCTCTTCATGTTTTTATCACTTTTAATTGCACTTGGTGTCTTCATCACTATTGAGGTTTGATTCTTGCCTGTGGGCCACACCCATGAAGACATAGATGGAACCTATGGAAGAATTTCTTCCAACCTAAAAAGTAAATATATATATTGTTTACTTGAAATGATGTATACAAATAGCATAATTGAAGAAAATCAAGTGTTTCCACCTACACTTATTCACAAGGTATATGACTTCAAAATTTTCCTTAATGGATACATCAAGGATGGAAAAAATGCATTAGTTGGACATCTTAATGTTCAATACTTCCAATGTTGTGTAACCAGCTCCAAAAATAGAAGAAAAGAGATATGAACGCCTTAGAAATAAGCCACTTCGAGGGGGCAACCTCCAATACATTACATAAATGAAAAATTCTTGGATGATACAATTTACAAAACCTCCTTTCTATATATAGGAGTCCATGGGGCCATAATGTAATCCTAGTGGGCCACAATGTAATCCTAGCCGACCTAACAATAATAATTTAAGGGCACAATAATAACAATATGGGGGTTGCAGGGGTACAATAATAACAATAAGGGGGGCTACACTAACATAATAAGGGGCTATACTATTAATATAGGGACTTAACATGCCCCTCTCCTTCAAACAAGTGTTGTCCTCAACGCTTGATTATTTCTTGATGCTTCTGTATAAAATTCTCATCCTCCCATGTGAAGTATTTTACAGGAAATTTCTTCCGCTTGCTGAGATACTCTGAAATTGATCGTACTTGTTGATTTCTTGTTTCTATGACTGCTTCATAACTTCTTTTGATGTGATTTTGATCTTCCTGTTGTTTCAATAGATTCTGCACCAAAGTTGGGTTATCCTTTGAGAGTTGGAGAACTTGTTGTTGATGCTCGATGTGATCTTCCATTAATTTATGATCCATATTTGCTATTATTTGATCCTTCAAACCATCCAACTTAGCCTCCATTTCTGCTTTTAAACCATCTATTTCATCTTCAATTGCTCTTCGTAAGATTGAAACTTGTTTCACTTGGTACCGTAATTTTGATATCTCACACTGCAACTCTTCCTCTTCATGCGTCATAGTATAGCTTTTTGAGGGATTAATGGGTATGGAATTATTTTTTGGAGGCATTATATAACCCAATGCTGATAAATATTCTTCAATATGCCCTTGGAATCACTTCAAACTGCTTTTTCAAACAAACCTTATGCAATTTAAAAAAACAAATACACACCTTTTTCTTGCTTTGAGGAGCTCGATATTGAAATTGAATTATCTCTGTAATTGAAAATATTCAATATCTAAAATTCAGCCCTATAGTAGCCCTCTGAATCTTCTTTCAAATGCCACACGTCTGACCTGATTTGGATTCTCCAAGACAAATTTGTGTACAATCTCCCACAATGACCTAATTTTGGACTAGTTCAGTAGAGAAAACTTGTACGAATTGCCACGTGTCACTGTTTTATTCTTTGTCTCTGAAATTGATATCCAAGAAACTACAGGCCGTGTAATTGCGAGCACTTTTGATGTCACTCCAATCCAATCTCCAGAGAGAGAGTTATTGAACTTTTCCCACGATCACCTCTTTGAGATGAAATTCAGGAGCCTGAAAAAGCACTACCTTCCACAGATCATATCTCCAAAAATATTGCGAACTGCTTCCGAAATTTTCGACAAATTTCAGATTTCAGCTCAATTGTACAAATTTTTGGGATTCAACTGAAATTTATAGCAACACAATGACTTGTTTATGAGCCTGAAAAAATACCTAACTTCCACAGATGATATCTCCTCAAATATTGCGAACCAAGATCTGAAATTTTTAGACAACCTTCCTCAAGATTTCAGCTTCGCACACTAAAAATTTCAGCTTCTGAAGCTTCGTAGAAAAAAATTTATAGCGAAAATGCCACGATGACCTGTTTGGAGCAGCGAAACCCTAGAATCCCAAAGCTCTGATACCAAATGTTGTGTAACCAAATCAAAAAGAGAAGAAAAGAGATATAAACGCCTTAGAAATGAGCCACTTCGAGGGGGCAACCTCCAATACATTACATAAATGAACAATTCTTGGATGATACAATTCACAAAACCTCCTTTCTATACATAGGAGTCCATGGGGCCATAATGTAATCCTAGTGGGCCACAATGTAATCCTAGCCGACCTAACAATAATAATTTAAGGGCACAATAATAACAATATGGGGGTTACAGGGGTACAATAATAACAATAAGGGGGGCTACACTAACATAATAAGGGGCTATACTATTAATATAGGGACTTAACATCCAATTTCTTGTACTCAATGATATTCCAGTACTAAGGTACAAAGAAACCATTAGATATATTGAGTGGTCAGAACTAGTTGAGTTATGGAATATAGATGATGAAGGTCGACCTATAATTCCCATAGGGAACCCATCTTTATTAGCTTCCAAAATGAATTATGCCTATTTCAAAGAACTAAAGGAAGGGATAACATCATACATAAAAATGTGGAAAGTCACTATCAGGAATGAGGATTCACCAATTGTTACAGAGGAATGGAAAAATAAAGTAGTGTATTGGAAAAGAGTTCTTGATACATTAGATGGAATCTATAATGATCATATAATAATAGATGGAAGTGATTCGTCTTTTAATGATTTATGGCCCAAGACAAGGCACATTGTAGATTTTGATCGTAATTCACTCCATGTAATCTCAAGTATTATGGATGAAAATTTTGATAGTGCAATAGATGAACCAGTATATGTTGGACCCAAATGCAACAAGCCAAATCCAACATTCAATCCAAATATTGATGTTGAGAAAGGAAAGATGTTTCTAGTTAGATCAAAAAATGAGGATGCAAGAGAGATGATTTGAATGGAAAAATACATCTTAGATATCTTTAGGGATAATTAAAGTGAGAATATTCATGTAAAAGGTTGATTAATGGAAGCCTATTTTAGGTAAATACAATGGAAATGTTTTAGAGCAATAGTGGATACCAAATCCTGATAACACATAACTTGACTCTATTCCAGTCAATACCATAATGTGGGGATGGATGCCAAAGAAATAACATTGCAAGAAGACCAAGATAAATAAATATGGTATAGCAAATGTTCTTGACCTACTTGAGTGAATATCTTAAGATTAGGTTTATATGATTCATGAATGTAATTTGTTTTTGAAGGATTTATTAATATACTTTTAGAAACACTTTTCAATATTTTTTGTATCTCAAATATTCTCTTCATATTATTTTTATAGTAGTTTTATATTATTTAGTATTTCAATGTAATCATGTGGTGATACAAATGACATGACAATGCCATAAAATATTTAAGTTTTCAAAGTTTTGTTTGATTAACTTGACTTCTCACCATATCAAATATGCATAATCGAATTCAATAATGCACTTAAAAACAACATCTTCTAAATTTGGTCTATTAAAACAATACTAGAGTAGCTAGTTAGTATTCTATTTAATATAAACCATTTAAACACTTAATGAAAAAACGATAGACACTCGTAATCATGTTTGAAGTGATTTTTCCTTAATATTCCTTATTATAATTGATATAAATCAAATTTGTTGTTTTGTTGTACTCTAAATTATAAAAAAAGGATTTTGATCATTGAACAACAGAACTAGACTTATAAAATATTCCCTCTTATAGATTTTGAGGTGGTGACAGCATTGTACTAGTATAATAAATTTGTATTCAACATAGGAAAAACAATTAGTGTCAATTTAAAATGGTTAATAATATTAAGAAACAAAATATTAATATATTGTTAAATAACTTTATAAGTAAGAATCTTTTTACAAAATCTATTATTCATGAGTCAAATTTAATACATAAATATAAACATTAATGATAATAGAAAAAATGTAAGGAATCTAAGTTTTAGATGAATTTGAATATGTTATTTTCAATATAATATCCTTAAATGTTACAAGAATAAAAACTAAACATCTGTAATAAATAGTTTAGACAATTTTCTCTCGTTCCTCATGTATTTTAAAATAATCAAATTGTATTACTTTGTTACTATTCTAATTCATGGTTGCTTTTGATAATTAATTGAGTTGAGAGGCGAGGATCATTCTACAACCTAGTATGAGGGAATGTGTGAGTTTGACTATAATTAAAGAAAAAATGAATATGTTGTAAAGTAATGAAAAGTAAAAAATAAAAGTGTGAATCATTTGTTTAAATATTTTACTTTTCAGGAATATTTCAGCTAGAGATTCAAATAAACTATTTGAAGATCTACGTTAACTAATTTATGTCAAATAATTTATGTCGATATAAACTTCGTATATAACAATATATAGGAAAAAAATTAAGTATTTATGGTTAAAATTTCTATTTGCTCTTATATATTCTATTTAGAATTCAAAAATACAAGTTAAACAATGAAAAATAACACATTGCATTTTGCACTCTAAAAATGTTTGCACATGAAGAAATTTGATCCCTCTAGGCTCAAGTTAAATCCATATTTAAAATGGATCTATGCTCATATATATTGGACACATTACTATGATAATTTGTCATTAAATAACTTTATACTTAATATATATCTTGCATATTAACCTATTATTCATCAAGTAAGTCTCAATTAACTTATTTTTTAACACAACAGTACAAATAATAAATAAAAAATAAATTATACTACTAGGCTCATGTTCAATACATTTAATCCCTCTAAGCTAATGTTAAATCCGTATTTAAGATGGATTTATGCTGGTATATATTGGACATATTATTATGATAATTTGTCATTAAATAACTTTATAGTTAATATATATCTTGCATATTAATCTATTATTCATCAAGTAAGCCTGAATTAACTTATTTTTTAACACAAAAGAACAAATAATAAATAATAAGTAAATTATACTACTACTCTCATTCAACATTTAAATTGATCGTAAAAAAATATTTTCTCCTCACAACTTTAAAATGGTTCAAAATTCCTAGAATAATATCTAATGAAGATGGTGAGAATGATGATTATCATCCACTAAGACCAAACATGTTATATAAAAAGCCCTAAAGAGTGAAAGGTAGGGATGACAAGATTTGAACCTACGACATTTTGTACCCAAAACAAACACGATACCAAGATGTGCTACATACCTTCTAATCATTTTGTTTAGTTAAAAGATCAAGAAGGTTGGTAGCACCACAAATATTTTGAAATTTAAATCCAATATGAGTATAAACTGGATGGTCTAAGAGGGTTTTTCATATTCAACCATAATATTAGTAGTGTTGCAAAGGCAATATAATTTTAAATTGTGCCAACCTTGTCTTAGTAATAATCATAACTTAAAACATACATGATATTTACTATATCATATTATAATTAAATGAGTTAATAATAGTAACATACACAAAATTCTTTTCATAAATTTAATAATATTTTCTTAACATAACTTTAACAAACTTATATTTTAGTACAAAACATAAAAAATCTTAAAAGAGATAATGGAAGGAATCCAAGATTAAGATGTGAAAGATTTCATTTTGCAAGTTTATATAAAATTTTTTTATATAGTCTACCATGATAAAAATTTCACCAAATATGGTGAACATCTACATTAAAATTAATAAATTAAGTGGTTTTATAATTTCACATTCTGAAAAAACTTAATCTAGATAAAGTTCTAGATTCTAGATCAATGGAAAACTTTGAAATTTAATGAAATATGTGTTAAATGCTCAACCAGTTCAACAACTGTTCTTACTAAAATTCAAAATATAAATTTGTAGACTATTCAAACTCGAAAATGTAGTGTTTTTACTTCTTTACTAAGGTGTTTTTAGATTACTTATGAAAAATGTTGGAAAGGAGGAATTTTTACTTATGTTTCCTATGAATATTTGATTGTTGATCAAGGCTCTAATGTATGTTTTGGGCGAAATTGGAATTCATTTAATGCTCTTTCAGTTTCTTGTACAAACATGTAGCAGTCTATCTATTTCCTCGAGCAACAATAATGGGTTCTTGTAGCAACTAGTTTTCATGTCAAAGATTTTAGGTCCAATATTTTATTTTTATTTTAAACTTTTATTTTATATAAACAATATTGCTTGAAAAATGAACTCATACTTTTTTTAGTTAATCGATCTAGCCCATACCTACCCCTTCATACTTCTTGTCCTATGTAATGAATAAATTATAAGAACCCAATTTCTCTAGTATTCTTTATTTTTTGTCTCATTCATCTCACACACGTTTTGGTATCCTTTCGAGAAAATATAAGTTGACTATTGGATAAGGCTAATGCTGCACTACTACTAAGTTGAGTTTTTAAAATAATTTTCTTTCGTAAAGTTGCAACATTTTTTTCAGGCCGAAATAAGTTTGTAGGGGAGCTTTAGAGGATTGCATACCTGAGACTTACCCTTCATGTGTTTTTGCAGGTGATATTGATGTTAATGATGTGACTTCTATATATTTTGTTGATGGTTCTAAAGTTATTTTTGATGACTCCTTGGGACTTCAACAATTTTCATATTGCTTTTGGAGGTTTTCTAAAGTATTTTATCGATGTTTCTACTTATGTGGCTGAGATGGTAAGAGAAATATTTCTCTGAATGAGAAATTTTTTCTGATTTAGGATCTTGTAGCAACATATAGCAGATCATGTAGTAGCTAAAGGTTGTCTTCTAACCTCCTATAGCATGGTGATATTCAAATTTCGTTGCATGGATGCAACAAATTTGGGCCTATAGGGCTTCTCTAGGATGCTACAAGACTATGTGTTTTCGGATAACAACCACATAAGCTCCTCAAGATCATGATTTCCTCTAGATGTGGCCTTGAAAAATTTTAATAATTAAAGATGATTATTATTATAGTGGTGGAGAGGCACTCTCTCTTGGTGAGAAAGAGGTAGAAGTGTGGAAAAAAAATACCAAAACTGAAGGTTGATGGAATGTGGATGTGCTAGGGGCATCTACACACCTTCTCCATTGCCCATAGATGGAAAATTTGAGTTTTTCACCTTCCTACTAATCCCAGAAGTTTCCTGTAACCATACAAGAACTTTATTGTAGCATTTGAGGATAGTAGTTAAGAAAAATTCAATGGATTTGGAAATAGAGGAGGCTTAGAAAAATTGAGAGTGTGTGATATCATTGCTAGGAAGGTTGTTGAAAGCCATGAAGGTGAGCACTTGGACTACAGGTTGAAATTCTTGGCTACTACTATTATTCCACTATACCAGCATCACTATGGAGCTGCTTGATGGTCCTTTTGAGCCAAATAATGTTTCTAAATGTTGTTCGAAGTTTTCTTCTTTCATTTCTGATTGCATGGAGATTTGATTCCGATTTTTGGATGCATCTAGGTATATTTATTTCATTACATCCCAACCTTCTTTTCATTTTTTTGGTCATTCCATGATCAATATGATGATACCAATGACATGTTGGATTTTTTCATTTAATTTTTCATGTTAAATGGTGGCTTTATTGGGCCCATAATAATCACAACAGCTCCAAATTCTCACCATTCCTTGGAGTTGTGAGTACTATGGATACTTTATGGGGAATAGGTAAGATTTTTTTTGTAGGTGACATGTTGGAAAATGGAAAGGCAAAATTTTTGTTGAGGAAAGGAGGATAGAAACTAGCCCATACAAATATGCCAGTTTTAGAAAGTGGTGGGATTGTTAATTTTCTTTATTAGCAATATGAGTATGATAAATAATGACATGCTGGTGGTTGCATTTTCTTCAAAAAGTGAAATAAATTCAAATCCAATATTTTTTTGTGAAATTGGCTTAAAAGTATGGAGTTTGCTATGGTTTTAAGGCGATTTTTTAACGTGCTTAGATCCCATTTTTGTCTTTGGGGATTGACAAAGTATTAAATTATAATTCTAATGGTACATTCCCCAAATGAAGTAGGTGACACAAATATTTTTATTTTTTATTTTTTTCCTAAAAGAAACTTGTAAATAAGACCACATGCATGTAAATAAGAGTAAATTTGTTTTCGGCCTAAAAGTGCCCAAGAAATTTTGTGTGTCATGATATGTACAACCAATCAAATCTCTTTAAATTTAAAAAGAGGCACATCTAATTTTTTTTGGATGGAAAAGAAGAAAAATACTTTAAAAAAAAAAAAAAAAAAATTGGCTTATCTTCTTATAGGTTTACTCAAATTTCAAGTGTAGAGCACATTAAGTTCATAATTAAATTACACATCTAATGATTATCCACTATCCATACTTCTATGAAGACACACGTCGATAAAAATTGAAGATACATTAAAATAAATATTCAACACACTTTCTTAGTATATCTTCATTTTTATCAATGTGGGTCTTCTTATAAGTATGCATAATGGGTACTTGTTAGATGTGGAATTTAATTCAACATTCAAAAAGATCTTAACCTTGAAATTTGGGTACTCTTATAATGAGATAAGTTATAACTACAATAAAAAAAGGTAATTTTTTTATTTTCCCTCCAAAATCCATAATTCTTGTTGCACTTTTAACTATAAAGAATAGGAATACTTCCAATGGAGGCATGTATTTACTAGGATAAAAAATAAACTCAGATGGACATTTGAAAGTTAGACTTTAATATATACCAGAAGATGAGAGATTAATTGCATTTATTAAGATAATATCATGAACTACTAAAAAGGAGCACAATTCCTTAGATTAATGATTATCTAGAACTAATGTTCAATATAGTTTCTATTCCCTTGGTTCTCTTTCTCATTTGAATCACTCTCTATGTCCTCTTCTACCACGATATTCACTGTCAGGTTCCGTAGAGTCACTTTTAGAGTCATTCCCTAGTGTTAGAGGCGATGTTGGACAACCGCAGCTAGCCACTTTCATATCTAGGATTTTTAGTGGCCTCTAATTCCTCAAGAGCACGTGATAATTGTTGTACATGTTTCTCGTCGACTATGTTTCCAGTAGGAACAAAATTACCTTCAATTCCTTCTGCATCACCAAAATAGGCTACCTCAGTTGCTTCTTATGGGAGAAGATGAAGAAAAGGAGTGTCTACAATTTCTTATATTTCATCAGAATTGGGTATCTCAATTGCTTCTTCTAGATTGGGTGCTCCTCCATTTCTCTCAATTAAAACTTGTAGTATATGATTTTCTCCTTGTTCAGCTTCAAGATAAGCGCGTAATCTTCTTTCCCTCTTCCAATTAGTTTGTTGATGAATTTCATTCGCTATCTCGTCATCAACGTCCTCTATATCCAACTCATTCTCCAAAACAATAGGCAATTCATCCCCACCTTAAATTTCTTCCATGGCGATCACAAAAGTGTAATAAATCGTTCGGTAAATATTTGAATCCATGAAATGAAAATGGATAACAACACAACATGCTCTCACCTTTATACCACAAATAAATTGAGGCCTACTAAAAGACACAACCCAAGATGCATTGTTTTATCTTAATCATGTATTAAGAGTCAACGTTAGCCGTATCACACTAGTTGTTTAGTCCATAGATTCCATGGTAGAATTTTTTGTTTAAATTTAGATTAATTGAAGTTGTACATATATTATATTATTAAATTCATTCAATATTTATGTTTTTTATTCATAAAAAAAATAATCTAAGAGGAATGTTTAGTAGCTCGAGAAACTTAGCATATAATCATTCAACTTGATCAATTTCTTGTTTACTATTTAGGTTTTTTAGGAATTTTCATTATCTTCAAAAGATTCACAATGAAATCATTGAACTTATAGTTTCCCAATACTTGAGCCATTATTTATTGACAATATATATCAAGTCATTATAACAAATATATTTTCAAAAAAAAATTATTTAGATAAAATAATTAATTTATAATACTAGCGTAAATTGTTAAATGACATTCTAATAGAGAGTTTGTCTATTTTTTCCTATCATGGCAATTTTGTATATCATTTCAAGTGGTATAATCTAAGAAGGAGCTAGCATAATATTATAATAATAATAATCCAATTTTGGAACACAATGTTTAATTAATAACAAAACTACATCCATCCTAACTTCATACCTTTCAAATATATATATATAATGTTTTTACTCGGTTTGACACTTAATAGATTAAAGGTTAAGTTCATTTAGATATTTGTAGGTGCACTTTAAATAAAATAAAGCACTTACTAGCCAAAAAAACGAATTATTAAGTGTGTAGAGGCTCATGGGAAAAGAAACCTTATTTCAAAATGAGAAAATATTTTATAATTTTATAGAAAAATAAAGATAACAATTGTTTCTATCAATTCTCAATTTTCTATCATTCCTTCTACCATATTCTAACAAACATTCCTCTCTAAATCTATGGGCCTATATTTTCTCTCTATGCGTATGGAGAACCATATGTAAAACCATAATTTCTTATTACTATAAGTCACCGGATAACAATGTCATGTGATTGCAATCAGTAAGAGCTAGTTAAATTTAAAGAATTTGTTGTTAAAAATACGAAATAAATTTACACGTTTTTTTTTAGGAAATCATTGTTTAAGTGTCTATAGTTTTGGAACTAAAAAACATGTTCTTTTTAAAAGAAAACATTTTTTGTGTTTATAAAGTTTTAACTAAAAACGTATTATTTTCGCTCTTCGCTCATTTTCAAAGAATTTCATTTTAGATTCCACTCCCATGGTAAAACCAAAAATTTAACACATTCCACGCTAAATAAATAGTACCAAAGGGAAACAAACTCGTAGGGATTTTTTATCATAAAGGAAAATATATTTCTTAAGTATTGAAATAGAGTACCAATCTCGATAAATAGGTGAATTCAGACTGACAATGCTAAAAAATGTTCAAATATACACTCCTTGAGTATAATGGGTTGTGCTCACTAAATTTACAAACTTTAAATACTTTCTTTCACCTTTGTGGTATCATGGTTTAACTTAGGGACATGACCCACATTTAATTTGTACTATTATTTTGTAAATCACTCTTTTGCAACCAACTTGGTCTGAACTTGCATATATTTAGAAACGAGTTGTATTTAATAGGTCTCCCATAATTCTTTCAAATTAGTTAATATATTAAATTAAATGTGTAATGGATGAATTTAGAATATACAATGTCCTTTTCATTGCATATTAATATTTGAATGTGATCTATATGTTACATAATTTCTAGAGGATTAATTTGTCACAAGAATTGGTTTTTAGACTAATGGAGTTTGAATTGCATGTATACATGGACATTAAAGGAAATAAAATAATGTATAAAGATATATCAAAGGGTAATTTACTCTAACATGACATTATGGGCATAAAATGTGATCTAGATGAAAGAATCTATAGTTGCATAGAAACTATTACAAAAAAAAAAAAAAATTCTCTATTTTAGATTATAGAGCAAAGCAAGTATCAACTCATGAGTTTCATTCCGTAGTTGAAGAAAATGATTAATACTATGGTGATATAACTGTTTGAACCTTCCAATCCTATCAATGTAGATTCTTGCTAATATTTAATAGAGACAATGTTTCAAATATCAAGGAATTCATAATAACATTACTAATCTATGATGATTATTGGTTGAAATTCATTAAGTGGGAGTAAAGGAATTAAGTTTGTGTTAATAACTCACTAGAATGAATATGATCAAGTGAGATTTATAAAATCTATGTAAAAATAAATAACATTGTGAATGTTAGCTTTGTAGATGAAAGAAGTTGAAACAGAGAAAAATGAAATCATGAAGCATCTTGAGGGAAAAATTGAGAGGCCATGGGATGTCGATATATTCTTGCAATGCGGCACATTTCCCTTTATTAAGTATGTTTCTCATATTTTTATACATAACTTTTATTTTATAACTATTCCAAGCTTATTATATATGAATTGATAATATGTTGTACACTAATTCCTCCTATAAGCATTAAATTGGTACTTTGGTGTCAAGAATGCTCATGGATAACATATATTATGCTATTCCATCTTTTGGCCCAAAATAAAAAATGGATGAAGATATGCCTGACTGGTTGGAGTTGGACCTTACTTTATGCCCCCATGGATCAAAGTGTTTTTAGGTCACCAAAAACATAGGTAAATACTAAACCAGGGAGCTTTGAAAATATAAATATACACATTAGAGATGACCATGAGAAATATATTGGTTTCTTGAAGTCTTCCTGCAATCAACCATATCTGCAAACATTAGCTTGTCATTCTCTATGTCAGAGCCTTTGTTTTACACCTAGTAGTGTTTTACACTGAGAATACCTCAAGAAGAGACCCCATTCAATATTCCTAAATAGTAAATACATTGGTTTATTGTTTGGATGTCAGGGCCTTAATGGAAAATTTTCCAAATGAAAATGCACTTTAGCAATGCTGGAAAGAAATGTATTATCAATATTAGAGTTGTCTCAAATTACTCTTCTTATGTTTTTTCATGTTGGATAGATTCAAATTAGTAAAACTATGTTTGAATACCAAACATAGAATGTGATAATCATTAATGTTACCGATATGTTCATCATGAAATTAGAAGTGCAACACATAATGAGTTAGACAAAAAATTACAGACCCTAGTAAGTAGAAAATTCAAAGTCAAAAAATATTATTCATTTGCCAAAAAAATACACATCGTCCTCAAAGGATATGGATGCCTTTTATAAGCATATAAAATAAGCATAACAGTGAGATTAAATTTTGTTGCAATAACACCTAGATAAGAAACCATAATTGTAATCATTCCAACCAAGCACTACCATTGCAAAGCCACTCCAAAAGAACACGGTATCTAGCAATTCAAAAACACCTCTATAATTTTTCTCATAGAAAGGACAATCCTTACAAATGTTTTTGATCCTTGTTTGGACCTCTTGGGATTTTTTTTTAAATTTTAGCATCAATAAATTTGTCTTGTTGCTTGGCTTTCACATATACTTTGTGTGCAACGTAATTGACCTGATCTTAATATTTCACATACATAATTAGAGAAATACATGTGCCAATAAGAACTAAAAAAATTATATCATAACATAATCAGCTTCAGTAAAAATATTTCTTATGTATGTTTGCAAGCGCTTGAATAAAAATAGTAACATAAAAAGAACCATCAACCTCACCAATGTAGGAAAGTGTCAGGAAATCGCACCGTCTTTTAATAGTAGAGAGAAGTGAGATATGTGCAACTACCTGTTGAGCTGAAGGATTGAAAGGAAAATCAAGATGATTCAAAAGTAAAAAACTTAAGAGCACAAAGGGTTCAAAATGCCAATATATATTTCTTCAAGTCTTTACAAGTTGCAGCATCATCTAAACCAAAAAAAAAAAAATTGACTTCAAATCTAAGTTCAGAGGTAAGATTGTGAATTGTGTCCTCTCGAGTCGTAGTCTCTGGAATATGCAGTGGGGACCTATAGAAAATGACACGTAATTTATTTTCTAAATAAAATACTAACATATCACATGTCTGGCCATGTTCTTCGTAGGAGCTTTGGATTCTGTAACATTGTCACCATTCAACGATGTTGAGAATTCAAAATGGTATAGTTACAAGAAGCTTTAAATTTTCACAACATGATAAGTGGACTTGTTGTTGAAGGTGCAATCACACTTCAAGGTGGGATTCATATAAGTATCATTAATGGGCATATTTTCAATGGTGCTTCCGATGCATGGATCTCCAAAAATATTCCATGGATTCTTCCATGTAAGAAATAACCGGGAAATAAGTAAAAAGAACAAAAGTAAGAAATGATTATTTTTTTCTTTATTTTGTTTCTCCATACAATAATCATGGAATGTCATGTCTCCCAACTTAACCACATAATTTTTTTTTTTTTTATACACTAATAATAGAAAAATGTATATTCATATGCCACTTTTGTTCGAATATTAACTTCTTTACTACATCATTCACCACAATTTATACCCATGATGTATTTGATTCCCTTACTTGATATATGATTATTTTTTTATCGTTGTGTATCATTATATACACTTTCACCATAATTTGATTTGTCCCTTTTTAATAAAATATCACCGCGGAATGAGAGTACACATATATCATCTAATTCAACTTTGAATTGGAAGTGGGTTGCATGTATTTAACGAGGGTCTACCACATTTACTTGTGCTAATTGAACTCATCACTTCTTTAGACTTAACATGCATTCCACCTAACTGTTCGAATTTATATGGTGAGATCGACTTCCATTAAAGTTTAATAGGAATGTCTTATAGGATTATTACATGGACTATATGAATATATGGTTTACCCATATTATCATCGCCTGGAATCACATTAAATCTAACTACCTTTGATTCTATGGCATAAGGTCTGCGACCTATCACTTCTGCCCTATGTGAGATAGTACATAGAATCTGCAATTGATTTGTAATGATCCCAAGATATTTACCCAGAGCATGATTTCATTCAATGTGTCGGCTCCGGTGGAGGTTTTGTCTCACTCTGAACTACAATTTAAATGTTTCTTGTGTACCTTTTTGCTATGGCTTTTGAGCGCCAGCCCATTTTTAACCTTACTTTGCATCTCCTGCCCTTCTCGAGATGAGGCTTGGTACATGGAAGTCGTTTTCACATTTATTGACTTGGCTCGAATACGTAAATGCTATCAGCCCGCCATTAAAACCTCCAGTTTCTATTGATCTAACCTAGATTTCATTACACATCTCACAAATTGTGCCATCTGTATGGTTTGGATGCATTAGGGTTTGACGTCTACTTAATGGAGAATTTCTCTTGTTGCTACCTTCATTTGGTTCATGCACGTTTCATGGCTAGGTTTTCTTCGCAGGATATCGACAGACTTGCCATAGAAACTCTGGAGACAAAAAATTTCTCGTTTGGCACATGGGAGTGAGGTTCACAGGTAACGCGTTCTCCTTAGAACGTCACCTCTAGTTTGAATTTGTTTGTGCTCTCTGTTGTATACAGCTCCTATTATGTTCACGATTTTGTTTTTTCTCTAGATAAGGAGTTTTGACTTTTGATCCTCTATCATGTTTATGATTAGCTCCACTGTGTGAGGATACTCGTATTACATCGAACTCCTCACAGTTATTTAAGTATTTTTTTCCATGAGGTAATGCCATGTTTCATATCTAGGCTTCGACTGTTTTTCTTTTTTCTACTGCGGTTGGCTACAATTGAGCTGCATGAGTTTTTTTCTTTTCTTTTTTTTTATTAAATAATCCTAGTTCATTTTGCATTTTAGGGTTGGGACTCGCCTATACACCGTCATACACCATCTTTCCCAAGTTAAATTTTGATATAGTCATGGCGTTTATTAATTTTTATTGATAAATTATACTGGCTTCTCTTCGCCATATTAACCTTGCGTTGGGTTTCTTGTTTCCACAGGTAACTTAACTACTTCCCGCCATCACAATTGTCACCCTTTCCATGCTCTCATCAATTATTACAATTGCGCTCTAAGGTGTTTGTCTTCGTTTGTGTATTCAGGTTGGTTATCTTTCTCATCGCAGAGAATTTCGATTTCTCCAGTACACTCTTCCCATATGTATGGGTCGGCTTTGGTTCTAGTTTATTTTTCCGTCTGAGATTTTTTTCAAATCGGTTTGTTGTGGCACAGAGGTTATAAATTCCACTGTGCATCTGTATGTAAATGGGACTGTCTAAAAGTCATCTCTTGGCCTTGGTGTATGGCAAAGTTTTTCTTTTTTACTATTGACACTTTATAAAATAGTCTGGTTGCACGGTACTCTTTTCCATTAGAACTAATGTACATGGATTTTCATCGCTTGGCGAGGCCTATCGAGCTCATTTAAGGCACAATTTATCTATTCCATATTAATAGGTAGAGTTTTCTCATGCTTTTCATGTTCGCCACGCACTGGATATTTATTTCCAGGTTGATTCCGTGTTTCCATTTGATAGTTATACACATATTAAATTATGGTATTTTAATGTTCTCCATGACTACATGTAAGAAGAGTTTTTGACTCCTCTTTCTCTTATTTGTTTTGTTTTCTTTCATGGTGTCTATATGTTGCCCTATGATTTATATCTTTTCTCTGCGTAATATTTAGACCAATAATTTTTTTTTTATATATACTATTAATCAGTGTACTAGCTTAATAGTTATGTATAAGATTCTCACCAGTACAATTTTCCTTTCATTATATGATTAGGAGATGTAATAATATCTACCTGAGTGATTATTCGTTTAACTCCTGGATTACAAAGGGTCACTGTACTTAGTCTTTCTTATCATTATAAGCACAATTGGAATAGTGGGTATAGATTAATAAAACCCTTAACAAATTTTAAATGGATACTTTGTCCGAACACCGGGTTTACATTTGTTGTATCAAAATGGAATCCATTACATAATTTCCGATAACAGTATTTCTATGTTCATGGATTGTTTACTTGTTTTACCTTTCCTGTCAAGTGAGTAGAATTTAACAGAACTTTTCTTATTAAGGACATAT
The DNA here is from genome assembly GCA_034641835.2 of Pinus albicaulis. Classification (NCBI taxonomy): domain Eukaryota; kingdom Viridiplantae; phylum Streptophyta; class Pinopsida; order Pinales; family Pinaceae; genus Pinus; species Pinus albicaulis. Next base: position 321,456,824 of record CM076570.1, on the reverse strand, counting down.
CAATGACATCTATCTTTCTATTGTCAGAATTTCAATGCTAGCACAACAATTTAGTTATATATATATATATATATATATATATATATATATATATATCCTAGATAGTTTCATGATATGAGAATGTATTTAACCAGGATTCTATTATTTGCCTTGTATTGGTCAATTATACTTATTCATATCAGTCTTGTAAATGATTTAGATTATCATTTATGTTTTCTTACTTTCTTCAATGCTGTACAATTCTCTATCTCATATTTTGACTCATGCAACCAGAATTATTTACTTCTTAGTGCAAATAATAATAATTTGTTTCTTTTCTTATATATATAAAATGATTATCGTGTACCTACATGCAAGTCAATAAAGTAATTCTGCAATGTCAGTAGTGTATTCACTCACTTTAGCTCCTTAGTGTTCATAGCTCGTTTTTCATTCTCAGATTCTATATTTTTCCTACTTAAATACATAATTTGATTTCTTCTTCTACAGAATTATAGTACAGCTATACAATAAGAAATTTAACAGAATAAAATAAATCTCCAGATTTAAATCTTCAGTAGGTTTAGAACTTCTGGTTGATTTTTCCCTTAAATCCTACCCATACAACTACACAGAATGGAGAGGATTAAGTTCTTATAACCAATTCTGTAAATGTATGGACTACCAGTTTCAACATTTAAATAAATTAACATCTATTGACCCTAATCACACTACACAGTAACAAAAAAACTCAACCATACATAAGCATGTTAGACATACCAGTCCTCCCAAACTTAGAGTCCTTCTGTCTCCAGAACTCACCCCCGAGCTGAGATCATCTCCTAGGACAAACGAACCCCAATCTGTTCTGGATTAGCTTATTTAAGCTTTTGTTCCCAAAAGCCTGTTTCTAATTCTGTGTCCAGAATTACAGGATGCTTTTCTTCCTGTTTGCCTAGGATTCTCTTATTTAGGGACTTTTAAAGCGGCTTTCTGATTTTCCAGCTTTTTACCTCTTCCCAACTACTCTCCACCTCATTGGGGAAATCTAGATTTTGCCTCAAAAATCTAAATTAGAAATAATCTCTTTCAAGGATTTTTGAAATATTTTTGGGGAAAGTCTTAGCCTCTTTCCATACCTCATGGATTTGGCAAGTGATCTCATAATTCTCATTTGGTCCATATGCCCAGAATTATTTTATTTATTTTCAATAATTAAAAATTAATTACATCCATACAATACTTATCCATTGGGGTCCACTCCCCTTTGGATTAAAGTTCAAATGTCTAGTTTGAAAGAAAAACATTAACTAGGGGTGTTACATATTCCCCCACTGAAAACAAACACTGTCCTCAGTGTTGACAACTAACTATTAGAGTTCATTTTGGAAAATAGATATCGATATTCTTCCATCGTCTCAGCTTCTCTTTCCCATGTAGCTTCTTCAGTAGTAAAGTGCTTCCACAACACCTTTAGTCTACCTACTATCCAATTTCTCAATTCAATTTCTTCTCGCTCCAATATTTGAAGTGGCTATGGAAGGAACTCCCCTTCTGGTTCCACCTGTATGACATTCCAATCAACAATGTGAGAAGCATCATGTGCATATATTTTTAATAACGAAACATGAAACACATTATGAACTTTAACATGGGGCGGTAGGGCCAGCTTGTAAGGCACTTGTCCCACCCTTTCTAAAACTTCAAAAGGCCCACAGTATCTAGCACCCAATTTAGCACAACTTCCACCATAAACCATGCTCTTTTTGGGTTTAATATGTAGGTACATATGATCACCCACTTTGAACTCTCGATGCACCCTCTTTTTATCAGCATAGTTTTTATGTCGATCTTGTGCTGTCTTGATGTTTCTTTGTATTTGTTTAACAATTCTTTCCATCTCTTGTAAAGTATCTGGCCCCAACATTAGCTTATCCTCGGGTTGGCTCCAATGCAAAGCAGTACGACACTTCCTTCCATAGAGTGCTTCAAATGAACTCATTTTTATGGAGGACTGATAGCTGTTGTTGTAGGAAAATTCAGCTAAATGCAAGTAGTCTTCCCATTTTGATGGCCTATCCATGACATAAATTCTCAACATATCCTCCAAAATTCGATTGGTTCTCTCTGTTTGACCGTCTATTTGAGGGTGTTAGGCAGTACTAAAATTTATTTTAGTGCCCATGCCCCCAAACACACCCTTTCAAAAGGTTGTTGTGAACATAGCATCTCTATCTGAAACAATCATCTTTGGGACCCCGTGTAGCCTTACTATTTCTTTTAAGAACACATTTGCTACTTGGGCTATCCCAAAAGTAGATTTTACAGGTATGAAGTGTGCAGCCTTTGTTAAAGTGTCCACCACTACAATTACTGAGTCATGTTGTTACTTTGTTCTAGGTAACCTAGTTATAAAGTCTAGAGAAACAATGTCCCATTTCCATTCTGCAATTGGTAAGGGATTTAGAAGACCAGCTGGGTGCTGATGTTCTACTTTAACTAGTTGACATTCCATGCACCTAGCTAAATATTCTTCTACATCTTTTTTTCATTCTTGGCCAAATCAATTTCTTTTTCAAAGCTGTTAGCGTTTTCTGATATCCAGGATGCCCTGAATATGGCTGCTTATGATATTCATCCAGGATCTCCTTTTTCAAGGACACTACACTGGGGACATTTAATTTGTTTTTATAGCAGATGAGTCCTTTCTGGTTTTGGGAGTACTCAGTTATTTCCTTTTTCTGCATTTTTAATTGCAGATTTCCATAACTTGAATCCTGATCAACTACCCTTTTAACTAGTTCCTCTAAATCAAAACTGGCACTAGTCCCAATTTTTCTTATGCTTTGACAAGCATTCCTGCTTAGTGCATCAACAATTTTGTTTTCTTTTCCTCTCATATTTTTTATCTCCATATCAAATTCACTTAGAAAATGCAACCATCTGGCTTTTTGAGCATTCAAATCCATCTGAGAAAAGAGATATTTGAGACTAATATGATCTGTCATCAATGTAAATTTTTTTCCAAGCAGATAGTGTTGCCACATCTTTAAGGCATGAATTACAGCAGCCAATTCCAGATCATATACATTGTAGTTATGTTCATGCTTCTTAAGTTTCCTAGATTCATATGCAATAACATAATTTTCCTGCAACAGAACTCCTCCCAATCCCTCTTTGTATGCATGAGTGCATACCACAAACTCTTTGTCAGGATCTGCAATTTTCAGTGTTGGGGTTGTAGTGAGTTTTTGTTTTAGTTGTTCAAAACTATTTTGGCATTTCTTAGTCCACTCAAATTTGGTACCTTTCTTCTGTAATGAAGTTATGGGATATGCTATTGCAAAAAATATTTCCACAAATCTGTGATAGTAACCTGCAATTCCCATAAATGATCTCATTGCTGAAACATCAGTTGGCACCGACCATTCTCTAATAGCCTTTATCTTTTCAAGGTCAACAGTCAACCCTTGTTCATAAATAATATGTCCCAAGTATTGACTCTTGTCTTTATAGAATTCACATTTACTGAATTTGGCATATAACTGGTTTTCTTTCAAGGTTTTCAAAAATATCCTCAAGTGCTCTTTGTGCTCCTCCTCACTTTTTGAATAAACTAAAATATCGTCTATGAACACTAGTACCAATTTATCCAATTACTTGTTTAAAAAATTGTTCATTATGCACATAAAAGTGGCAGGGGCATTTTTCAAACCAAAAGGTAGGACTACGAATTCGTAGTGACCATACCTATTTCAAAAAGTTATTTTACTAATGTCTTCCTCCTTAATTCTGAGTTGGTGATAACCAGTACTTAGATCAATCTTAGAAAATAATGAAGCTCCTCTTACTTGATCAAAAATATCATCAATTCGGGGAAAAGGGTATCTGTTTTTAATTGTCAACTTATTCAACTAATGATATTCAATGCACATTCTAAAGGTTCCATCCTTCCTTTTCACAAACAGCACCAGTGCTCCCCAAGGAGACACACTTGGTCTGATATAACCTTTATCCAGCAATTCTTGCAATTGCATTTTCAGTTCCATGAGTTCAGGGGGACTCATCCGATAAGGGGCTCTAGAAACAGGTATTGCTCCAAGCACCAAATTGATGGCAAAATCAATCTCTCTTTTGGGGGGGAGATGAGGAATCTCATCTGGAAAGACTTCCTTAAACTCTCTTACTATTGGCAAACTATCAAGTAGGCTTTCCTAAGGTTGTTGTCCTAATTATTTGACATGTACGACATATACATGATATCCTTTCCTAGTTGTTCTTTTTAATTGCAGAGCTGATATTTGTCTTACAGAGATTGATTTTGGTTTTCCTTTGAGGATAAAAGGTTTCCCTTCCACATCTATGCAATGCAGAGTTTTATCCCAACAATTCATCATAGCCTTTCTCTTTTCCAACCAGTCCATTCCAATCAGCATGTCATAGGAGCCTAAGGGCAGAATGTTTAAGTTTACTTCTGTCTGAAAATCATTTAATTTAATTTCTATTTGAGGTATCTTATGAGTTACTTTTTGCTTGGTGGCAGTGGCTAGCTGGACCAACCAAGACTGCCGAAATTTTTCAGTTTTGAGATTACATTTCTCTAAAATTTGTGGACTAATGTAACTCAAAGAAGCACTCGGATCAATTAAAACTGTAACAGGTTGGTCGACAATCTTACCTTCCCTCTCCACCATGGTAGCTTGGTGTTATAACGTAGGTGCATATTTCTGGCTATATCATTTACTGTGGTAGCTTCCCGATCCCTCATAATCATCTGAATATTTTGGTGTGGACAATCCCTCAATAGATGAGGTTCTCCACACCCCAAACATTTCAACGGTTCCTTCATTTTGACTGCTCCCTCCTTCTTATTATCTCCATCTATTTTTTTTGAACCAAGTTGGGACTGAGTAGTTTGACTTTCCTTGGGTTTGTTAAACTTCTTCCGCTGATGGTCCCTTCCAAAATTCTTCAAGTAAGCTGGTTTCTGTTTCCTTCCTTTGAATTCACCTTTATTTACCCAGATTTTTCTGTGTTCACATTTTCCTTTAAACTGCTGGTAGCATAATCTGGCTTTCCTCACCACTTCATCCATAGTTTTTGGATTATCGAATTCTATTTTCTCCTTGTACACAACAGGCAAATAGTTCAAAAAACCAATGTACCTTTTCCTTCTCTTCCTGAATATAAGGAAAATACCTTAGCAGGCTTGTAAACTTGGTGACAAACTCATTGATAGTGAGCTGTCCCAACCTGATTTCGTGCAACTCCTTTTCCTTATCATCATAATAACGTTTGTTTAGATAGCGGTTTCTAAACTTGACTTGGAAATCTTCCCAAGTCACTTTTTTTCATCAATGGCATGTACCATTTTAGTCTCCTCCCACCACAAGGTAGCTTTACCCTGCAACTGGTAGACAGCCAATCTGGCTTTCAAATTGGTTTGATATTCATAGACCTGGAAATATTTAATCATATTCAACAACCATGCCTCAGCGTCATCTTCCTTCTCTCCATCATAGGAGGGAGGTTTAATTTTTTGAAATTCCTCCTGTAATTCCTTTCTCTGTTTAGCCTGATGTCTAGTAGTGTCATCTTCCTCAAAATCATCTGAGAACTTGACTTTCTTCCTCTTCCCAAAACCTTCGCCTTCTTGGCTGTTCCGCGAAGTCAATTCTCTTATGAGCTTTTCCTCCTCCTCACTAGCTAATGACAACCTATCATTATGGCTTTTTAATTCATCTATCTCCCATTGCAACCTATGCAACATAGCCATCAAAGGAGCATTGGGATCTGGCGTGTTATCTTCATCACATAGATCAACATAAATTTCATCTCCTTCAACCATTTTCTTTTCAGTTCCAGTACCACTGTACACTAAACAAAATAAAATCAGAAGCATAATTTTTTATTTTTTTTTACTAGAAATAATTTACACAGTGGGTACAACAACGGCCCAGTCTTCAAACATGAGCTCTAATACCATTTTTCATGTCTCCCAACTTCACCACAATTTTTTTTTTATATACACTATTAATAGAAAAATGTATATTCATATGCCACTTTTGTTCGAATATTCACTTCTTTACTACATCATTCACCACAATTTATACCCATGATGTAATTGATTCCCTTACTTGATATATGATTATTTTTTTATCGTTGTCTATCATTATATACACTTTCACCATAATTTGATTTGCCCCTTTTTAATTACATATCACCGCGGCATGAGAGTACACATATATCATCTAATTCAACTTTGCGTTGGAAGTGGGTTGCATGTATTTAACGAGGGTCTACCACATTTACTTGTGCTAATTGAACTCATCACTTCTTTAGACTTAACATACATTCCATCTAACTGTTCGAATTTATATGGCGAGATCGACTTCCATTAAAGTTTTGTAGGTTTTAACCCTGAACAGAAATTATCTACACACAAATCTTATAACAGAAAATAAACAATAGCGAGAGCATAAAACATAAAACAGATAAACACAGAGATTTTCCACTCGATCCAAAATCAAGCTGGTCGTCCCGATTTGGCTACCGACCCCCCTGTGACCCCCCCGTTGCGTCCAGCACAAAAGGGGGGGCTATCGCCACCCCTCTTACCCCCCCCGCGTGTGCTTAGTCTTGGAAAGAATATAACACATACCCAACAAGTTTAATAGGAATGTCTTATGTGATTATTCTATGGACTATATGAATATATGGTTTACCCATATTATCATCGCCTGGAATCACATTAAATTGAACTACCTTTGATTCTATGCCATAAGGTCTGCGACCTATCACATCTGGCTTGTGTGAGATAGTACATAAAATCTGGAATTGATTTGTAATGATCCCAAGATCTTTACCCAGAGCACGATTGCATTCAATGCGTCGGCTCCGATGGAGGTTTCGCCTCACTCTGAACTACAATTTAAATGTTTCTTGTGTACCTTTTTGCTACGGCTTTTGAGTGCCAGCCCATTGTTAACCTTACTTTGCATCTGCTTCCCTTCTTGAGATGAGGCTTGGTACATGGAAGTCGTTTTCACATTTATTTACATGGCTCGAATACGTAAATGCTATCAACCCGCTGTTAAAACCTCTGATTTCTATTGATATAACCCTATATTTCAGTATGCATCTCACAGATCGTGCCATCTGTATGGTTTGGGTGCATTAGGGTTTGACGTCTACTTAATGGAGAATTTCTCTTGTTGCTACCTTCATTTGGTTCTTGCACGTTTCGTGGCCGGGTTTTCTTCGCAGGGTATCGACAGACTTGCGATCGATCCTCTGGAGACACACAGTTGCTCGTTTGGCACATAGGAGCGAGGTTCATAGGTAACTCATTCTCCTTAGAACGTCACCTCTAGTTTGAATTTGTTCGTGCTCTCTGTTGTATACATCTCTTATTATGTTCACGATTTTGTTTTTTCTCTACAGAAGGAGTTTGGACTTTTGATCCTCTGTCATTTTTATGATTAGCTCCACTGTCTGATCATACTCATATTAGAGCGAAATCCTCACAGTTATTTAAGTATATTTTTCGTGAGGTAAAGCCATTTTTCATATCCATGCTTTGATTATTTTTCTTTTTTCTACTGCGGCTGGCTACAATTGAGCCACATGAGCTTTTTTTTGTTTTTTTTTATTAAATACTACTGGTTCATTTCCCATTTTAGGGTTGGGACTCGCCCATACATCGTCATACGCCATCTTTCCCAAGGTAAATTTTGATATAGTTATGGCGTTTATTAATTTTTATTGATAAATTATACTTGCTTCTCTTCACCATATTAACCTTTCATTGGGTTTCTTGTTTCCACAGGTAACTTAACTACTTCTCGCCATCACAATTGTCACCCTTTCCACGCTCTCATCAATTATTACAATTGCGCTCTAAGGTTTTTGTCTTCGTTTGTTTATTCAGGTTGGTTCTCTTTCTCGTCATAGAGAATTTCGATTTCTCTAGTATGCTCTTCCCATATGTATGGGTCGGCTTTGGTTCTAGTTTATTTTTCCATCTGAGATTTTTTTCAAATCGGTTTGTTGTGGCCCAGAGGTTATAAATCCCGCTGCGCATATGTATGTAAATGGGACTGTCTAAAAGTCAGCTCTTGCCCTTGGGGTACGGCCAGGATTTTTTCTTTTTACTATTGATACTTTATAAAATAGTCTGGTTGCACGGTACTCTTTTCCATTAGAACTAATGTACATGGATTTTCATCGCTTGGCAAGGCCTATCGAGCTCATTTAAGGCACAGTTTATCTATTCCATATTAGTAGGTAGGGTTTTCTCATGCTTTTCATGTTCGCCACGCACTGGTTATTTATTTCCAAGTTGATTCCATGTTTCCATTTGATAGTTATACACATATTAAATTCTGGTATTTTAATGTTCTCCATGACTAAATGTAAGCAGTGTTTTTGAGTCCTCTTTCTGTTATTTTTTTTTTTCTTTCATGGTGTCTATATGCCGCCCTACGATTTATATCTTTTCTCTGCGTAATATTTAGACCAATATTTTTTTTTTTTAATACTATTAATTAGTGTACTAGCTTAATGGTTCTGTATAACATTCTCGCTAGTAGAATTTTCCTTTCATTATATGATTGGGAGATTTAATAATATCTACCTAAGTGCTTTTTCGTTTAACTCCTGGATTACAAAGCGTTACTGTACTTAGTCTTTCTTATCATTATGAGCACAATTGGAATAGTGGGTATAGATTAATAAAACCCTGAACAAATTTATACGGATACTTTGTCCAAATACCGGGTTTACATTTGTTGTAACACAATGGAATCCATTACATAATTTCGGATAACAGTATTTCTATGTTCATGGATTGTTTACTTGTTTTACCTTTCCTGTCAAGTAGAATTTAACAGAACTTTTCTTATTAAGGACATATCAATGACATTTATCTTCCTGTTGTCAGAATTCCATTGCTAGCACAACAACTTATATATATGTGTGTGTGTGTGTGTGTGTGTGTGTGTGTGTGTGTGTGTATGTATGTATGTATGTATGTATATACATACAACATACATACATACATACATACATACATACATACATATATATATATATATATACATCCTAGATAGTTTCATGATATGAGAATGTATTTAACCAGGATTCTATTCTTTGCCTTGTATTGGTCAATTATACTTATTCATATCAGTCTTATAAATGATTTAGATTATCATTTATGTTTTCTTACTTTCTTCAATGTTGTATAGTTCTCTATCTCATATTTTGACTCATGCAACCAAAATTATTTACTTCTTAGTGGAAATAATAATAATTGGTTTCTTTTCTTTTTTTCTAAAATGATTATCATGTACCTACATGCAAGTCAATAAAGTAATTTTACAATGTGAGTAGTGTATTCACTCACTTTATTGCCTCAGTGTTCATAGATGGTTTTTCATCCTCATATTCTATATTTTTCCTATTTCAATACAGAATTTGATTTATTCTTCTACAGAATTATAGTACAGCTATACAACAATAAATTTAAGCGAGTGAAATAAATCTCCAGATTTAAATATTTAACAGGTTTAGAACTTCTAGTTGATTTTTCCCTTAAATCCTATCCATACAACTACAAAGAATGAAGAGGATTAAGTTCTTATAACCAATTCTGTAAATTTATGGACTACCAGTTTCAACATTTAAATAAATTAACATCTATTGACCCTAATCACGCTACACACTAACAAAAAAACTCAACCATACATAAGCATGTTAGACATACCACTTCTGCTATTGACCAGTCCTCCCAACCTTAGAGTCTCTCTGTCTCCAAAACTCACCCCCGAGCTGAGATCATCTCCTAGGACAGACCAACCCCAGTCTGTTCTGGAGTATCTTATTTAAGCTCATGTTCCCCAAAGCTTATTTCTAATTCTGCATCCAGAATTACAGGATGCTTTTCTTCCTATTTTCCTAGGCTTCCCTTATTTAGGGAATTTTAAAGTTGCTTTCTACTTTTCCAGCTTTTTACCTCTTCCCAACTACTCTCCACCTCATTTGGGAAATCTAGATTTTTCCTCAAAAATCTAAATTAGAAATAATTTCTTTCAAGGATTTTTGAAATATTTTTGGGGAAAGTCTTAGCCTCTTTCCATACCTCATGGATTTGGCAAGTGATATCATAATTCTCATTTGGTCAATATGCCCAGAATTATTTTATTTATTTTCCATAATTCAAAATTAATTACATCCATACAATACTTATCCATTGGGGTCCACTCCCCTTTGGGTTAAAGTTGAAATGTCTAGTTTGAAAGAAAAACATAAACTAGGGGTGTTACATGGAAACACGAGTTTGCTTTTTTTCCCATTCAATTTGGTATTCCAATTGAGCTAGAAGCATGTATTTAAACATGGAAACATGAAATGATAGACCAATTTGTCTTTTTTCCTTTTTTTATTTGGTATTATATTTGATCTAAAGGTTGAAGTACTTTGGCTTTTTTAAAGAATTGAGTGGCGAAGACAAGTCCTCTACAGGTATGGAGAATAAAAACTCATGTGGTAGTACATTAGTTATCCACCGGTTTGTTTTCAATTGCATTCTATTTTGAATGCATGTAACATATACTTTTGAGCAACCTAAAATCGTTGTGATATGCGACTACTAGAATGAGAAGACAATGACCGATATTGTAGATTTTCTCCATGAATATGATTGTAGATTGGCTCAATGAGTATGATGGTATATTTCCTCATAGTTTCACTGAAATCAAAGGAATGGTTGGCGAGCTAGGTGAGAAGCTGATCAAGTTTCATTTTGGTGCCAATTGATAAAAAAAGGGCATACTACATGAACCCCATTACAAGGAACATGTGCATGTAATGTCCCTCAATTTCCTCAATTTTTTATTTTTTTTCGTTACTCTCCAACCAGGCTATCTTATTGTCTTCAAGTGATTATTTTCATTGTATATGAAAATTAGTTCTGTTCACTTAACTGCTTAATAGACATTCATAAATGCTACATCTAATTTTATATTTAATATACCTCTATTAAATATAATGAATATCTTTAACATAATTACTTCTTTCTATATCCAAATATAATTTCACTACATAGGTTTTTGTTATAATACCTAGGACAATTCATAGTACTAAGTACCCAACTCTATTCCTATATATATATTATTTATCATTAAAAAATGAATAGATATTGCATAAGCACGATTAGTCAATTCTCCCTTGACTCTGATTATTTTTATACTATCATTACTTAAATGATAGGGTAACACATCATATTTACATTTTTGGACTTTTAGTGAATCAATATTTCCTTTGTAATAACCTTATACCAATTTTAAATACCTAGTGGTATCATATGATTCCCTAATCTACTTAATTCACTTGTGAATAAATCGATATATTAAATCGATTTCTATTTTAATACATTACAAAGGTTAGTTGTATGTCTCACAAGATGGTTAAATTCAATGGTACTCATTTTTATCATTCAAATCTTGCCTATGGCTCGATTCCCTTGGCACATTATTTCACTTGTAATTCTTATGGATTTTCAATATATATATGGTGTACCACGGATTAATACATGTAATGCATTAGACGATTTACACTTACCACTCTTAAAAACTTTGGGAATCACATTAGGGTTATTTATGAACCTATCTATGAATACCATTGTTTATCATCCATAATTGATTTACTTGGCTCTTCTCAAGGTCTGATGAGTACGTCTAGGTTTTCCATATTTATGTAATGGTCGGCAAATTAATGGTTTATCTTTAGCATTCGGGAAAACTCTGTTACTTCCCATCGCTCCTTACTATTCACTGTACGCATTCACCAGATGAAGCCACATGTAGGGTTACGATTTTTCTAAGGTTGCACATATCGCGGGGTATATCTTTTTTAACTTTCTATGTATTAGCATTCATTTTCCTTGCTCGTCCATTGCATTTGCGCGTCTCCTCTCCGAGCCGAAAGGAGAAATAGGCATGTTTGATTCATTTTGAGTGAAGGATTCAGACCTTTTTAGTTACAGGTAAGCTACGTTTTCATTCTCTATTGTAATATTTGTATTAAACAATTTTTATCAAGAGTCATTCCATTGGTATTTCGATTTATCCCCAATTTTTTTCAATTCCCCTACGCTGTGTAGCTAACCGTAATTACTTGTTGCTCTTCTTTTTATTTTATTCAATATATAATGGTATCAATCGACCTCGTAGGGCTCGACCAATGATGCAGACCATGGTTCATTTATCTTCTGTGGTAATGGTCTAATTCTATAGCCATCGTTTCAACTTCTTGGTTTTAATATCTAGTTGGTATAATAAATCATATTTCTAATCGCATCTCTGCGCAGATAACAATAAGTTAACACCAAGTTTACTCACCTCCCTTTATGTCAGGTAATATCAAGTTTGCAATTTAAATTCTCATCTAAAAATTTTTCTTTGGTTTTATATAACTCGATTTTAATATGGCCTCCTTTGTTTTATGCAGGAAAGGTATGGATTAAATCTATGTCTAACATATTATTAGATTTCCTCTGCTAAGTTCGACCTGATTCTAATAGTAATTCTCGGCCTTGAACCAGGTTGGTCATGACCTTCCGAGGAGCACCTCCGCGTTTAAGTGAGCATTTTAAAAGTTTTATACATTGAAGTTTTGGTCTGAGGATGTTATTCCTCTCTTGCTTGTCCATGAGAATCGATATCCATTTTGTTTTTAATATTTGTTTACTGTGGTGTGAATTTATTTTGTCACCCGCATCCCTCTGTAATAAAACTTAATTTTTTTTATGATGGACTATGTGCATCTTCAAATTTTACAGTAAGGGTACTTTAGTATGATAACATCCTTTTTGTTTAACAATGGTTTCTCAGGATTATATATATATATATATATATATATATATATATATATATAATTTTGCTGAGATAGTAGGAAATAATTTTCATTTACTTTTCAGATAATTGTAATTATCTATTAATTCCCTCCTTTTATTTTCACTGTGTCGTATAATGTACCCATTGTTAAATTTTAACCATAAAATATCTCCTCTTTTATTGAAATATTTCTTTTCAGAAATATATATATTCTTATATATAGTTTATGCTTTGAATATATATATATATCTGTGGTAGTATGATTTAATTTAATTGAATTTATAACCCTATAGAGATTAGTTAAGAAAATGTGCTTAAATTTGCAATTGTAGAAAGGTTATCTCATCTTTTCTGTATATCACTTAGATTTATTACTGTGATATCTGGTTAATATTTGCTACAAATTTCATGATAACAATACATTAGATAAGTGATTTTTTTCTATAATTATGATCTGGATTATTTAAAATATTTCCTCGTTAAATAGAAATTATGCATGATACATTTTCTTCTTGTTAATAGTGCAATCCAAATTGTTATTAATTATTTTCAATAATTTACTTCTGAATTAACTCACTGTAGTACCCAAGAATGTAGGGGTTTATGATTATCAGAAAATATCCATAGAATAATTTAGTATATAATTTATAGAACAGATTCCTTCCCTATCATCTTTTAACTGATATGAATTAATTTAGATTTGATTTCATTCAAATAATAGTATACAATAATAATTTTTACTATTGCAATGTTGGTATTTTAATTTCCAGATTTCATTTAATTATATTCCTAATAGAATTTGTATTTTTTTCATACAGTTAGATCATATGGTACATTATTTTTTTTCTTCTGTAGTGTTGTATTAGTTCAACAGAATAATAATCTTTGCAGAATAAAATTTATAGTTCTTAAATTTAAATTTCCCTCTGCATGTTTATATAAAGTTACAGATATCATCTCAGTTCGCTACTAGCTTATAAAACTCTATATCTTTCATGTTCATATAATTAGTCATTTTAAAAGAAGATTAAAGTTACACTTTAATTATTCTAGGGAATTATTTTAATATCTCTAGATTTAAACCAGACTATGGTTTAGAGATTCTGGGTGATAGTATTCCCTAGAATTTATTCCTACTACAATACAAAAATTTAGAAGATTTATTTCTTCTATTTAATTCTATTAAATGTAAGGAATAACAAATCTCATAAAACTTAATTCAAAATAACAGCTACAACATTTATCAATATTGTACAACACCATCTAATTTAACTATTCATAAAATGAGTGTGCATACCACTTCTTGTGATGACCAGTCCTCCCAACCTTATAGTTCCTTTGTCTCCCAAACTCACCCCTGAGCTGAGATCCTCTCCCAGAACAGACCAACCCCCAATTTGTTCTCAAGTAGCTTATTTAAGCTTATGCTCACCCCAAAGCCTGTTTCTAATTCTGCGTCCATAATTTCAAGATGCTTCTATTCCTATTTGCCTAGGCTTCCCTTATTTAGGGACTTTAAAGCTGCTTTATGATTTTCCATCTTTCTACCTCTTCCAAACTACTTTCCTCATCATTGGGGAAATTTATATTTTTCTCCTCAAAAATCTAAATTAGAAATAAATTCTTTCAAGGCTTTTTGAAAGATTTTTGGGGAAAGTATTAGCCTCTTTCCATACCTCATGGATTAGGCAAGTGATCTCAAAAATCTCATTTGGTCATAGTGAACAAAAAGCATTTTATTTGTTTTTAATATATAATTAATTAACTACATCCACACAATAATTATCCATTGGGGTCCACTCCCTTTTGGACTGAAGTTCAAATTTCTAAGTTGAAAAACATAAAACTAGGGGTGTTACAGTGGAATAGGAGATTAATAAATTGTGGGATAAAACTTAGAGATAAATACTAAATCAGGGTGCTTTGAAAAGACAAATATACACACTAGCGATGATCATGCGAAGGATATTGTTCTATTGAACTCTTCCTGCCATCAACCATATTTATAGACATTAGGTTCTCCTTCTCTACACTAGAAATTTTGTTTTCCGCTGAGTAGACTTGAAGCAAAGACGTCATTCAATATTGCTAAATATTAAATATGTTGTTGTCTTGTTTGAATTTTAGGTCCTTAATTGAATTTTTTCCAAATGGAATTGTTTTATAGCAATGCCAGAAAGAAATGTATTACCAATATTAGAGCCGAGTGCAGTTATTTTTCTTATGTTTGATCATGTTGCACAGATTAAAATGAGTGAAAATATGTTTGAAGACCAAACATGGAATGTGAGAATCATGAATGTTACTGGTATGTTTATCATGAAATGAGATGTGCAACACACAATCACTTAGACAAAAAAATTACAGACCCTAGTGCCTAGAAAACTCAAAGTCAAAAAATAAATGATATTATTCATTTTCCGAAATCATAAACATCCTCTTCAAAGGATTTTTATGCCTTTCATACTGAGAATTCTCGAGGCCTAGAAACAACATGATAGATGTCATACCTAATTCATAAAGATCGCATATTTTCAAATCTTTTAAGATGTAGCAAATTCCTGTGGTTGTTATAATTGCATAGGTACTACAAAGATAAAGAATAAACAAGACAGTGAGATTCAATTATGGTGCACTAGCACCTAGATAAAAAACCTACAATTGAAAAACCAGACCAAAATCATAACCAAGCAACAAGACCAAAATGAAAAACTACAAACTTGCTCCAAAAATGATGAAAACCATGAAATGAAAACCAAAATAAAAAGAAATAAAAAACACCAATTTTTTTTTAGCCTTTTACTTTATAAAGAAGAAACAAAATCTATTGATAAAATAACAAGCTACCAAAGACTTCAAATCATGAAATTGAGCAAACGAGAAACTCCAAATTCCTTTAGCCAAGCATGTCACTTTCATGACAGGACCCAATAAGTGGAACGAAGTAACTAATGCAAGAAAATGACGTGAAACAACAACATAAAACTCCATAAAACACAAAATATTCAAGAAATGAAGAAAACAACTTCAAGTTTTGCCAGAAAAACTAATCTCAAGAAGCCAAGAAAACTAAACAAGCCAACAAGCCAAAAACTAAAAAGTGAAGTAATTACAAGGCCAAGCATGAGAAAACCAACACAAGATCACTTTTTATAAATTTAATAATAGCCAATAATCTTAGAAAGAAATCTCGGTGCAACAAACAAAACTGAAACTTCACCAAGCGAAGCAAACCCTATGTTGACTGAGTTTTCAAGCAAGAAAGAGAACACGTGATACACAACGAATACAAACACTATCCAAACATATCAGAGGTTCTACGACGGTGACCAAAAGCAGGAAATAAGAACTTATAGAACTCCAAAAATAAATTTTCCATTTTAAATTGGTCTTACAGAGATTTGCAGTGCACAACCTGCGTGTATACACATCTTTTTCTAACGGAACTTGCGTATACACATCTTTCTTTGGACTAGAATAGATGTATACACAACTATGTGCACTAGAAGTTGTGTACATAAAAGGAAACAAGTAGAAGTAAAAAATCCAAGCAGTATTCAGAGGATTAGGGCTTTTTCCTGAATGGGTAAAGAACCAACAGGAATGGGAAAGTGACGAGATCAGTCAGGAAACCCAAAATCTAGAGAAAACAACCCAAACTAGGAATTACATAGATGTAATCACTAGTGGAGTTGGAAATTTTGTTGCAGGAAAAAATACCCTATGGTTTGGCTTGAGGGACCTAACAGAGCAGATAAAATACAACAGCAAGAAGCAATCAAACTAAAGGTCATAATTCTTAAACTAGTAAACTAGGGAGAGATCACCTTACACGTATGCCCCACCTTTGAGTTTGTTCCTACTGGGTGCAAACCCTCTACTTCTCCATGTGCTTCAAGACTTGCAAGTCATTCAATAAAGGCACATAGACTTGTTGTATATATCCTAGATTTCAGTAGGTTAGATCATATAAGCTTACAAAAGATAAAATGAAAGTAACAACTACAAGATTATTAACATGTATACAAATCATATAAGACCATGACATCAAGAACAAGACAAAGCTTATTTATTTATGTATGTAAAATATGTGGAGAAATTTCACCTGAAATCAACAATGGCTCTCAGCAAAACCATCCTCTGGATCTGTCTAGCCCAAGCCTCAATAATCTTCTTCCATAAATGGTGCATAAGGATGTCACATAAAGTAGGTGAACATCTTAGAGAAGGAAACAAGGGTTTCCTGAACCTGGGAAGTGCAGGAGGCATAGGGATAATCAGAGTTGATCTGGGCTATAACATGCTATAGTATGAAGGCCTTTATCTCTCCTCCCTTAGGCCTTCCCATTGAGATGTATTTATACTTCCTCCAAAAAAAAAAAAAAAAAAACTTGGGCAATTGTTTGGCCATAGGCTCCTGTAGGTGGGATTCCGGTGTAACTTGTAATCGTCGCCCAAAATATAGAGATTTATATATTTTTTAATTTTTTAAATTGTATATGTGAGCTAAATATGAGTAGACCAGCGACTTTACGCTTATTAGACAGGGCAAAGTCACGTATGGAATTCAAAATAATGGTTTTTTTAAGAAGATGAAAAAGTCTGAATGGAAAGGGCTGCCTAGCGAAAATATATAGATCATCAAGTATATAAAGGTGATAAATGATTTTATAACATCAACTTTAATTATCAACCTCACGATTTTAAAATCTTAAAAATGGGTCGAAACTGTATGTGCAAAATATCTTTCTCTTTTTGGTCTGATCCCCTTTGATGCAGGTGAAACAAGGAAATGAAATGAATTCAAATAAATAAATATATAGGTAACTCTTCATCTCTAAGTAGATGAAGGTAAACAGGAATAATAAAACCTCTTCTAATTTTTCTGGAAAGTAAATGAGGGAAAGAAAATATATTCTACTTGCAAAAATGTAAACAACACATATGGAAATGACCACAAAGAAAATATAATATATCTTGGAGGAAAGTAAATGATATTGAAGGAAATATATTCTACTTTTAAAGAAAGGAAATTACTCTTGCAAGAAATAAATCACACTTTTCTCAAAGTAAATTATAGGAAAGGAAATTTAGACTTGCATAAATCAACATTCAAGAAGCAAGAAAGGAAGAAACTAAATGGCAACCTAATGAAGCCTCAACCCAAAAAAAGTGGTCTTAGAAAATTCATAGGCTATTATATGACATAAATATACTTCCACTATGAATTTGAAGCAAATTTAGATAAGGAAGGGCTTGAAAATAAATTATTATAGGAAAATTCATTATGCTATAAGAAACATTGAGCAAGTTTGTCTATCGAGTTAACCTGCCCAATGTTTAAGACAATAAAGAGAAATTTATACTGGGTAATATTTTTTATTAATTTGAATGTTTTTAAACTTCAATTCAAGTGGAATCAACTAAAAATAATTTTATTAACATGTGACAAAATTTAGCAAACAATTACTACTAAAACAAAATATTTTAGAAGAGAGAACTAGTAAGCGAATCTAAGTAACCAAATTCCTAAGCTAATCAAGTGAACTAACTATGGGATAGATTTTATTATTAAGTAGAATGGCTTTATACTTCAATGCAAATGGAATATACTCAAACGAGAATCATTATCATGTGCTAAAACTCAACAGAAATTTACTACTAAGAACGAAAAATTTGAGAATAGTGAAATAGAAAATTAATCTAAGTAATCCAAAGATGAAAATGACTTTAATAAGCTATGCTAGTGATATGTCACACTATTTATTATTTAAATAACCTAAAAATAAACTCATGTTAATAATTTAACCAATGTTAATAATTGACTTAGCTTCCCTACTAAAATTTAAAACAATATCAATCATGGGGTATTCTTTTGAGAATTAAAATGGTTCTTCAAGTCCTTATATTAAATGGCGGTCAGTAAAATTTGTACGTATCCTTTCCGTGATCATTTTCCTTTATTCCTTATAGTTGGATGACAATTTTTTCAAAAATTTATCTTCCTATAGTACCGTGTGACTTTTGTGTAACAATGGTTTGTATACCTTGTAGCTTCTTGTACAATGTAGATTGTTGTAGTAGAAGAATTTTTTGAGAGTATTTTTTCAGGGCCAAGGAAAAGGAAATTAGAACATGAACTTCCACCCTATTCAAAAAATCATCATCTCAAGGAAATGCTCAACCAGTTCAACAACTGTTCTTACTAAAATTCAAAATATAAATTTGTAGTGTTCAAAATCTAAAATGTAGAGTGTTTTTACTTGTTGACTAAGGTGTTTTTAGATTACTTATGAAAAATGTTGGAGAGGAGGAATTTTTACTTATGTTTCCTATGAATATTCCATTGCTGATCAAGGCTCTAATGTATGTTTTGGATGAAATTGGCGTTCATTTAAAACTCTTTCAGTTTCTTGTACAAACATGTAGCAATCTATCTATTTCCTCAAGCAACAACAATGGGTTCTTGTAGAAACTAGTTTTCATGTCAAAGATTTTAAGTCCAATATTTTATTTTTATTTCAAATTTTTATTTTATATAAACAATATTTCTTGAAAAATGAACTCATACTTTTTTTATTTAAACAAGCTATCCCATACCTACCCCTTCATACTTCTTGTCCTATGTAATGAATAAATTATAACAACCCACTTTCTCTAGTATTTTTTATTTTTTGTCTCATTCATCTCACACACATCTTGGTATCCTTTCAAGAAAATATAAGTTGACTATTGGATAAGGCTAATGTTGCTCTACTACTAAGTTGATTTTTTAAAATACTTTTCTTTCGTAAACTTGCAACATTTTTTTCAAGCCGAAATAAGTTAGTAGGGGAGCTTTAGAGGATTGCATACTTGAGACTTACCCTTGATGTGTTTTTGCAGGTGATATTGAGGCTAATGATTTGAATTTTGTATATTTTTTTGATGGTTCTGAAGTTATTTGATGAATCCTTGAGACTTTAACAATTTTCATATTGCTTTTGGAGGTTTTCTAAAGTTTTTTTATCGATGTTGCTACTTATGTGGCTGAGATGGTCAGAGAACTATTGCTTCGAATGGGAATTTTTTTTCTGATTTAGGATCTTGTAGCAAGATATAGGAGATCATGTAGTCACTAAAGGTTGTCTTCTAACCTCATGGAACATGGTGATATTCAAATTTCGTTGCATGGATGCGACAAATTTGG
Organism: Pinus albicaulis; assembly: GCA_034641835.2. Lineage (NCBI taxonomy): Eukaryota > Viridiplantae > Streptophyta > Pinopsida > Pinales > Pinaceae > Pinus > Pinus albicaulis. The sequence continues at coordinate 321,436,763 of CM076570.1, read as the reverse complement.
GCCAATAGGGCTTCTCTAAGATGCTACAAGACTATGTGTTTTGGGATAGCAACCACATAAGCTCCTCAAGGTCATGATTTCATCTAGACATGGCCTTAAAAAATTTTAATAATTCAAGAAGTGTATTATTATGGTGGTGGAGAGGCATTCTCTCTTGGTGAGAAAGAGGTAAAAAGATTGAACAATGATGCCAAAACCAAATCTTGATGGAATGTGGAGGTGTTAGGGGCATCTATACACCTTATCCATTTCCCATAGGTGCAAAAATTGAGTTTTTAACCTTCCTTCTAAGACCAAAATTTTCCTGTAACCATACAAGAAATTTATTGTAGTATTTGAGGATAGTAGTTAAGAAAAATTCAATGGATTCGGAAATAGAGGAGGCTTAGAAAAATTGAGAGTGAGTGAGATGGTTGCTAGGAAGTTGGTTGAAAGCCTTGAAGGTGAGCGCTTGGAATACTGGTTGAAATTCTTGGCTACTACTAGTATTCCGCTATACTCGCATCACTATGGAGCTAGAAGATTGTCCTTTTGAGTCAAATAATGTTTCTAAGTGTTGTTGGAAGTTTTGTTCTTTCATTTCTGATTGCATGGATATTTGATTTCAATTTTTGGATGCATGTAGATATATTTATTTCATTAATTCCCAACCTTATTCTTCTTATTTTTTCGATCATTCAATGATCAATATGATGATGCTAATGACATGTTGGATTTTTTCCTTTCATTTTTCATGTTAAATGGTGGCTTTATTGGGGCCATAATAGTCACAACAGCTCCAAAATCTCACCATTTATTGGAGTTGTGACTACTATGGATACTTCATGGGGAATAGGTAAGATTTTTTTGTAGATGACATGTTGGAAAATGGAAAATGGAAAGATCAAATTTTTGTTGAGGCAAGGAGGAAAGAAACTAGCCCATACAAATATGCCAATTTTTTAAAGTGGTGGGATTGTTACTTTTCTTAATTAGCTAGATGAGGATGATAAATAAAGACATGGTGGTGGCTGAATTTTCCTCAAAAATTGAAATAAATTCAAATCCAATATTTTTTTGTGAAATTGGCTATGGTTTTAAGGTGATTTTTGAAAGTTCTTAGATCCCAATTTTCTTTTTGGGGATTGATGAAGTATTAAATTATAATTCTAATGGTACATTCCTTGAGTGAATTAGGTGATACAAATATTTTTTTTGTAATTTTTTCCTAAAACAAACTTGTAAATAAGACCACATGCATGTAAACAAGCATAAAAAAATTTCGGCCTAAAATTGCACAAGAAATTTTCCATGTCATGATATGTACAACCAATCAAAGCTGCCTAAATTTAAAAAGAGACACATCTAGATTTTTTTGGATGAAAAAGAAGAAAATTACTTTTTAAATTTTTTTTTTGGCTTATCTTCTTATAGGTTTACTCAAATTTCTAGTGTAGAAACAGATTCAATTCATGATTAAATTACACATCTAATGATTATCCATTATGCATACTTTTGAGAAGACACACATAAAAAAAAATTGAAGATATATTAAAATAAAATATTCAACACACTTTCTTAGTATATCTTCATTTTTATCAATGAGGGTCTTCTTATAATTATACATAATGGGTACTTGTTAGATGTGGAATTTAATTCAACATTTAACAAGATCTTACCCTTGAAATTTGGGTAGTCTTATAATGAGATAAGCTATAAATACAATAAAAAAAATATTTCTTTTCTTTTCCCTCCAAAATCCATAATTATTATTACACTTTTAACTATCAAGTGTAGGAATACTTCCAATGGAGGAAGGTATTTACAAGGATAAAAAATAAACTCATAAGGACATTTGAAAGTTAGAATTTAATATATACCAGAATATGAGAGATTAATTGCCTTTATTAAGATAATATCATGAAGTACTAAAAAGGAGCACAATTCCTTAGATTAATGATTATCTAGAACTGATGTTCAATATAGTTGCTATTTCCTTACCACATTTTCTCACTTCAATCAGTCTCTATGTCCTCTTCTACCATGATATTCACGGTCAGAGTCCGTAGAGTCACTGTCAGGGTCTCTTCCCAGTGTTAGAGGCAATGTTGGACGACTGTAGCTAGCCAGTGTCATATCTAGGTCACGACAAAGATCATTTTTAGTGGCCTCTAACTCCTCAAGAGCACATGATAATTGTTTTACATGTTGCTCATACACCATGTTTCCAATAGGAACAAAATTATCTTCAATTCCTTGTGCATCACGAAAGTAGGCTATCTCAGTTGCTTCTTATAGACCAAGCTGAAGAAAAAGTGTCTACAATTTCTTCTATTTCATCAAAATCAGGTATCTCAATTTCTTCTTCTAGATTGGGTTCTCCTCCATTTCTCTAAATTAAAAATAGTAGGATACGATTTTCTCCTTGCTCGGCTTCAAGATAAGCGTGTACTCTTATTGCCCTCTTCCAATTACTTTGTTGACGAATTTCATTCACTATCTCGTCATCAACGTTGTCTATATCCAACTCATTCTCTGGAACAATAGGCAATGCATCCCCACCTTAAATTTCTTCAATGGAGATCACAAAAGTGTAATAAATCATTTGGTAAATATTTGAATCGACGAAATGAAAATGGATAACAACACAACATGTTGTCACCTTTGTACCACCAAGAAAATGGGGCCTTCTAAAAGACACAACTCAGGATGCGTTGATTTATCTTAATCATGGATTAACTGTCGACATCATCCGTATCACACCAGTTGATTAGTCTACAGATTCCATGAAGGAATGTTTTGTTTAAATTTGGATCAATGGAAGTTGTACGTATATTAGATTATTCAATTTTTTCAATATTTATGTTTTTTATTCATAGAAAAAATAATCTAAGGTGAATGTTCAGTACCTCGAGAAACTAAGCATATAATCATTCAAGTTGATGAATTTCTTGTTTACGATTTAGGTGTTTTAGGAATGTTCATTATCTTCAAAAAATTCACAATGAAATCATTGAACTTATAGTTTCCCAAGACTTGAGCCATTTTTTATTGACAATATATATCAAGTCATTATAACAATTGTATTTTCAAAATTTTGTTATTTAGATAAAATAATTAATTTATAATACTAGTGTAACTTGTTAAATGACATTCTAATAGAGTTTTATGTATTTTTTCCTATCATGGCAATTTTGTATATCATTTCAAGTGGTATAATCTAAGAAGGAGCTAGCATAATATTATGATAATAATAGTCTAATTTTGAAACACAATGTTTAATTAGTAACAAAACTGCATCCTTCGTAACTTCATACCTTTCAAATATATATATAATGTTTTTACCTGGTTTGACACTTACTAGATTAAAGGATAAGTTCATGTAGATATTTGTAGGTGCACTTTAAATAAAATAAACCACTTAATAGCCAAAAAAAATAAAAAATTATTAAGTGTGTAGAGGCTAATGGGAAAAGAAACCTTATTTCAAAATGAGAAAATATTTTATTATTTTATAGAAAAATAAAGTTAACCATGGTTTCTCTCCATTCTCAATTTTCTATCATTCCTTCTACCATTTTCTAACAAACATTCATCTCTAAAGCTATGGGCCTATATTTTCTCTCTATGCTTATGGAGAACCATATATAAAACCATAACTGCTTATTACTACAGGTGACCAGATAACAATTTCATGGGATTGCAATCAATACGAGCAAGTTAAATTTAAAGAATTTGTTATTAAAAATACGAAACAAATTTACGTGTTTTTTTTAAGAAATCGTTATTTAAGTGCCTATAATTTTTGAACTAAAAAACATGTTTTTTTAAAAGAAAATATTGTTTGTGTATACAATGTTTGAACTAAAAAATTATTATTTCTGCTCTTCGCTTTTTTGCAAATAATTTCCTCTTAGATTCCACTCCCACGGTTAAACCAACAATTTAAGACATTCCACCCTAAATAATAGTACCAAACGGAAACGAACTCGTAGGGATTGTTTATTGTAAAGGAAAAGATATTTCTTAAGTATTGAGAGAGAGCACCAATCTCGATAAATAGGTGAATGCAAACTTACAATGCTAAAAAATGTTCAAATATACACTCCTTGAGTATAATGGGTTGTGCCAACTAAAATTACAACCTTTAAATAGTTTCTTTCACCTTTGTGGTATCATGGTTTAGCTCTGGGACATGACCCTTATTTAATTTCTACTATTATTTGGTAAATCACCATTCTGCAATCAACTTCATCTCAACTTGCATATATTTAGAAATGAGTTGTGTTCAATAGCTCTCCCACAATGCTTTCAAATTAAACAATGTTACTGATGAAGCACCCGATTTTGAAAAGTGGTGATGCAGAATCACCTCTATTTTTTTTTTAGCACTTTTTTGACACTCTAATACTTTTATTTATGAAGTGTGGATATTTGTTTTAAAATGTTAGTGATTTTCATGCTAATTTTGAAACATATTGATGCAACATCAACTTTTTTTTTTTTTAGAGCGGTGATTTTCATGCTAATTTTGAAACGTATTGATGCAACATCAACCTTTTTTTTTTAGAGGTGATTTTCATGTTGGTAATAAAACACAAAACTTAGATAAAAAATATATATACAAAAACAATATAAAAACAAATAAAAATGTAAAAAAAAAACAAAATTAGCTCGTAAAAATAAAAAAATTTAAACAAAAATAAATAAATAAATAAACAAAAATATTCAAAAATTATATCAAAAGAAATGACAAAATCTGAAAAAAAACACATAATTTAAAGAAAAAAAACAAAAATTAACAAATTAAAAAAAAAAAAAAAAACATCGAAAACACTTTTTTCTAAGTAATTGAAAAAATCCATATAATTAAAAAAAAAAAAATAAAAAAAAATAAAAAAAAAATTAAAATTACGAAATTAAAATTTAGATAAAAAAAAACACAAAAAAGAAAAAATTAAATTTAAAAATTTAAATTAAAAAAATAATAAGAAGAAGAAAACAAAAATACAAATTTTAAAATTAACAAAACAAACAAATTAAAAAAAAAAAACAAAATTGAAAATTGAAAAAGAAAATTAAAATAAAAGAATTATAATAAAAAAAAATATCATTAAAAAACAAAAAAATGAAAAAAACCATGTGCAAATAATTAAAAAACAAATATCCATAAATTTGTTGTTTTTTTTTAAATGAAACAACTTATAAATTTTAAAAATGAAAAACCAAATAAACTAAAAGATTTAAAAAAAAAAAAATTTAAATTAAAATTTAATAAATTTAATGAATAAAATTTAAATTTTAAAAAATAATTAATATTAAATATTAAATTTAACAGCAATATTAAAAAAAAAAAAACAAAAAAAATTAAAACAATTTAAATCTAAAATAAAAAAAATTGAATTAAAAAAAAATAATTTTAAATTTTTTGAATTTAAAAAAGATTAAAAAATAAAAATCAAATTAAAAAAAATATATTAAAAAATTTTAAAAATAAAAAAGTAAAATAATTTTTTGATCGTGGTGGCCCCGCCAGTCGGCCTCCCACCCAGGTTGCGGTAGAGGCCAACCGTTGGGTGGGCGGGAGCTGCAGCTCCCTGTCCGTCCAGCGGTTGCCCTCCGCTGCCACCTGGGCAGGAAGCCGATTTCGGGAATCGCCCTCCGACCGTAGGAGGCTGCTTCCGAGAATCGCCCTCCCGCGGCGATAGACCGACTCTGAGAATCGCACTCCCGCGGCGAGAGGCCGATTCCGGGAATCGACCTCCCACCTAGCAGCCGGCCTTCATCGTCATGTAGGCGGGAGGCCGATTAGCAGCACCACCACAATCAAAAAAATCTTTTTAATTTTTTTAATTTTTAATATATATATATTTTTTTAATTTGATTTTTTTTTTTTTAATTTAATTTTTTTATTTGAAATTTTTTTATTTATTTTTATTACTATTATTCATTTTTTTGTTTTTAATTTTTTTTTTCTAAATTTTGTTAATAATTTTTAATAAATTTTGTATTTATTTTTTTATTTAATTGGTTTTTCTTTTTCTTTTTTCATATTTTTTTATTATTATTAAATTTCATGATTAGTTTTTTCATTTAATTTTTAAAAGTTTAGTAAATTTTGTATTTTATTTATTTATTTATTTGAATTTAATATTTTTTTAAAATTTTTTTTATTTCAATTAAAATTGTGTATTTAAAATAAGATTTTTTTTAAAGTTAAACTTAATATTTTCAAATTAATTTTTATTTTATTTTATTTTCTATTTAATATATATTTTTTAATTTTTTTTTTTCAAATTTTCAATTTTAATGGATTTTTAAAGTTTTTTAACTTTTTATTTTAACAATGTTTTTTTTTTTTCTTTATATTTAAAATTTAATTTTTATTTGAAAATTTATTTGTTTATTCATTTATTTATTAAAATTTAATATTTTTTTTGTAATTTAATTTGTTATTTTAATATTAACATTTTTTTTAATTTATTAAAATCTAATATATATATTTTTAATTTAAGTTCATATATATATATTATTTTTTATAATTTAAATTTAATATATTTTTTAAAATCTATTTGTTTTTTTAATATAGGTTTCTTTAAATTTAATTTTTTATTTTAAAATTTAATTTTTTATTTTAATTTAATAAACCTTTTCTTTTTCTTTTTTAAATTTAATTTCTATATTTTAGTTTACATAATTTCTTTCTTTTTTTAAACTTGTTTTTCTTCTTAATTTAATTTTTTTATTTTGTTTTTATTTTTATTCTTTTATTTCAATATATTTTGAAATTTTAATCTTTAATTTTTAATTTTTAATTTTTTTCTTAAATTTTACGTTTTTTAATGTTTGAATTAAAAATTTTATTTTGTTTTTATTTTTATTTTTTTATTCCTATATATTTTTTAATTTTAAGCTTTAAAATGTTTTTATTTTTTAAATTTATTTATTTTCTTAAATTTTAGGTTTTTTTTTTAATCTTTGAATTTTAAAAATTAAAAAATGTTATTTCTATTTTTAAAAATGTCAAAAATATGACAATTTTTTCTTTTTTGGTTATTCTACCGTCAACTGGTTTTGTTTTGAGGGTGTTTTTTCAATCCTTTTTTCAAGAAACAATTTTTTTTTTAGCATAATTTTATAAAATGTTGAAATTTGACCTTCAAAAAAAACCAAGTGCGTTTTGGAATACATTTTTTTTGTTTTTGGGGTGTTTTTTCATGTTTTTTGAGTCTTTTTGGGCTAGAGTTCGCGTTTTGATGTCAGGTTACCTATTTCATCGGTAACAGTGTTATTAGTTAATATATTAAATTAATTGTGTAATGAATGAATTTAGAATATACAACATTCTTTTCATTGCATATTAATATTTGAATGTGATCTATGTGTTATATAATTGGTAGAAGATTAATTTGTCACAATAATTGGTTTTAGACTAATGGAGTTTGAATTGCATGTATCCATGGACATTAAAGGAAATAAAATAAAGTATAAAGAGATATCAAAGGGTAATTTAATATAGCATGACATTATGGGCATAAATTGTGATCTAGATGAAAGAATTTATAGTTGCATAGAAACTATTACAAAAAAATTAAAATTTCTCTATTGTAGATTATAGAGAAAAGTAACTATCAACTCATGAGTTTCATCTTTTAGTTGATGAAAATGAGTAATACTATGATGATATATGAGTTTTAACCTTCCAATCCTATTAGTGTATATTCTTGCTAATATTTAAAAGAGACAATGTTTCAAATATCAAGGAATTCATAATAACATTACTAATCTATGATGATTATTGGTTAAAATTCATTAAGTGGGAGCAAAGGAATTAAGTTTTTGTTAATAACGCACTAGAATGAATAGGATCAAGTGAGATTTAGAAAATCTATGTAAAAAGAAATAACATTGTGAATGTTAGGTTTGTTGATGAAAGAAGTTGAAACAGAGAAAAATGAAATCATGAAGTATGTTGAAGGAAAAATCAATTAAAAGATACAAGATTCTACATATGATTAATTATTTCCGAATTAGAAATTTTAGAATTATCATATGCCCATAAATGACCATAGAAAAATTAGCTCATGTTGAAATCTGTAGTTGATGTTGAAATATGTATGTTATGCATATAAAAGGATTTATGAGAAGAACATGAATTAATTCATAGATTTGTGAATCACGTGAGTCATGATTAGATTTCCATAAATAATTTATACTCATTGTCTTGATGGTTGTATGAAAATTGGTTCAAGGGAAAAGAACAATTAAGAAAATTTAGTATTCACAATTCTTCAACAAAGGGTACTTTATTGTAAATGGTGAATATTTTTGTAGGAAGAGATTATTTTAATTGACTTGTTTTGTCTTTGGATTAAAAAATTATGCATCCAAAGCTCTAAATTTCTCATTAAGGCTTTCTATTTCCCTCATAAATATAGTTCGATAACAAATATCTCTTATGGTAATTGTGAGGTCTAGATTCTCCATGAACAATTGAGATTACAACTATCTATTTATATGACTACTCCATATTTCTCACTCATTTGATGGTGGATTGACAAGATAAATATTTTTTTTTTCTTTTTCTTTTTTTTTCTCAATTTGTCTACTACTACATTGATACAATTTTTTTTTACAAAGAGGCAGTGGCCTCGAGAAGTCTAACCCAGAGATGCGGCATACGCTCATTACATAGCTGAAAACTGACCAAAAGAACTAGCTGAAAACTGACCAAAATAACTTCAAAGAGCATGACCATGTCTAGCCCAGAGATGCGGCATTCGCCCATAACAAAACTGAAAACTAACTAGAGGTACCTCAAAGACCAAAACAGATTGACTAGGCCCATACAAATAAACAGGTAGGTGCTGCCCATTTCAATACTAAGTTCTGACCCATTGAATTGTTGTAACCATAACAGAAACGCAAAGACAAAAACAGAAGAATTCCGCCCATGTAGGGGAAACCGGCAGTTGAACCTTAGTGAAAAATTCTGAGCATATAACGACTGTAAACAAGAGGAAATTGAGCCCAATTCAAGCAACAGGGAATCAAAAATGTTTGAACGCAAACCTGATTAAGATTCATGAGAGGTGGAAGGCAACTCTTCAACGATGCAACATGCATATTTGTAGGGGTCTTCTTCCTCAGTAGGATGGCCCTCCTTGCCTTTAAAACCGCCACTAGTTGGGACGCTCGGACCAGCTTGAAAGCTCATGTCCTGGGTTGCAGTGCCACTAGTATCCTTACTCTGCTTGTTGTCAATATGAGAAGTACCATGCTTATCTTCCACCCTCGTCTCTAGAGTCACCCATGGTGTCGCAGCAACCAGACCAGAAGAGTCCTCATGAAGCTCAATGATAACTGTAGCTATGAAGGAGGAATTACTGAAAGTGCAGGCGAACTGAAAACGAGCGGTATGAGATTGAGTAGGGGAGGAGAGATGAGAGCGCGCTGCTGGATTTTGCTACCCTCGACCCCGTCCACGACCACTCCTAGCATCGGGATAGTAGTTAGAGCAGAAATCCGAGGAGTAGGAAGAGGAGTCAGAAGTAGAGGAGGAGGGCTGGCGGATCACACACCCACGAGAACTTCCCCTCCTGCAACGCATTCTCTGGTGCAATATTGGCATGATGTAAAGAACAGGAGGTGTAGAATAGTCAGCAATACTATGGAGGTAGGGGGGGATGGGAGAGGCCGAGCTTTAGCCCGCAAAGGAGCACTGGAGAGGACTAAGGACGAGAGACAACTGAGTTTGCAGAAAGGATTTTTTGAAACTTGAAATCCCAGAAACAAATCGACACAGCATTCCAGAGCGCAACGTTTCCCAGTGCTGGTCCGAGAGCGAGGCTCTGTGGCTGCAAGGTAACAACACGAGCGCAGGGAAGGAGCATGAATGAAACCTTGGAGAGGCACCATGACAGATGAACCCGGAGGCTGGTGTGGAGGGACGAGCTGCATTAACGCAGCATTGAAGATGGATGCATATGAAATAAATATGAGCATCACGCGAGGCCGGATGTTGGTTGTCACGTCTCCCATTTTTTTTTTTTTATATATATATATATAATAAACTCTAAGTTTTCTCCATTCCCCAACTATTTAAATATTCATTTAAAAACAAGCGATAATAACCTCCTTTTTAATTTAGGAAGGCTGGTCACACCTTATATCTTAAATTTTTGAAGCCTTTCGCTATTACTTGAGAATCCCAAACATTATACCAAAACCCATAAGGTTATATCATACGATTTATGTAATACAAAATCGTTATATATAACGTTAACATTATATATCTGCTTTTCAATTTATTTAGAATAAAACAACCTTAAATCGTAATTTAATAGCCTTTTGTTATCGCTTGTCGAACCCTATACATATGAAATCATTAGAACGATAATCATAAAGTGTAATATATAAATTATGTATTACCACTCGACCTATATATATATTTAACCCAATATCTATGTCAACACTGAATATAAATATATGCGGGTGCCCACCCCATATATATTTACTGTTATACAACCTCTTTCAACAAGTGAGAGTAATGGTCATCAATTGCAATGATTAAAACATATATAGTGATTGTGAAGGTCAATGAATACTATTCTAATTATATGTGGCTTACCAAACCCTAATACGCATGTAACCCTATCGTTCATGCGTTTTCCAAGCACATTGACATGTGCTTCACCTATATCGAAACTCCCCTGTCACTTTTTGTTTTGTATGTAGGTCATTCAACAAGGAGTTTACTGATGTTTTGATCTCTCACTTTGTTGCTTGCTGTGCCAGCATTCAGATGTGAATGAGAAGTGTTTGGTACACAGTATTTACGCCTTCTATCGAGCTAGAAGGAGGCATGTGTACAATCCTCCTGCGCCACCGCCTCATTTGCTTCCTGGTTGGCGTGTTCATTGCGTTCAAGTTCAGGAAACATGTTTCAACCGCTGTACTCTAGCTTATGAGCCGATGGCACGTCTCATCTACGGATGGATGAGGGTTTGAGAAAGTTCACTTCGACAGGTTTAACTCATAACTGCTCCGACGATGTGCCTGCCGCGTACCTTGACGTGAATTGAATAATATTAAATCCTTCCGAATGGTACTGTTGACTCAGTTCGATTTGATACCGATAATCCCCCTCGGGATTTTTATAATGCTCTCGGTTGCTGAGGTTTAATGCGCAAATATTTCAACTGAATTTTGCAGATACAGGTGTCGATTTTTTCCTAGGGTTATTGTTTCCCATTTTAAACCCTCCATCGCCGAGGTTCTTTACTGCTCGTTCCACCTACGTTTTTTTTCAAGGCTCAGTGAGTTATATTGTCTGGGTGTGCTTATCAGGTTTGTGCTCTGCTGTTGACCGGCTGGTAACTCTCGCACCTGGCCGTTTCATCTCGGCGTTCATATACCTGTGGAGTTCTCCTTCACAGAGGGTTAGTCTCTGCTTTTATATTTTGTCACTAGGCTCGGGTTTTTGCTTTTCATAGCTTATTCTTATGATGCACCTTCAGCGTCTGCGGCTTAACTAAGGTATATATTTCAGGGTTTACGTATGGTATTACGATGTCTGCCTATGCTGAATAAGGGGTTGGCACATTTGAGCGGGAAAACGTTCATTGCTTTTACAGGATGACCGATCGTTTTCCTGCACGTCGATTTCATCCCGAGCGAGTTAATCCCTTCACGTTTCAGGTTTACCCTTCTTCCTTGATTTTTTGTTTACACTAAACCTATTCGCAGTCCTTTCTTATTCATGACGCGTCTGGGTTTTCTTTTGGTTGCAGGTGTCACCTAAATGGCTCGCGGCGTTTACGTCTATGCTTGGCCAACTCAACTCGCGAGCGTCCCGGTTTCCAGGCTTCCCCCATTATCACTTCCTCAAAGGTGTGATTTGGGACGCAACTATGGCTGTCGAGGGTTTTTTTTTCTTATTTTTCAATTTCCACTGTATGTATGTTGGGGTTGGCACGTTTGGTTGTATAAAAAGGTTAAGGTTGAATTTATCTGATTGCCGAGGCCCCATAGTTCAATGATCTATGGTTTCAAACTAATACATTCTTATTTACTGCGGAAAATATGTATCATATCAATTCTACAGGAAGAGGGTTTCACTTGTTTTCGCTCCTCGGTTGGCGGTATATCGACAACAGAGTTTAGGGAAGTTGTTCTTGTGCCGGACGTCTCGATTTATCGCTCCAACCGATTCATACTTTTGCGCCCTTAAATTCCCTGTTTACATTTTTTCTCCTCCATGCTGAAGCGAAATGGTAAATCGTTGTTTTTTTTTATTATAGAAACCCTGATTAATAACTGATATGACATATATATATATTTTTGTTGAAACGCCCAATTTAACGATACGGGAAAACAATTATAATCATGGCTTCAGGACCCCTGTTCGCCTCAACGTTAAGGGAGATTTGTTTTCATATGCCGAGGAGAGTAACTAGTTTAATAATTCAGCGTATCATATTCCATGTAAATTCTAGTCACAGCTTTCTGATATTCGTTTAGAATTTTGAGTTTCCCTTCCGCTATCAAACTTCTGCTAATATCTCTATATCATACCTATGTTTCGTTTATTTCCGGCTCGGCTTTTCTTTTATGATTGGAAAGCGTAGTAGATAAACATATTTAAATCTAGCCATTTCTCTTATACAGTTCATACAGGTATACATGTTGTTCTCTTACCTTGCTGTTCATATCATACTGTTATATAAAGGTTTTGGTATACGCTCCAGTCGTTTTTTTTTCTTTTGATAGCGATACAAAAATAAGAGCATAATTACAAACTAGCTGCGACTATCACATACATTTATCTCTGTATATACCTTATGCAGGATATTCTCGTTTTTACTTGACCTAATTTTTCTTGTTGTAGTAGCTGATAAAATGTTGTTTTTGTTTTCCAACAACATAATACATGTGTGCTGCACTATGGTACTCTGTTATTAAGGGGGAGTTTATCGATGATATGTTTATGAAAGTTGCAATACTTATCCTTTCTATTCTAGCTGCTTACATGTACAGTTAAAACAATTTATCTATTGCTATTTCCACTATAGTATCAGGACTGTAAATTTCTCTCTCCTGTGTATAGATATCCATTAGGATGGTTTTATAAAGCAGAAACAGATCTAAACTAACTCATCAAGTTTTGTTTTTCCTATAAAGATAAGTATCTATAGATTTAAACTAGTCAGGGTTTAAAGATTCTATAAGATTATGCTCTACATGTTAGTATTCTACACCCATGCAAAATGGCAAAGGTGTACTCCTTGTGGATCATGCTGCTAAATGTAGAACTGATAACAAATATCAAATCAAGTAATTTTTTTTTTTTTTTTTTTTTTTTGTAGCCAATTCATATTGATTGAAGTAAAGAAAACATTTCATTTTCAAGACATACCATTCATGCAGTAGACCAACCTCCCAACTGTAGAGTTCTATTTTTCTCCCACAACTCACCCCCGAGAAGAGACCACCTCCACCACAGAACAACCTCTAATCTGTTTAGGAGCAGCTTATTTAAGCTATTTTCCCCAAGCCTGTTTCTAATTCTGCGTCCAGAATAGCAGGATGCTTTTCTTCCTATTTGCCTAGGCTTCCCATTGTTGGGATTATTTAAAGCTTCTTTATGCTTTTCCTCAGCTTTTCCAGCTTTTCACCTCTTCCCAACTACTTTCCTCATCATTGGGAAATTTAGATTTTTCCTCAAATCTAAATTAGAAATAATTCCTTTCAAGGATTTCTGAAGGATTTTAGGGGAATACTTGCCTTATCCATCCTCATGGATTTAGCAAGTGGTCTCTAAATCTCATTCTTGGTCTATATGCACATCATAAAGTTTATTTATTTCTTCAACTAAAATATTGAATTACATCCATAATTTATCTATCCTTTGGGGTCCACTCCCCTTAGGGTTAAAGTTGAAATGTAAACTTTAAAATTTCAACACATAAATTGGGGGTGTTACATTGGTGGTAATAAGCCACGCGCCAACCCACCGTGCCGCCCACGTACTGAACACATAGTTACACACCCGCATCCGGGAGAGATAGATCTTGTTGCACTAGAAGAGTGCAATCTCATTAGAGTTGTGCATCATTAGAACTGCTCAGAGGACCAGAGAAGAAGGGGAGCTGCTAATCAATGCCTTGATTTTCCAATCTGTTTGCCACCTTGTTAGCTGTACGCCAGATGTGCTTGAAGGTAATGCTGTGGGGAGCCCTGAGCCAATCTTCAATTTGTTCCAATCTTCTTAGAAGCTGCCAGCTCGAAGAGCTCTTTGCTGCTGAGGTTCCTGAGGGAATTTGAATAGCTGCCTCTATTAGAATTTGAGAATCCCCTTCAACCTCTAGAGGAAAAAAAAATTATGTTTTTGCTATACAAATGCCCTTCCATAAGCCTTCAAGTTCAGCAGCATTTTTGGAGTCTCTGCCAAGTGAACCATGATATATGTGCAGTGCAGAGTCTACAGCATCTCTAAAAATACCATCAAAACCAGCCAGCCCAGGATTTCCCTTAGCAGCTCCGTCGAAGTTCAGTTTGTAAGAGTGGGTTGCAGGAGGAGACCAGAATTGGGGAGAATCAGGATTGATGGAGGAGCTAGACTTGACTTGAGCTGAAAGTGTGAGATCCATATTCCATTTTTTTATAATGAGGCATTCCTGGGGTGATGCGGGCAAATCCGAGTCTTGCCAGTGCCTTAGAGCTAGTGTTTCTTGAAGGTTTTGTTTGAGAAGCAGCCACATCATATCAAGGGGTGTACTTTGATTCTTAAAGATCCTGTTATTTCTCTCCTTCCAGATGATCCAGTAGACAAAGCGCGGTAAAAGGTTCCAGAGGGAATTGATTAAAATACTTTGGAAATGTTGTCGAGTCCACTTCTTGATGGTATTTACAATATCTCCCACAAGTATGCTCACTCTTCTATTGCAGTGTGCAGTTATCTCCCAATGTTGTGCTGCTAATGGGCACGTGTCCAAGAGATGCAAAGTGGTCTCTGTGTGAAGATTGCAGTTGGGACATCTGGAAGGCCCGGTGAATCCTTGCTTTTGTAAATTGTCCCAAGTGAGTATCCATTGTTTTTTTAGAAGCAAAAGGAATGTAGAGACCTTAGGCCAGATGCTTGGTTTCCAAATCTGATCCCATAGCTGATCCTTTATTATGTGCGTGGGTTGATAGAGAAGTTGGTATTCTTCCTTGGTAGTGAACAGACCTTTGGGTGTATATCCCCATTGCAGTTTATCCTTTTGATCAGGGACTTTAATTTTCCTAAGTTTGAGCTCTTGATCAATCTCATCATGAGTTTCCTCTTTCTAGTTGGCCTCCCAGGTGCTAGCTGATCTCCAAAGTTGAAAACTTTGTGAAGATTGCTGCTGCCAAAAATGATGGATGTGGATTTGATCATTGTGCTGCATAGTGGCTTTCCACTTGGGTTTGTGGAAGAGAGAGGTGATTTTGGGGAGTTGCTGCCAAGAGTCCTCCCAAAATCTGGCCTTGGTACCCTAGTGGATTTCCTAGAAGTTGTGCGCTTGAATAAAGGCACTATGTTGCTTGGCAGCATTCCAAGTCAATGAGCCAGGGGTGGTCGTGCTGATGCAGATGAGTTCCTCCTGTGGTCTGCCTGGAGCATATTTGGCATGCCAGAGACGTGCCCAAGGAGTGTGCATTTTGGAAATGCAGTGCCACCAGATGCGGGTGCCCATTGTGTTATTGCTGTGGAGGGGATCCCTTAGACCAAGCCCACCCGCTGACTTTGAAAGATAGACTTCAGTACATTTGACAAGAGCCCATTTTCTGTTGAGGCCTGAGGAGCCCCAAAGAAAGTTTCTTTGAAGATTGAAGATTTTTTTAAGAACCCATTTAGGGGCTGCCAATATAGAGAATAAGTACAGAGGCATGGCTTGGAGAACAGACTTGATAAGGATAAGCCTGCTGGCAATGTTGAGTGAGCGGTAGGTCCAAGAAGAGAGCCTGGTTTCTAAATTGTCAAGGATGGTTTTCCAGGAAGCATGTTTGATGGCAGAATCAAAGAGGGGAGCTCCAAGATATTTCAAAGGAAGCGTAGTTATCAGGAAGCCCAGAATCCTAGCGATATTTCACTAAGTGAGGATGGGAGTCTGGAAGAAGAAAAGCTAGGTTTTTGGAAGCATTGAGTAAGCAGGGAATTGAAGGAAAAGGCCTCTTGAACTGACGGATGACTGAAAAACATATTTTCATTGACGAATTGTTGGTGAGAGATTGGGGGTTGGCCATGAAGATAAATTCCCTTTAGGGAGTTTGAAGACACAGCATAATGAAGTAGGTGACTAACGCCTTCGACCATGAGTACAAAAAGGAATGGGGAGAGAGGCTCGCCTTGACGAATACCCCGAGAGGGACGAAAGGGCGAGGAAGGAGAACCATTAAGAAGGATGGAGAAATAGGGGGAGGAGATAAGGTTCATAAGCCAACGTGTCTAAGTAGCACAAAATCCAAATCCTAATAACATTTGATTAATATAAGTCCAACTAAGTTTATCGAAAGCTTTAGAAAGATCTAACTTGAGAATCATACCTGGTTTTTTTAGAATCTTGAGAGAGTGGATCACTTCATGTGAGAGGATGATACCATCCAGAATCTAGCGCCCTTCTACATAGCCTGTCTGCTCCAACGAAATGAGGAGAGGGAGAAGAGGTTTGAGCCTATTCGCCAGGAGTTTAGATATGAGTTTGTAGATTACATTGTAGAGTGCGATGGGCCTATATTTGTCAGGAGTACTGGATTCTTCCACTTTAGGTAATAGTGCTATGAAGGTCATGTTTAGGGAAGGTAGGATCCAATGGAACGATCTCGACTCTTCCACGAGCTCCCAGACCTCTGTTTTGATTTTCTCCCAAAAAGCATGAAAGAAATTGGCTGCAAAGCCATCGGGGCCAGGTAATTTTCCATCCTTAAGTTGAGCCATCATGTCCTCCACTTCCTACATAGAGACAAGCTGGAGAAGCATGTTGTTGTGATCCGCTGTAATGATTTTTGGAATGTGCTGCGTAATAGATCGAATGGCCTGAATTCTGCAGCATGGAGGCTCTCGAAGAATATCCTGAAAGTACTCTTTGAATTCCTGTTCAACTTCTTCATGCGTCTCCAGTCGATCCCCTTGCCAATTATTAATGAAGGCGATGTTATTGTGCATTCTCCTTTGAATAGTAGACCTATGAAAAATTTTGGTGTTTTTCTCCTCATCCTTAAGCCATTTGACCCTGGATTTTTGATGCCACAGGGTCTCTTCTTGTTGCCTCCGTGCAGCAATATTGGCCAAGAGGGCCTTCTCTTGCTGTGCATAATCTTCCGTTCTTCTCTTAGATATAATACACTGTGGCAATGTATTCATTTGCCACTCTAGCTCTTTCTGATGGTAAAAAATGTTACCAAACTGTGTGCGATTCCAAGATTTGAGAGCGAGTTTGAGGTGTTTTAGCTTTTTTCGAAACTGGAACATCTTCGCTCCTTCTGGGGGAGTGAAGGATTTCCAGGCATTGTTAACTACTTCTTTGAAGCTAGGATGTGAAAACCAAAATGATTCGAAGCGGAAAGGTCTATTACACCTAGAGCCTGGACGCGACCACTGGTAGAGGCATGAAAGTCCCCGCCTAGGTTAATTGCGTTATCTGACATAAGGAATCGATCCAGCCTGGAGGATATGTGTTGTGGGCCCCTTCTTTTATTGGTCCATGTATACATGCCATTAGAAGTCTGAAGGTCCATTAACTGATTTCTGTGGATGAATTATTTGAAGCCGATGTTGTCCCCTTCCAGCCTCGTTCTTCCTCCTGTTTTTTCCTCCAAAGCTATGATAATGTTGAAGTCACCACCGCAAATCCATAGGGTAAAGCTCCTGACAGAGTTGAGAGCTGTGAGAGTATCCAACAGATCCAACTTTTTTTGTAAATCTAATGGGAAATACACATTAGAGAGGTGACCATGGATGCTGATCCCTATTAGGTGGAAAGTTGTCTGAATAAAATAGTGTGAGGCATGAAAATCATGAAGGGAGAGAACTTGGGGGTTCCAAATGATTTCTAGCCCTCCCAACGCCCCTCATGCATCCACTAAGACTGAACGGCATCCAAACCAGGCTTATTTAAGATATTTTCCAAAGCGGTGCTGTTGCATTTTTTTTCTTGTAGATAGACTAATGAAGGCTTATCTTGCTGAATCATGTTTTTTAACATTCTGTGTTTTGCAGGGCTGTTGAGCCCTCTCACGTTCCATGAGATGAGCTTCGTGAGGAACAGTGGGGAAGGGTTTTGAAAAACTTGGTCAGCTTGGGGAATCTTCGAGATTCCACCAGCATTTCACCAATAGTAATGGTCCTCAGCAGATCCATTTTACACCCACGTTTCTTCAATTCTTTTAGTATTTTTTTCCCATCCCGAGGACTGCGTGCCTGAATACCAAGACATTTGTTATGCTGCGCTTTGTCTAAAATCACCTCAAGACTTTTGATTTGTCGGGGGGGGGTATTGCACTGAATTCTTTCTGTTGACACATTGTTTCCAGGCTGAGTATGTCCAGATCTCCTAGATATATACTCTTTGGTTCCTCATCCATGCGTATCAGTATGTTCTGTTCTTCATTTTTTAGCTTTTGATGGATAATGAGAGCTAGAGCTGCATCTATCTCCATGTTGGATGATTTAGGGACTAGATCTTGATCTGTATTATTAAAGGAGGTAGAGGCAGGGGAGATGGTGTTAACAGAGGTAGAGGGCGGAGCTGATGATTTATGATGAGGGATGGAAGAAGTGGGAGGTGGATATGAAGAAGAAGGGATAGAAAGGTGATCCTCCAAGTTATTTTTAGAGGTGAGTATTTCGAAGTTGTTTCGTATGTCAGGTTTCTTGAGATTGTCTGGGGTGACTGGAGATTTCTTGGCATGCTTCCTTCGACTCGTGAGTTTGTAAATCCCTCAGCATGTTTTCTACTCTCAGTGACAGGGGTTTTAGGCTGAAGATTCAGGGGGAAATCCCTGAATAGGTAGCCATGTTCATGGCATTTCCTGCAATGAAAGGGAACATGCTCGTAGTGTATTATTTGAACCCATTCAAAATCGTCATGAAATAGACTTACCGAGTCCGTGAGTGCTTTGGCCAGATTCATGTGAACAAAGATCCTGGCGTAGGAGATGTATCTTCGGTGTTTATTTTCCTCGGTGGCTTTGATAAAAACCCCTAGGCCATTGCCTATCCTTTAAGGTCTCCTCATCCCAGTATTCCAGGGGAAGTGAGTACATACAGATCCATACTGGAGCCCAGTTTAAATCTTCTTTATCTGGATTGAATCTCTCAATCCAGTCACGAAGGTACAAGCCTGCATATTTGAAGAAGTATGGGCCTCCCTCAAAGATACGAGTTCTATCCTCCAAACAGTTGAAGATAGCAGTGAAGACGCCTTTGGGACCAAGCTGCAAGGTGACTTTTCCTTTAGGCTTCCATTTGGAAACTATCCAACCTTGCAAGGCATTTTCTGTTGGCCATAGTCCTAATAACTTGCCTATGAGGACATAATCCCTCATATATTGGATTTGGTCATTGATTCGGTGACTGGGGAGATCTATTTTGGTTCTTTTTGATGTCTTTGGGATGCATGTTGCAGAGGATGCCTTTGGCAGTGACATCGAGGCATTCGGGTCTATGCCTTTGTCTTTATCGGTCGCTGAGCCTGCAGTGGTATTACCAAAATTTTCTATAGCGGGATTGATAACACGGGCAGCCAGGGTGGTGCAGGCGAGACTGGCATTTTTGTCCACACTTGCAAAGTTGTCAGAAGAGGAACCGTTGGGGGGAGGGGGGGCGGTGCCCACCCCTCCGGAGGGTGGATTCATGGAGAAAGAGTCATCAGAGAAGCTAGGGGTGCCCAGCTTTGCTACGGAGTGCACATGGGATTAAAGCATCATAGTTTGCACAGAAACCCTAGTAGGAGCCAATTCCTCCTATGTTGACAAGATAAATACTTATTTCACCACAAATAGTTGCAATGTATGCATCAAAGATCCATGGAATGTTTAAATGTAAATGGCATGGGATTTTTACTCACTAGTAGAAATTGGTTAAATTAGTGACTAGGTGACTAAAAAAGTTAGTCACCACAACTTTTCCAAGTGAAATACTACAAACAATTAGTAATATTAAGAGACCCGCCTAAAAACGACTAACATAAATTATTAATTTAGTCCCGAGTTAAAATATATGATTAACTAATAAGTAATACTACTAAAAATGACTAACGTGAATGACTAATTTAGTCTAGGAACAAAAATATGACTACCTAACAACAACTACAATAATACCAATTAGTGGTTTATGTTAGTAATTTCAATTGTGTCACTTCAACAATCTAAACTTACAAGTGATACGGGATTGAAATGATGTTATATATTGGATGAAATGTTATACTTCCTTATACACTTCTGTGTTGAATCAAAGGATTATTATAAATATGAATCTTGTTAGAATATTTAGGGTTATATCATTTTATCACATTCACATGAAATTAAATTCAAAGGTTGACAAATTATCGAAGATGACAGTGGGTCAACACCTCCTCTTACAACATGACATGACCACCTATATACGTTACAACAACCTTGACAACTTATTTAGTGGGTTGAACATCTATTTCAAATTTCTTCTTCGTCTTGCAAAGTGGTAGTGCTAAGGATAAGGTATGAACTTTCATCAAGGGATGTTCACTTAGTACCACTACGAAGTTTCCTTATTGCAACTTGTCAAATTTGTTAATTTTTCTTCAAAAATTCTCATGGTGCTTAATAAATTAGTTGTCTAAACCTATATTAGATATTACAACCTTCCAACATCTCTAACTGTTCAAATTATTCAACCCTTGTCAGAGTTTCCTTCAACGTGCATTCATGCCTAAAGCATAACCCAACATTAACATCCTGAATGTGCATGCTCATTCCCTCTTGTAATCCCTCATTGAAAACACATTATCACACAACTGAAAATGAGATGTTAACACATTCCAGAAAAGCACCTACTTTTGTTATAAGAACCTAAAATATGTGAATGACAAGGAGAGATCTCCATTTTCTTAAGATGAAAACATAGGCTCTTACAACCCCATTCGTTCAATAATTTGAATATATTTGACCTAAACAAGGATGTGTATCCTACAACTTCCAAATTTGACATATGAATTTTAATAAACTAACACTTGTATTTAAATATTAAATCCATCTACTATATACTCAATTTTATTTTTACCCATCTAATATGCAGAAACACCAAAATATTTTCAATAGAACCAAGTTAAAAGAACTTGTTTCCTTAAGATATCCCATATTTTCCCTCCATAAACATTAATAGAAAAATCATTGCATAAAAAAAAACCTTTAAATTAGATTATTATTATTATTATTATTATTATTTTGAATGGTATTAGTTTCTCAAATACAACTAGATTATGTAACTGAAAAAAAATTACCGTATCTATCATTTTAGCTTTGAAAATTTTTAATATCTTTTAAAAATTTTATTTTTATTTTATTTTTACAATATGCCTTGCAACAAAAAAAAATTCATATGGCGGGGAAATGAAATCTGATTTTCCATGGTACTATTGTGCGCATCGAGTGCAGCAAGTTCCATTCTGATCATAACACTAGTCATTGTATTCCCAAGTATACAACTGTATTGTTATACACATATTCAATTGGAATAGCTAACTACTGATAGGGACCTATAAGTGCATGTGAGAAACAATTAGAGTAATATTTGGAGCCCTCTCCAAGAAAAATATCATATCCATCATCTTCTCGTAGTTGTCCTGGCCTATTAACCAATATTGGAAGTAATGTTGTGAGCTTTGGTGCTGCTAAACCTAGTGGTCCTTAACTTCCTTCTCTACAACTTCCTTTGAGAGATATCATCTAAGAGAGTTGTGAATTATGGTTTTACTACTAGTTAACCAAATATCGAATGCCACCATCGATCTTCAATACATTGATGGTGGTAGACCCAATATCGAATATATTCTCGCTGTGGTTGGAAATATATATCTTCCTGAAGTAGTTTTCTTTCTCTCGATATATTCCCAACGTGGTGAGTCATTCCCAACTTTTCGCTCATATTTAAAAGAATGAGAATACCATTCTGGTACAGGTTAGGGTTTGATTTATACTGCAAAAAATATCCCATTGTCGCTTCCATACATGAAGCCGCACATAAATACCAAAGATCACTTTTGTAGATTTCATTTGGATCCCAATCTGACAGTCCAAACTATTTTTCGACCGAAACCAAATCCAAAAAACTGAAATTGCCATCACATTGTGATACATATGGCTTCAGGCCTCCTCTCTCACAAAAAATCCTCAAGGTTTTTGAATCCACCGCAAGCCTATTCTCAGAGGAGTGAAAGTGGATCAGCCCCTGCTATAAGTCTTCTTTAGCCAGGATTTAGTGTCAGTTTTAATTTTCATGAAGATTTCTGGAATGAATTGCATGGTACGTTCTCTCTCCATCACCATGAACATACTTGACGCAAGATGTAAAACTAATGGGTGGGGTGAGGGGTTGAAGTCACAAATACCCACTTGGAAAATAATTGGAAGATTTAAAATCACGCATACGAAAAAGAACTTAGAATCTTACTGTACCATGGTCGGTTCAAAACTAACGTGAATCTTACTTATTTACATTTAATTTTGAATAGAAATATTTTTGTTTCATTAACATAAGATTCACGTAAAAAATACACACATAATATAATAGCTAAAATATCTAATATCGAACTTCTACTTCATATGTGGCTAAATCTATTCCTCTTAATTTTATATAAAGCTAAAGTGAAATTATAGGATTTCAACAATGCATCTAATAGAAGGGAAAGAATTTTAAAAGGCTCTAATTCTTCCATGCTGCTAGGTGAAAAACATGGAATGATATTATCCTTTCAACCATGGGAAATTTGTTCTCAAAATATCTATTATTTCTTGGACATTCCTGTAGGTAAACCTCCATGAAGCTATTCATGGTGTGATTGAACTTTGTAGGATGTTTTCCTCTTCATGAAATTGTTTCATTTCTTTGGTTGAGGAAATGAAAAAACAAGGAGTAACAGAGAAAAAATTTACTTGTTGAAAGAGATTACAGGAGCTTTCAGGCTAAGGTGTTTTGAAGGGTTTAATGGGTGAGAATGGAGCTGGAAATACGAAATTTTTGGATGTTCTCCTTAGAAGAAATACTGGTTATCATATTGCAGGATATATACGAATCTCAGGCTTCACAAAGGTAAAAGAAATATTTCCCGAATATCAAGCTACCGCGAGAAGAATGACATAGATTCCCCATCAGTTAATGTCCAGGAACCACTGATATTTTCATGTTGGTTATGCCTTGCACATGAAATAGATTCAAAGACCAAGAAGGCGACTTATCCAAACTATCCCGTGGGCACAATCTCAGTACTGTTAATAGATGCCTACATTTCATCATGTTTTTCTCCTTTGATTTTTTTATAGTAGCATGGGTTGCTTTTCTAAGCTGGATTTTTCAATTTATACCTTTTTGTAAGTGAATTCATGCAGTTGGTTGAATTAGATGATATGAAAGATGCTCTAGTTGGTATTTCCGTTGTCAATGGTTTATCTACTGAGTAACACAAAAGATTGATGATTGTTATAGAGGTTGCTACAAATCCTTTTTCATATTCATGGAAGATCCCACCTTAGGTTTAGATGCACGTGTTGCTTATATAGTAATGCGAGCAATGTGGAACATAGTGGACACAGGAAGGAAAATGGTTTTCACTATTCACGAGCTAAGTATTGACATTTTTTAAGCATTTGATGAGGTAAATCTATGCAATATATATTTTAAATGACTGTTACTGAATATAGAAAAGAATTATATGCTTATTTTGGGTTCAATGATGCATTAACATTATGTGATTGAGGTGAACTTTTAGCTGGTTAGAGTTATGAGTAATAAAGCTGGGAGATGAAGTTATTTATGCTCTTCGAGTGGGTCACCATTCAAAACATGTTATTGAGTATTTTTAGGTTGGAAATCAAAACCTGATACTATGAAGATTTGGTTATATCAAGTACAAAAATTTTATTACTTGAGAGAACAAGCCTTCAGGAAATTTTATGTAATACTTCTTCACTTTAATTTCATCTTCAGGAAATTCCAGGAGTGCCAAAGATTGAGGATAAGTTTAATCCGGAAACATGGATGTTAGAGGTAACCTCTATGGGTGTAAAGAAACACCTTGGTATAGAATTTCCTCATATCTATAAAGAATCAAATCTTTTTTGATAATTACAAGGGAAGCCCTAGGAATAAATAGATTTCTAGACCCCTGCTTATCTTTTTTTTCAGCAGAAAAAGAACGCTTCTCATTTATATTAATAAAAATAGATAGTAAATTTACATAGTTTTTCAATGTGTCAATAAACAACCCTTTTTCAGGATTATAGTAATTTTGTTACTACTTCTCTTCTATGAATATTACTAGAAATATAATCCATAACCTCTGTTCTTTCATCTACTATCCAAAAATATAAAACTATCTTTCTAATAGCAATATTACGGGAGTGATCTCCTCAATCAATTGATCTGAAATTTCTTACATTATCTAAAAAAACTGCAGACAATCATACCTCCAAGATATAGGAAACGCTAATGCTGCCAACATTTGTCATTGACTCATAATTCATATGCATAGACTTATCAATACCTCCCTTTTATAGCAAGTCTAAACCCTGGTTTATCTTACAAACCAATAGAATTCCTCCATTTTCAATGATTTCTGAAATACTAATAAATCTCATTTTGTTAAAAAAGACAATGAATGCGTTAAGGAGTTATGTAACCCTATTTTAGACATGAAAGACCTTTATTTTCTAGCTACCTATGTGCAGTGTGCCTCGGCGACAATTCACGACCTGCCTCTAGAAACAATTTTGGGCACATTGGACAAGGCAATACTACAATTTAGTGTGTTTATCCTTGAGCTTTCTTAGCACATTGCTCTTTGAAAATATATATATGCAACAAGGGACAAATATGTAAGCTATTTCATTGAAAAATGTGACATACTTTATATATTCAGTACATAATCTAGCATAGGGTGATTCAGTTTTGAATCCCGGTTACCTTCATAGTGAAGACCATATCTGCTAACCATTTCATTTTAAATCTATGTGCACATAACTCATTACTGACAACAAAATAAAGATAATTTACATTGTTGGCCTATTTGCACAACAAAAACGTCGAAGAAGGCCTACTAAAGAGGATGGTCGGCATGTTTGGTGCTATTTATAGGGGTAATTAATTGCAATTTTGTACAATCTTTTGTCGATGTTTGTATTTTCTAGAGAAAAAGAAGCTATTATGTATTCTCCAATTTTATTCTCTTTAGCACTAGTAAGGAATCCAAGGTTTTATTGAAAATATTGAGTCTTAAATTTGCACATTTTTGTTATATCTCAATGTCCATAAAATCTTAGAACACGAGTAAAATATAATCATCTGTCAACGAGGTTACATATGTTCATTCCATAGCATCATGTTTATATTTTGAGTAGGTTTATATATCTCCTTCCTGATTCATAAAATTCTTCTTCTCCCACGATTGAATGATACTTTTAATTTTGATGAATACTTTTGCAATTACTTGCATGGTACGTTCTCCATCACCATTAACATACTTAACGCAGGAAGTAAAATTAAAGGGCGGGATTAGGGGTTGAAGTCCCAAATTCTCACTTGGAATTTTTTTCGAAGGAGATCATATCTCCTCCCTAATCCCACCCAAGAACTATATCTTCCATAATACATTAATAACCCAACTCTTTTTGAAGGAATATATCTATGGCTTAGATACTGCGTGTCTCCATGATCCCTTATTTCTCCATGATAACTCCAAGAACTTTACATGTACCAATGAGTGCTATGAAATTGTGTTATAAATATGAGTATTTTAGGGGGCTTATTTATGGAAAATAATTTTAGTAATGGGAAAAATTTCTCTGTATCTAGAATTAGGCTGTCATTGTTCACAAATATTTGGCAAAATATCTGGAAATTAAAAAGAAAATTCAAAGAGCTAGTTAGCATGGTTATAATTATGAATTATTTAGTATGAATCATTCAAATATATTATTACCTTATTTTCAAGCTTGAAAGGTGTTTCTTTAGCATCAAATATAAAATGAAAAATTACAGAAATCCAAAAGCTATGAACTTTGAAGTCATTTGGAACAATCCATAATGGATAAAAAAAGAATACCAATATGGCCATGAAAACCAAATATATTCCATTGATCTTGCTCTGAGCACGAGACAATGGCAATTAAAAATTATGTCGAACACTGTGCCTTTTCCCCTAGACCATACATGCTTTTGAATTTCATTTTTTTCACTTGGTGTCAGCAATAATATCCACAAAAAACACTTCCCGTTTTAGAAATTATGGAAACCATTCATACCTCTTAGAGAAATTTCTCATGCAACAATATTAGAGATGAACTTTGTTGTTGAATGGAAGTCAATGCAAACTGTAAGGTTCTTCATAACTCGAATCAAAATCGATTGTGATGTGGTGATGAGCCCAAACGAAATTACCAATTTTTTACTCTGGTAACAAAGAGCCTATTCTTTATCTTCCTCCACCAAACTTTGTACTGGGGACATATCCTGCTGCTTTCACCTTCCTATTTAATATCTTCAACTTCACATAAATTTATTCTCTTTGTGGATGTGATATTCCCTCTACTCGAAAATCATGCACCTCTCTATTGACCTCAATCCAACTTCATCCAGACATATTTGTTTACCTCTCTATCCTCCATAATTTTCCATACTCTATTAATATCATCCTACCTGCGAACCCTAGCATATATGTTTCATAAAACCACATATGGTGCAGGATTTTTACAGTCCAACTCAAGGATATGTCTAACAGCTTGTTCCCTAAGCTTGACATTGTTATGCACTCGACACGCACCATGGAAAGAAACCCACTATGTTACTAACTAGTGACTAACCACCCCATGACCAACGAACTTGAACTGAAAAACTTATTAACTCCAATTTAGTATCATTCCATAGTTATAGTGCATTCAACGGAAAAAAAACACAGACTGAGTTGATATTTGTTAAGGAGGGAGAAATTTGTGTAACATGTAAGTACAGAGATATTAAATTTAATGCTTTGGTTGTTTGCAGTATGTATTAAACCATGCGTTAAACCATCCATATGTACAATGAAATAACTACCGTGGATGGTTTGTGTTGGGTAATATTCGATTTATTACTCAAATAGAAATGATTCAATCAGATCTACAATGTGGGGTTTTTGTATATTTGATTTGAGAAATGGATTCTATTTTTGTATATTGAATGTTTTGGGTTTTTTATTTTGAATTCCATATATAATCAAACATGTAAGTAGACGGGAGGGATATGTAAACACTAGGTGATGAATATGCTTTATGGAAGAATTTATCTGAGATGAAATTGTTATTCCATTGGTTGGAGACGGTTGGGTGGAATAAAGGAAGGTATGAAGTCTTTGTGGGATAAAATAAGTAACTGAAGATATTTTGCATACAGGAACATTGAAAATACCAAGTATTTTCTACTAAATGATAAAATCATTTATATTAATATAGAAGAATTTCCAATAAAATCATTTATATTAATATAGAAGAATTTCCAATATGTGTTTTTTTAGACTAGATTAGTAGCCATTACAAGCAGTAACAAGAGGATATTAAATATCCATTACCATATTCGAATCCAATCCAAATTTCAAGAAATTTAGGACTTCCATGTGCACAGATAACCATAATCATCGAACTCAAAGATGAATAAAATTCATTCTTCCGAGACATCAATCCAGAGGCCAGAGGATAGACTTTCTCATTGTTTGTCAGATCTCTATTTCCCTGAATTGTAGGCTTGGGTTCATGTGCATTAAATTCCTATCCATTATTCTCCTATTCTGAAGGCTTATCTACATCCATGATTTGCCAATCCCATCACAGGAAATTTATCATTTTTTGGATTGGGAGAAGGGTTGAGAGGCCAGTTGTGTTACTATTTGTGGTGCTACTTAACATCATGGTTTGCTCTGTCCTGAGGTTGGATAGTAATCCTTCATGGCTACTGAGACCAAACCTAGGGACCTAGAGACGGTACAGGGGAATCCATCGCAATAATATATTATTCTATATATGTTTTAATGGTATTTTGTATCGATTTTGCAAACAATGACATATCTGACTATTGATTATCGTGTTTAATATTCCGCATTTTATTATCACATGAAAACCCACACATGGAACATCACAAAGTAGGAGTGAGATGAGAAAACATGTATGTTCATCCTTATGGCTGCAACCAATTAACCATTAGTAATACCACCGTCTCTGCAAAGGCAACAATTTTATAAATATATGTTTTAATGACACCCGCACCCACAGCCATATCCACATAGCACATCTTACCTAGGAGGAAAGGGAGGGAAACCAAACTGACATATTCATTTAGCTTAATGCAACTAGTCAACCATTATGTTAACAGGATGAACATTGCCTATGTGCACACTCTGTTTTCATTGGGTTCGTCTTTCATGGTATTGTGGAAGTATGTTGCACCCTCCAGTGGACCACACCTCTCAAGTTTGTAGTTTGGACAATTAGTGCTTTGGATATGGTTGTTGACTCTATCCTTTTGGTACTTAATGTGACGTACATATTCCTCATCAATTTGGTTATTGATCATCTCATCCATCTTTCTCTAGATGATGCATGTTATTTTTTAATGGATTGTGAGTAAAGACTTTTACCTCCTCGATGACATGATTTAAAATGGATGTCAACTCTTACTTGACATGATATTTTAAGAACATTCCATTAGCATATTTTGAGGATGTTACCAACTCCTTCCAAAGATTCAATTTTTAAGTAGTCCAATTTATGCCATGAAAAATCACTTTGTGTTTTTCCGCAACCTTTAAGATAGACATTCTTTGGTGGTGTTTTTTTCTAGTAAGATGTTTTTAGGGTGGAATGTCCATATTATCATAAAAAATGTTTGATCTTGCATCATTTAAAAATTATTTGTGCAAGTGGCTTTCTTGGAATCCTTTTTTTGACAACTTTGAAATCATTTTAAAATGACTAGGCTTATTGTGGTTTTAAAACTTGTTTTTAATGTTGGTTGGAGTTACACTTTTTGGATTCACCTTACTTGGTGCTGCCTTTCTTTTGATTACTTATTTGGTTAATATTTTGTCTTAGGTTAATTTTTTTATTGTTTTTAAATGGTTCTTTGCAGTATATCTCTTTATTGTAGAGTTTAATCTGTCACTCTTTCTCCAATAAAAAACCTCGTAGATCATTAAAACTCAATAGGTGATTCCTAGATATTAAAATTAAGACTCCTACAAGGACCCTAAATGAATGGAGTATATTTTTAGGAGCAATAAATATAGGGTTCCCATTCTCAGCTCGTTAACAATAGAATTTTGTTGTTCTCTGATACCATTAATCTTGGTAATCCCTAAGGTGACCTATCATTGGATCGCCCTGTACCATATTTAGACTATATGATCAATTCCCCACAGAAAGGATGTGTATCTCATTTGAGGTCGTACTATGCCTTTAGTGTGTGCAAAGCTTACATATACTTCTTTACATCATACATATGCAAATAATACCACTTCTCATTTCCTTTTAATGTAGTATATTTAATATTGGTAAGGTTATCTATTGCGTGATTATCTTATACCATCTCTAAACTTTATTAATGGTTTCTCAAATAAAGAATGGTTGTCTCATTTTAGGTCTCATATAAAACTTAGAATATTCTTTTTGGTGCATGATTTTATATTTAACCTTAAAATTGTTTTTCTTATGCACGATAGCATAACAACCGTTGAAATTTGAAGTTGTAGTGGATGTCAGCCCTGTGTATCTTTTAAGCATTTTTATTTTCCAACATCCTTTAAATATTGCTCTTGTTTGGTGGTGACTATGTTTCAAAGATTTATTTGAGAAAATCAATAGTCCCATTCTCTTTTGAAAATAGATTTGTTTGACCTTTGTAGCAATTCTTTGGCTTTTTTATGATGCATATTTTTTCAAATATTTAACTTTCCTTCAAATTTATTTCTGAATGTTTTTCTTCAATGAATTATATTTTCCTTCTATATAGGATATTTTAGCTTCTAACCCATGGTTTTCTTGCCAACAAAAACTATTGACCCCTCAAATTATCTTTTGTATCAATGTGACTATCTCTCCTCCTTATTAGCAGTGACCCCTACTTCATTTATCTTCTTTTGTCTATTTCTATTGTGGAGGACATTGTTCTCATATTGTTTTTCTAGATTAGATGATATTATTCCTTCCAATTCTTCTTTTTGTTAAATTTGAAAATATGTTTTGAATAAAAATAGATATTATGCTGTAACTTTATGAAATATATTTTGTAACACAAAATTTTAACATAGAAAACTCAGGATGAGTTTCTAAATTTTAGTTGAGGGTCATTGATATTTGGAGATAAAAAATAAGACATGTGTATTAATGTCGAAAAAATGACCATAAAAGTAGGTCAATGGAGCCAAAAGGTATGCCCATAATGTGGGAGCATGAAAGAAAATTCAATATAAATCATAAAGGAAAAAGAAAGAGAAAGGTAGATATCATAAAAATTCCATAACTATAAGCTATTTGTTAACAATCCAACTAGAAAAAGTACAATCATATATTAGAAAGGCTAGATATTGAGATCTCAGTGATGAGTGCATGAGAGAGAGATGGTGTTAGGGATTTCTAGTCAAGATGGGGGGTTGAGGGGTGTACTGATGTACGCGCTCATTGTTGGAGTCCACAAAAATTGTGAAATGGTTGATGCAATGGTAGATGATGTCCTAGAAGATTGATTGACATTGAGGGGACCTTTTTCTACATTCCTAGGGTGAGTGTCAAAACAAGTAAGCTTTTCTCTCCTACCATCCAAGGTCAAAGGAAATAAATTTTAGTATAAAATATAGCTACTGAGATAAATCTAGGGGGTAATTTAGGGGGTTGGAGGCACCTTATAGTAGGGTGCATCTATAGATGGTTTATTATTAGTTTCATAGTGTATAGTTTATGGCCTCGCATAAAACGTCCTCTCTCAAGACTTGAACTTCTAAGTCGTCCACCCAAGAGGGATGATGAGAAATGGCCAGAGGACGCATTGATCTATGTTCTAAAATATTCTGAGGTATTGTCAGTCATTTCTTTACCCTGCAACTGGTAGACAACCAATCTGGCTTTCAGATTGCTCTCATATTCATAGACCTGGAAATATTTAATCATATTCAACAACCATGCCTCAACATCTTCCTCCTTCTCTCCATCATAGGAGGGAGGTTTAATTTTTCGAAATTCCCCCTCTAATTCGTTTCTTTGTTTAGACTGATGTATAGTAGTGTCATCTTCCTCAAAATCATCTGAGAGCTTGCCTTTCTTCCTCTTCGTGGAACCTTCGCCTTCTTAGCTGTTCCGCGAAGTTAATTATATTATGAGCTTTTCCTCCTCCTCACTAGCTAATGACAGCCTGTCATTTTGGCCTTTTAATTCAGCTATCTCCCATTGCAACCCGTGCAACATAGCCATCAAAGGAGCGTTGGGATCTCGCGTGTTATCTTCATCACGTAGATCAACATAAATTTCATCTCCTTCAGCCATTGTCTTTTCAGTTCCAATACCATTGTACACTAAACCAAATAAAATCAGAAGCATAATTTTATTTTTTTTTACCAGAAAATAATTTACACAGTGGGCACAACAACAGCCCAGTTTTCAAACATGGGCTCTGATACCGTTTGTCATGTCTCCCAACTTAACCACATAATTTTTTTTTTTTTTATACACTAATAATAGAAAAATGTATATTCATATGCCACTTTTGTTCAAATATTCACTTCTTTACTACATCATTCACCGCAATTTATACCCATGATGTATTTGATTCCCTTACTTGATATATGATTTTTTTTTTATCGTTGTGTATCATTATATACACTTTCACCATAATTTTATTTTCCTCTTTTTAATTACATATCACCGCAGCATGAGAGTACACATATATCATCTAATTCAACTTTGCGTTGGAAGTGGGTTTCATGTATTTAACGAGGGTCTACCACATTTACTTGTGCTAATTGAACTCATCACTTCTTTAAACTTAACATGCATTCCACCTAACTGTTCGAATTTATAAGGAGAGATCGACTTCCATTAAAGTTTAATAGGAATGTCTTCTGGGATATTACGCGGACTATATGAATATATGGTTTACCCATATTATCATCACCTGGAATCACATTAAATCGAACTACCTTTGATTCTATGCCATAAGGTCTACGACCTATCACGTCTGGCTTGTGTGAGATAGTACATAAAATCTAGAATTGATTTGTAACGATCCCAAGATCTTTACCTAGAGCACGATTTCATTCAATGCGTTGGCTCCGGTGGAGGTTTTGCCTCACTCTGAACTACAATTTAAATGTTTCTTGTGTACCTTTTTGCTATGGCTTTTGAGCGCCATCCAATTGTTAACCTTACTTCGCATCTTCTACCCTTCTCAAGATGAGGCTTGGTACATGGAAGTCGTTTTCACATTTATTTACTTGGCTTGAATACATAAATGCTATCAGCCCGCCATTAAAACCTCCAGTTTCTATTGATCTAACCCTAGATTTCAGTACACATCTCACAGATCGTGCCATCTGTATGGTTTGGATGCGTTAGGGTTTGACGTCTACTTAATGGAGAATTTCTCTTGTTGCTACCTTCATTTGGTTCTTGCACGTTTCGTGGCCGAGTTTTATTCGCAGGGTATCGATAGACTTCCCATCAAACCTCTGGAGACGCACAGTTTCTCGTTTGGCACATAGGAGCGAGGTTCACTAGTAACTCGTTCTCCTTAGAACGTCACCTCTAGTTTGAATTTGTTCGTGCTCTATGTTGTATACAACTCTTATTATGTTCACAGTTTTGTTTTTTCTCTACAGAAGGAGTCTGGAATTTTGATCCTCTGTCATGTTTATGATTAGCTCCACTGTCTGAGCATACTCGTATTACAACGAACTGCTCACATTTATTTAAGTATTTTTTTTCCGTGAGGTAAAGCCATGTTTCATATTCAGGCTTCGATTATTATTTTTTTTCTACTGCGGTTTGCTACAATTGAGCCACATGAGTTTTTTTATTATTAAATACTCCTGGTTCATTTCCGATTTAAGGGTTGGGACTCACCCATACACCTTCATACGCCATATTTTCCAAGGTAAATTCTGATATAGTTATGGCATTTATTAATTTTTATTGATAAATTATACTGGCTTCTCTTCGCCATATTAACCTTGCATTGGGTTTCTTGTTTCCACAGGTAAGTTAACTACTTCCCGACATCACAATTGTCACCATTTCCATGCTCTCATCAATTATTACAATTGCGCTCTAAGTTGTTTCTCTTCGTTTGTGTATTCAGGTTGGTTCTCTTTCTCGTCGCAGAGAATTTCGATTTCTCTAGTACGCTCTTCCCATATGTATGGGTCGGCTTTGGTTCTAGTTTATTTTTCCGTCTGATATTTTTTTCAAATCGTTTTGTTGTGGTGCAGAGGTTATAAATCCCACTGCGCATCTGTATGTAAATGGGACTATCTAAAAGTCAACTCTCGGCCTTGGGGTACGACCAAGTTTTTTGTTTTTTACTATTGATACTCTATAAATTAGTCTGGTTGCATAGTACTCTTTTCCATTAGAACTAATGTACATGGATTTTCATCGCTTGGAAAGGCCTATCGAGCTCATTTAAGGCATAGTTTATCTATTCCATATTAGTAGGTATGGTTTTCTCATGCTTGTCATGTTCGCCACGCACTGGTTATTTATTTCCATGTTGATTCCTTGTTTCCATTTGATAGTTATACACATATTAAATTCTAGTATTTTAATGTTCTCCATGACTACATGTAAGCAGATTTTTTCAGTCCTCTTTCTATTATTTGTTTGTTTTCTTCAATGGTGTCTATATGCCACCGTATGATTTATATCTTTTCTTTGCGTAATATTTAGACCAATAATTTTTTTTTTTAATACTATTAATCAGTGTACTAGCTTAATAGTTCTGTATAACATTCTAGCCAGTACATTTTTCCTTTCATTATATGATTAGGAGATGTAATAATATCTACCTGAGTGCTTATTTGTTTAACTCCTGGATTACAAAGGGTTACTGTACTTAGTCTTTCTTATCATTATGAGCACAATTGGAATAATGGGTATAGATTAATAAAACCCTTAACAAAGTTTAAATGAATACATTGTCTGAATACCGAGTTTACATTCGTTGTAACACAATGGAATCCATTACATAATTTCAGATAACAACATTTCTGTGTTCACGGATTGTTTACCTGTTTTACCTTTCCTATCAAGTAAGTAGAATTTAATAGAAATTTTCTTATTAAGGACATATCAATGAAATTTATCTTTCTGTTGTCAGAATTTCATTGCTAGCACAAAAATATAGTTATATATATATCCTAAATAGTTTCATGATATGAGAATGTATTTAACCATGATTCTATTATTTGCCTTGTATTGATCAATTATACTTATTCATATTAGTCTTGTAAATGATTTAGATTATCATTTTTTTTTTCTCACTTTCTTCAATGTTGTATAGTTCTCTATCTCATATTTTGACTCATGTAGCCATAATTATTTACTTCTTAGCGCAAATAATAATAATTGCTTTCTTTTCTTTTTTTATAAAATGATTATCATGTACCTGCATGCAAGTCAATAAAGTAATTCTGCAATGTCAGTAGTGTATTCACTCACTTTATCTCCTCAGTGTTCATAGCTGGTTTTTCATCCTCAAATTATATATTTTTCCTATTTCAATACAGAATTTGATTTCTTCTTCTACAGAATTATAGTACAGCTATACAATAATAAATTCAAGGGAGTAAAATAAATCTCCATATTTAAATCTTTAGTAGGTTTAGAACTTCTAGTTGATTTTTCCCTTAAATCCTATCCATACAACTACATAGAATGAAGAGGATTAAGTTCTTATAACCAATTATGTAAATGTATTGACTACCAGTTTCAACATTTAAATAAATTAACATCTATTGACCCTAATCACACTACACAGTAACAAAAAAACTGAACCATACATAAGCATGTTAGACATACCACTTCTACTATTGACCAGTCCTCCCAACCTTAGAGTCCCTCTATCTCCAGAACTCACCCATGAGCTGAGATCATATCCTAGGACAGGCCAACCTCAATCTTTTGTGGAGTAGCTTATTTAAGCTTTTGTTCCCCAAATCATGTTTCTAATTCTACGTCCAGAATTACAGGATGCTTTTCTTCCTGTTTGCCTAGGCTTCCCTTATTAAGGGAATTTTAAAGCTGCTTTCTACTTTTCCAGCTTTTTACCTCTTCCCAACTACTCTCCACCTCATTGGGGAAATCCATATTTTTCCTCAAAAATATAAATTAGAAATAATGTATTTCAAGGATTTTTGAAATATTTTTGGGGAATGTCTTAGCCTCTTTCCATACCTCATGGATTTGGCAAGTGATCTCGTAATTCTCATTTGGTCAATATGCCCAGAATTATTTTATTTATTTTCCATAATTAAAAAATAATTACATCCATACAATACTTATCCATTGGGGTCCACTCCCCTTTCGATTAAAGTTCAAATGTCTAGTTTGAAAGAAAAACATAAACTAGTGGTGTTACATGGAAACACGAGTTTGTTTTTTTTCCCATTCAATTTGGTATTCCAATTGAGCTAGAAGCTGTATTTAAACATGGAAACGTGAAATGATAGACCAATTTGTATTTTTTCCTTTTTTTAATTTGGTATTATATTTGATCTAAAGGCTGAAGTACTTTGGCTTTTTTAAAGAATTGAGTGGCGAACAAAAACTCACGTGGTTCCACATTAGTTATCCACCGGTTTGTTTTCAATTCCATTCTATTTTGAATGCATGTAAAATATACTTCTGAGCAACCTAAACTCATTGTGATATTCGACTACTAGAATGAGAAGACAATGACCGATATTGTACATTTGCTCGATGAATATGATGATCTATTTATGATATTGTAGACTGGCTCAATGAGTATGATGGTATATTTCCTCATAGTTTCACTGAAATTAAAGGAATGGTTGGCAAGCTAGGTGATAAGGTGATCAAGTTTCATTTTGGTGCCAATTGATAAAAAAAAAGGCATACTACATGAACCCCATTACAAGGAACATGTGGATGTAATGTCCCTCAATTTCCTCAAATTTTTTTTTTTTCCGTTACTCTCCAACCAGGCTATCTTATTGTCTTCAACTGATTACTTTCATTGTATATGAAAATTAGTTTTGTTCACTTAAATGCTTAATAGACATTCATAAATGCTTCATTCAATTTTATATTTAATATACCTCTATTAAATATAATGAATATCTTTAACTTAATTACTTCTTTCTATATCCAAATATACTACACAGGTTTTTGTTATAATACCTAGGACAATTCATAGTACTAAGTACCCAACTCTCTTCCCATATATATATTATTTATCATTCATAAATGAATAGATATTGCATAAACATGATTAGTCAATTTTCCTTTGACTCTAATTATTTTTATACTATCATTACTTCAATGATAGGGTAACACATCATATTTACATTTTTGGACTTTTAATGAATCAATATTTCATTTGTAATAACCTTATACCAATTTTAAATACCTAGTGGTATCATATGATTGCCTAATCTACTTAATTCGCTTGTGAATAAATCGATATATTAAATCGATTTCTATTTTAATACATTATGAAGGTTAGTCATATGTCTCACAATATGGTTAAATTCAATCGTACTCATTTTTATCATTCGAATCTTGCCTATGGCTCGATTCCCTTAGAACATTATTACACTTGTAATTATTATGGATTTGCAATATATATATGGTGTACCACATATTGATATGTGTAATTCATTAGACGATTTACACTTACCACTCTTAAAAACTTTGGGAATTGCATTAGGGTTATTTATGAACATATCTATGAATACCATTGTTTATCATCCATAATTGATTTACTTGGCTCTTCTCGTGGTTTGATGAGTACATCTCGGTTTTCCATATTTATGTAATGGTCGGCGAATTAATGGTTTATCTTTGGCATTCGGGAAAACTCTGTTACTTCCCATCGCTCCTTACTATTCACCGTACACATTCACCAGATGAAGCCATGTGTAGAGTTACAATTTTTCTAGGGTTGCACATATCACGGGGTATATCTTGTTTAACTTTCTATGCATTAGCATTCATTTGCCTTGCTCGTCCATTGCATTTGTGTGTCTCCTCTCCCAGTCGAAAGGATAAATAGCCATGTTTGATTCACTGTGAGTGAAGGATTCGACCATTTTTATTTACAAGTAAGCTACGTTTTCATTCTCTGTTGTAATATTTGTATTAAACAATTTTTATCAAGATTCATTCCATTGGTATTTCAATTTATCCCCAATTTTTTTCAATTCCCCTACGCTCTGTAACTAAGATTAATTACTTATTGCACTTCGTTTTATTTTATTCAATATATAATTGTATCAAATGACCTCGTAGGGCTCGGCCAATGATGCAGACCATGGTTCATTTATCTTCTGTGGTAATGGTATAATTCTTTAGCCATTGTTTCAACTTCTTGGTTTTAATATCTATTTGGTATAATAACTCATAGTTCTAATCACATCTCTGCATAGATAGCAATAAGTTAACACCGAGTTTACTTGCCTCCCTTCCCGTCAGGTAATATCGAGTTTGCAATTTACATTGTTATCTAAAAAAATTTCTTTGGTTTTATATAACTCAATTTTATTATGGCCTCCTTTGTTTTATGTAGGAAAGGTATGGATTAAATCTCTGCTAAGTTCGACCTCATTCTAATAGTAATTCTCCGCCTTGAACCAGGTTGGTCATGACCTTCCAAGGAGCACCTTTGCGTTTAAGTGAGCTTTTTAAAAGTTTTATACATTGAAGTTTTGTTCCAAGGATGTTATTCCTCTCTTGATTTTCCATGAGAATCAATATCCATTTCATTTTTAATATCTGTTTACTGTGGTGTGAATTTATTTTTTCACCCACATCCCTCTGTAATAAAACTTAATTGTTTTTATGATGGACTGTGTGCATCTTCAAATTTATAGTAAGGGTACTTTAGTATGATAACATCCTTTTTGTTTAACAATGGTTTCTTAGGATTATATATATATATATATATATATATATATATATATATATATATATATATATATATATATATATACTTGCTAAGAGATAGTAATAAATAATTATTATTTACTTTTCAGATAATTAAAATTATCTGTTAAATTCTCCTTTATTTTTTTAGTGTGTGCTTTATAGATGTACTCTGTTGTTAAATTATTATAAAATTCAATGTTATCTTTAAATATATATATAGTATGTTTTATTTGATTATAAAGTGGTATACAAGTTAGTATATGTCTGTAGTAAGTGATTTAATGACAATTTAAACTCAAGAGATTAGTTAGAAGAAAATGTGCTGAAATTTTGCAATAGGTAGTAGTTGTATTGTCTTTTCATTGTTTAGATACTGTGACATCAATATATTATTATGTATTTCTACTTATAATAAAGACATGTATAAGTGATTTGTTTCTATAATTATGATCTGGATTATTTAAACTCTTTCCTCATTAAATAGAAATGATGCATGATACATTTTCTTGTTGCTAATAGTACAATCCAAATTTTTATTAATTCTTTTCAATAATTTACTTCTGAATTAACTCTCTGTAGTACCCTAGAATGTAGGGGTTTATGATTATAAAAAAATATCCATAGAATAATTTAGTATATTATTTATAGAACATATTCCTTCCCTATCATTTTTCAACTGATATGAATTAATTTAGATCTGATTTGATTCAAATAATAGTAAACAATAATAATTTATACTATTGGAATGTCGGTATTTTAATTTCCAGATTTCATTTAATTCTATTCCTAATAGAATTTGTATTTTTTTCATACAGTTGGATCATAAGGTACATTATTTTTTTTTTCAATAGTGCTATATTAGTTCAACATAATAGTAATCTTTGCAAAATAAAATTTATAGTTCTTAAATTTAAATTTCCCTCTGCATGTTTATATAAAGTTACAGATATCATCTCAGTTTGGTACTAGCTTATAAAAGTCTATATCTTTCATGTTCATATAATTATTCATTTTAAAAGTAGATTAAAGTTACACTTTAATTATTCTAGGGAATTATTTTAATATCTCCAGATTTAAACCAGACTATGGTTTAGATATTCTGGCTGATAGTATTCCCTAGAATTTATTCCTAATACAATACAGAAATTTAGAATATTTATTTCTTCTATTTAATTCTATTAAATGTAAGGAATAACAAACCTCAGAAAACTTAATTCAAAATAATAGCTACAACATTTATCAATATTGTACAACACCATCTAATTTAACCATTCATAAAATTAATGTGCATACCACTTCTGTTGATGACCAGTCCTCCCAACCTTAGAGTTACTCTGTCTCCCAAACTCACCCCCGAGCTGAGATCCTTTCCCAGAAGAGACCAACCCCCAATCTATTCTCAAGTAGCTTATTTAAGCTTATGCTCTCCCCAAAGCCTCTTTCTAATTCTGTGTCAATAATTTCAGGATGCTTCTATTCCTATTTGCCTAGGCTTCCCTTATTTAGGGACTTTAAAGTTGCTTTCTGCTTTTCCAGCTTTCTACCTCTTCCCAACTACTTTCCTCATCATTGGGGAAATTTATATTTTTCTCCTCAAAAATCTAAATTAGAAATAAATTATTTCAAGGATTTTTGAAATATTTTTGGGGAAATTCCTAGCCTCTTTGCATACGTGATGGATTAGGCAAGTGATCTCAAAAATCTCATTTGGTAATAGTGAAAAAAAAAAATTATTTATTTTTCATAAATAATTAATTAACTACATCCACACAATAATTATCCATTGGGGTCCACTCCCTTTTGGACTGAAGTTCAAATGTCTAAGTTGAAAAACATAAAACTAGGGGCGTTACAGTGGAATAGGAGATTAATAAATTGTGGGATAAAACTTAGAGATAAATACTAAATCAGGGTGCTTTGCAAAGACAAATATACACACTAGAGATGATCATGAGAAAGATATTGTTTTCTGGAACTCTTCCTGCCATCAACCATATTTACAGACATTAGGTTTTCCTTCTCTACATTAGAAATTTTGTTTTCCACTGAGTAGACTTGAAGCAAAGACCTCATCAATATTCCTAAAGATTAAATATGTTGTTGTCTTGTTTGAATTTTAGGTCCTTAATTGAAATTTTTCCAAATGGAATTGTTTTATAGCAATGCCAGAAAGAAAGGTATTACCAATTTTAGAGCCGAGTGCAGTTATTGTTCTTATGTTTTCTCATGTTGCACATATTAGAATGACTGAAAATATGTTTGAAGACCAAACATGGAATGTGAGAATCATGAATGCTACTGGTATGTTTATCATGAAATGAGATGTGCAACACACAATCACTTAGACAAAAAAATTACAGA
Source organism: Pinus albicaulis (assembly GCA_034641835.2). Lineage (NCBI taxonomy): Eukaryota > Viridiplantae > Streptophyta > Pinopsida > Pinales > Pinaceae > Pinus > Pinus albicaulis. Next base: position 321,396,035 of record CM076570.1, on the reverse strand, counting down.
CCCTAGTGCCTAGAAAACTCAAAGTCAAAAAATAAATGATATTATTCATTTTCCAAAATCATAAACGTCCTCTTCAAAGGATTTTGATGCCTTTCATACTGATAATTATCGATGCCTGGAAACAACATGATAGATGTCATACCTAATTCATAAACATCACATATTTTCAAATCTTTTAAGATGTTGCAAATTCCTGCGATTGTTATAATTTCATAGGTACTACAAAGATACAGAATAAACAAGACAGTGAGATTCAATTATGGTGCACTAGCACCTAGATAAAAAACCTACAAATGAAAAACCTGACCAAAATCATAACCAAGCAATGAGACCAAAATGAAAAACTACAAACTTGCTCCAAAAATGATGAAAACCATGAAATGAAAACCAAAATAAAAAGAAATAGAAAACACCAATGTTTTTTGAGCCTTTTACTTTATAAGGAAGCAACAAAATATATTGATAAAAGAACAAGCTACCAAGGACTTCAAATCATCAAATTGAGCCAACAAGAAACTCCAAATTCCTTTAGCCAACCATGTCACCTTCATGACGGGACCCAATAAGTGGAATGAAGTAACTAATGCAAGAAAATGACTTGAAACAACAACATAAAACTCCATAAAACACAAAATATTCAAGAAACGAAGAAAAAAACTTCAAGTTTTCACAGAAAAACTAATCTCAGGTAACCAAGAAAACTAAAAAATCCAACAAGCCAAAAACTAAAAAGTGAAGCAATTACAAGGCCAAGCATGAGAAAACCAACACAAGCTCACTTTTTATAAATTTCATAATAGCCAATAATCTTAGAAAGAAATCTCGGTGCAACAACCAAAACTGAAACTTCACCAAGCAAAACAAACCCTACGTTGACTGTGTTTTCAAGCAAGAAAGATAACACGTGATACACAATGAATACAAACACTATCTAAACATATCGGAGGTTCTACAACAGTGACCAAATGCAGGAACTAAGAACTTATAGAACTCCAAAAATAAATTTTTCTTTTTAAACTGGTCATACAGAGATTGGCAGTGCACAACCTGCGTGTATACACGTCTTTGTCTAAGGGAACTCACGTATACGCATGTTTCTTTGGACTAGAATAGATGTATACACAACTCTTTGCACTAGAACTTGTGTACAAAAAAGGAAACAAGTAAAATTAAAAAATCCAAGCAGTATCCAGAGGATTAGGGCTTTTTCCTGAATGGGTAAAGAACCAACAAGAATGGGAAAGTGACCAGATCAGTTAGGGAACCCAAAATCTAGAGAAAAAAACCCAAACTAGGAATTACACAGATGTAATCACTAATGGAGTTGGGAAATTTGTTGCAGGAAAAACTACCCTATGGTTTGGCTTGAGGGACCTAATAGAGCAGATAAAATACAACAGAAAGAAGCAATCAAACTAAAGGTCATAATTACTATACTAGTAAACTAGGGAGTGATCACCTTACACGTATGTCCCACCTTTGAGTTTGTTCCTGCTGGGTGCAAACCCTCTACTTCTCCATGTGCTTCAAGACATGTAACTAATTCAATAAAGGCACATAGAATTTTTGTATATATCCTAGATTTCCGTAGGTTAGATCATATAAGCTTACAAAAGATAACATGAAAGTAACAATTACAAGATTATTAACATGTATAAAAAGCATATAAGACCATGAAATCAAGAACGAGACAAAGCTTATTTATTTATGTATGTAAAATATGTGGAGAAATTTCACCTGAAATCAACAATGGCTCCAAGCAAAACCATCCTCCGGATCTGTCCAGCCCAAGCCTCAACAATCTTCTTCCATAAATGGTGCATAAGGATGTCACATAAAGTAGGTGAACATCTTAGAGAAGGAAACAAGGGTTTCCTGAACCTGTGAAGTGTAGGAGGCACAGGGATAATTAGAGTTGATTTGGGCTGTAACATGCTATAGTATCAATGCCTTTCTCTCTCCTCCCTTAGGCCTTCCCATTGAGATGTATTTATACTTCCTCCAAAAAAAATAAAAAAAAATTGGGCAATTGTTTGGCCATACGCTCCTGTAGGTGGCTTCCGATGTAACTTGGAATCGTCACCCAAAATATAGAGATTTATATATTTTTTAATATTTTAAATTGTATATGCAAGATAAATATGAGTAGACTAGCAACTTTGCACTTATTAGACAGGGCAAAGTCACGTATGGAATTCAAAATAATGTTTTTTTTAAGAAGATGAAAAATTCTGAATGGAAAGGGCTGCCTAGGGAAAATATATAGATCATCAATTATATAAAGGTGATAAATGATGTTATAACATCAACTTTAATTATCAACCTCATGATTTTAAAAACTTAAAATGGGTTGAAACTATATGTGCAAAAATATCTTCCTCTTTTTGGTCTGATCCCCTTTGATGCACGTGAAACAAGGAAATGAAACGACTTCAAATAAATAAATATATAGGTAACTCTTCATCCCTAAGAAGATGAAGGTAAATATAAATAATAGAACCTCTTTTATTTTTTCTCGAAAGTAAATGAGGGAAAGAAAATATATTCTACTTTCAAAAATGTAAACAACACATATGGAAATGACCACAAAGAAAATAAAATATATATTGGAGGAAAGTAAATGACATTGAAGGAAATATATTCTACTTTTCAAGAAAGGAAATTACTCTTGCAAGAAAGAACTCACACTTTTCTCAAAGTAAATTATAGGAAAGGAAATTTAGACTAGTTGCATAAATCAACATTCAAGAAGCAAGAAAGGAAGAAACTAAATGGCGACCTAATGAAGCCTCAACCCAAAAAAAGTGGTCTTAGAACATTCATAGGCTATTATACGACATAAATATACTTCCACTATGAATTTGAAGCGAATTTAGATAAGGAAGGGCTTGAAAATAAATTATTATAGGAAAATTCATTCTGCTATAAGAAACATTGAGCAAGTTTGTCTATCGAGTTAACCTGCCCAATGTTTAATACAATAAAGAGAAATTTATACTGGGTAATTTTTTTTATTAATTTGAATGTTTTTAGACTTCAGTTCAAGTGGAATCAACTAAAAATAATTTTATTAACACCTGACAAAATTTAGCAAACAATTACTACTAAAACAAAATATTTTAGAAGAGAGAACTAGTAAGCTAATCTAAGTAACCAAATTCCTAAGATAATCAAGTGAACTAACTATGGGATAAATTTTATTATTAAGTATAATGGATTTATACTTCAATCCAAATGGAATATACTCAAAAGAGAATCATTATCATGTGCTAAAACTCAACAGAAATTTACTACTAAGAACAAAAATTTGAGAATAGTGAAATAGAAAATTAATCTAAGTAATCCAAAGATGAAAATGACTTTAATAAGCTATTCTAGTGATATTTCACACTATTTATTATTTAAATAACCTAAAAATAAACTCATGTTAATAATTTAATCAATGTAACCTACAACAAATGAAGCATGAACACAAAGAGTAGAACTCATAAATGTAACTAAGCAAAAAAATATAGGAAATAAGAGAAATAAAATACACATAAGGGCTTTGAGGCTCCTCGGATGCCCAATCCCAATGATACTAAAAATGTGTATGAAGGAAACCAAGACTTAGAATTTGAAATGAAAGTATCTTTCCTTATTGGAAATAAGAGAAGTACATCGTGGAAATAAAAGTAGAACTACTAAATAACAAGTTTTATTTACAATAACACCAAAAATCCTCTCCCCTAGAGGTTAAATTTAATTTTAATGATAAAATTTGATGGGGGAAGAAACCTCCCGAAAACAAAGGGTTTTTTCCCTTTTAAAATCCGTCAAAAAGTGGATATGGTCCTCAGCAACGAGAACCTTCATTAAACGGTGAATTATGGCTTCTCTTGTAGCAAGGAGCAGAAGCCTAGATTTTATGAGCAAATGTATCTTCAAATATGTTCAATAATTTCATAAAATTTTACTTTTTTATTATCTTTGTTTTGTTCATCTTGTAGCATCGGGCTAGTTCCTAAATTATCTCATTTTTGTGATCTTTAGAATATGCACAATATTCTCATGATATTCTAGAAATAAAAAATATTAGGCACATAATAATAAAATTATCTCTAAGCCTTTCTAAGAATATATTAAGACTGAAAAATAGACTATTAATTCGATAAGGAAAGGTCGAATGTACCTAGGAAAAGTCAGATTGACCTTAATTTGTGTCTAATTTGGAGGCCCATCATACAATCCTCCTAAAATTATTGGTCATCCTCTAAGAAACTTATCATATTCTTGCCTTGTTGTTCTTCATTTATTCTATAATAATTTTTATTGAAATCCTATACTAGTGTGGATGTATCTTTCCCTTCGGGATGGTAGTATTAATGCTCTTCAATTTCTTCCGCTATCTTTGGCTCAACATGCATTTTTTCCTTTTTCCTCTATTTTCTTCTAATTCATTCATTGATTCCCCTCCCTCAATAGTGACTTCTTGTTCTACTAAATCCTTATCCCATGGCTTCAATAAACTTTTGCTAGAGTGGAACAAGGAGTTTCTATTTTTTACTACTAGATTATAAGGTTTCTTGTGCCAAGGAGGGTTTTGAAATAAGGGAAAATTGGGCAATTTGTTCTATAATGTTGAAGCGATTTTTTTTTTTAAATGCAACTGAATATACTCTATTATTTCACCCTACCATATTTACGGCTTATATACTTTATAATTGACTTATCTTCCCTACTAAAATTTAAAACAATATCAATCACGGGGTATTCTTTTGAGAATTAAAATGGTTCTTCAAGTCCTTATATTAAATGGCGGTGAGTAAAATTTGTATGTATCCTTTCCGTGATCATTTTCCTCTATTCCTTAGAGTTGGATGACAATTTTTTCAAAAATTTAACTTCCTATAGTACCGTGTGACTTTTGTGTAACAATGGTTTGTATACCTTGTAGCTTCTTGTACAATGTAGATTGTTGTAGTAAAAGAATTTTTTGAGAGTCTTGTTTCAGGGCCAAGGAAAAGGAAATTAGAACATGAACTTCCACCCTATTCAAAAAATCATCATCTTAAGGAAATTCTCAACCAGTTCAACCACTGTTCTTAATAAATTCAAAATATAAAGTTGTAGTGTTCAAAATCTAAAATGTAGAGTGTTTTTACTTGTTGACTAAGGTGTTTTTAGATTACTTATGCAAAATGTTGGAGAGGAGGAATTTTTACTTACATTTCCTATGAATATTCCATTGCTGATCAAGGCTCTAATGTATGTTTTGGATGAAATTGGCCTTCATTTAACACTCTTTCAGTTTCTTGTACAAACATGTAGCAGTCTATCTATTTCCTCAAGCAACAACAATGGGTTCTCGTAGAAACTAGTTTTCATGTCAAAGATTTTAAGTCCAATATTTTATTTTTATTTTAAATTTTTATTTTATATAAAAAATATTGCTTGAAAAACGAACTCATACTTTTTTTAGTTAAACGAGCTATCCCATACCTACCCCTTCATACTTCTTGTCCTATGTAATGAATAAATTATAACAACCCACTTTCTCTAGTATTTTTTATTTTTTGTCTCATTCATCTCACACACATCTTGGTATCCTTTCGAGAAAATATAAGTTGACTATTGGATAAGGCTAATGTTTCTCTACTACTAAGTTGAGTTTTTAAAATACTTTTCTTTCGTAAACTTGCAACATTTTTTTCAAGCCAAAATAAGTTCATAGGGGAGCTTTAGAGGATTGCATACCTGAGACTTACCCTTGATGTTTTTTTGCAGGTGATATTGAGGCTAATAATGCGACTTCTATATATTTTGTTGATGGTTCTGAATTTATTTGATGAATCCTTGAGACTTCAGCAATTTTCATATTGCTTTTGGAGGTTTTCTAAAGTTTTTTTATCGATGTTGCTACTTATGTGGCTGAGATGGTCAGAGAACTATTACTCTGAATGATAATTTTTTTTCTGATTTAGGATCTTGTGGCAAGATATAGGAGCTCATGTAGTCACTAAAGGTTGTCTTCTAACCTCCTAGAACATGGTGATATTCAAATTTAGTTGCATGGATGCAACAAATTTGGGCCAATGGGGCTTTTCTAGGATGCTACAAGCCTATGTGTTTTTGGGTAACAAACACATAATCTCCTCAAGGTCATGATTTCATCTAGACATGGCCTTAAAAAATTTTAATAATTCAAGATGAGTATTATTATGGTGGTGGAGAGGCATTCTCTCTTCGTGAGAAAGAGGTAGAAGGGTTGAACAACGATGCCAAAACCAAAGGTTGATGGAATGTGGAGGTGTTAGGGGCATCTATACACCTTCTCCATTTCCCATAGGTGGAAAAATTGAATTTTTTACCTTCCATCTAAGACCAGAAGTTTCCTGTAACCATACAAGAAATTTATTGTAGCATTTGAGGATAGTAGTTAAGAAAAAATCAATGGATTCGGAAATAGAGGAGGCTTATAAAAATTGAGAGTGAGTGAGATGGTTGCTAGAAAGTTGGTTGAAATCCTTGAAGGTGAGCGCTTGGACTACTGGTTGAAATTATTGGCTACTACTAGTATTCCACTATACTCGCATCACTATGGAGCTGGATGATGGTCCTTTTGAGCCAAATAATGTTTCTAAGTGTTGTTGGAAGTTTTCTTCTTTCATTTTTGATTGCATGGATATTTGATTTCAATTTTTGGATGCATGTAGATATATTTATTTCATTACTTCCCAACCTTATTCTTCTAATTTTTTCGGTCATTCCATGATCAATATGATGATGCTAATGACATGTTGGATTTCTTCCTTTCATTTTTCATTTTAAATGGTGGCTTTATTGGGGCGATAATAGTCACAATGGCTCCAAAATCTCACCATTTCTTGGAGTTGTGACTACTATGGATACTTCATGGGGAATAGGTAAGATTTTTTTGTAGGTGACATGTTGGAAAATGGAAAATGGAAAGATCAAATTTTTGTTGAGGCAAGGAGGAAAGAAACTAGCCCATACAAATATGCCAATTTTTTAAAGTGGTGGGATTGTTACTTTTCTTGATTAGCTAGATGAGGATGATAAATAAAGACATGGTGGTGGCTGAATTTTCCTCAAAAAGTGAATAAATTCAAATCCAATATTTTTTTGTGAAATTGGCTTGAAAGTATGGAGTTTGCTATGGTTTTAAGGTGATTTTTGAAAGTTTTTGGATCCCAGTTTTCTTTTTGGGGATTGACGAAGTATTAAATTATAATTCTAATGGTACATTCCCTGAGTGAATTAGGTGATACAAATATTTTTTTTGTAATTTTTTCCTAAAACAAACTTGTAAATAAGACCACATGCATGTAAACAAGCTTAAAAAAATTTCGGCGTAAAATTGCACAAGAAATTTTCCATGTCATGATATGTACAACCAATCAAAACTCTTTAAATTTAAAAAGAGACACATCTAGATTTTTTTGGATGGAAAATAAGAAAATTACTTTTCAAATTTTTTTTTTGGCTTATCTTCTTATAGGTTTACTCAAATTTCAAGTGTAGAAATAGATTCAATTCATAATTAAATTACACATCTAATGATTATCCATTATGCATACTTTTGAGAAGACACACATCAATAAAAATTGAAGATATATTAAAATAAAATATTCAACACACTTTCTTAGTATATCTTAATTTTTATCAACGAGGGTCTTCTTATAATTATACATAATGGGTACTTGTTAGATGTGGAATTTAATTCAACATTTAACAAGATCTTACCCTTGAAATTTTTGTAGTCTTATAATGAGATAAGCTATAAATATAATAAAAAAATATTTTTTTTCTTTTCCCTCCAAAATCCATAATTATTATTACACTTTTAACTATCAAGCATACGAATACTTCCAATGGAGGAAGATATTTACAAGGATAACAAATAAACTCATATGGACATTTGAAAGTTAGACTTCCATATATACTAGAATATGAGAGATTAATTGCCTTTATTAAGATAATATCATGAACTACTAGAAAGGAGCACAATTCCTTAGATTAATGATTATCTAGAACTGATGTTCAATATAGTCGCTATTTCCTTAGCACATTTTCTCACTTGAATCAGTCTCTATGTCCTCTTATACCATGATATTCACGGTCGGAGTCCGTAGAGTCACTGTCAGGGTCTCTTCGTAGTGTTAGAGGCAATGTTGGATGACCGTAGCTGGCCAGTGTCATATCTAGGTCACGAAAAAGATCATTTTTAGTGGTCTCTAACTCCTCAAGAGCACATGATAACTGTTTTACATGTCGCTCATACACAATGTTTCCAATAGGAACAAAATTATCTTCAATTCCTTGTGCATCATGAAAATAAGCTATCTCAGTTGCTTCTTATAGACCAAGCTGAAGAAAAAGTGTCTACAATTTGTTCTATTTCATCAAAATCAGGTATCTCAATTGCTTCTTCCAGATTGAGTTCTCCTCCATTTCTCTCAATTAAAACTAGTAGGATATGTTTTTCTCCTTGCTTGGCTTCAAGATAAGCGTGTACTCTTATTTCCATCTTCCAATTACTTTGTTGACGAATTTCATTCGCAATCTCATCATCAATGTTGTCAATATCCAACTCATTCTCTGGAACAATAGGCAATGCATCCCCACCTTAAATTTCTTCAATGGAGATCACAAAAGTGTAATAAATTATTCGGTAAATATTTGAATCCATGAAATGAAAATGGATAACAACACAACATGTTTTCACCTTTATACCACCAAGAAAATGGGGCCTGCTAAAAGACGCAACTCAAGATGCATTGCTTTATCTTAATCATGGATTAAGTGTCGACGTCATCCGTATCACACCAGTTGATTAGTCTACATATTCCATGGTGGAATGTTTTGTTTAAATTTGGATCAATGGAAGTTGTACATATATTATATTATTCAATTTTTTCAATATTTATGTTTTTTATTCATAGAAAAAATAATCTAAGGGGAATGTTCAGTACCTCGAGAAACTATGCATATAATCATTCAACTTGATGAATTTCTTGTTTACAATTTAGGTGTTTTAGGAATGTTCATTATCTTCAGAAACTTCACAATGAAATAATTGAACTTATAGTTTCCCAAAACTTGAGCCAATTTTTATTGACAATAAATATCAAGTCATTATAACAATTGTACTTTCAAAATTTTGTTATTTAGATAAAATAATTAATTTATAATACTAGGGTAACTTGTTAAATGACATTCTAATAGAGAGTTTTATGTATTTTTTCCTCTCATGGAAATTTTGTATATCATTTCAAGTCGTATAATATAAGAAGGAGCTAGCATAATATTATGATAATAATAGTCTAATTTTGAAACACAATGTCTAATTAATAACAAAACTACATCCTTCGTAACTTCATACTTTTCAAATATATATATAGATAATGTTTTTACTTGGTTTGACACTTACTAGATTAAAGGATAAGTTCATGTAGATATTTGTAGGTGCACTTTAAATAAAATAAACCACTTACTAGCCAAAAAAAAAATATTATTAAGTGTGTAGAGGCTCATGGGAAAAGAAATCTTATTTCAAAATGAAAAAATATTTTATTATTTTGTAGAAAAATAAAGTTAACCATTGTTTCTCTCAATTCTCAATTTTCTATCATTCCTTCTACCATTTTCTAACAAACATTCCTCTCTAAAGCTATGGGCCTATATTTTCTCTCTATGCTTATGGAGAACCATATATAAAACCATAACTGCTTATTACTATAGGTGACCAGATAACAATGTCATGGGATTGCAATCAGTAAGAGCTAGTTAAATTTAAAGAATTTGTTATTAAAAATACAAAACAAATTTACGTTTTTTTTTAAGAAATCATTGTTTAAGTGCCTATAATTTTTGAACTAAAAAACATGTTTTTTTAAAAGAAAACATTGTTTGTGTTTATAATGTTTGAACTAAAAACATATTATTTCCGCTCTTCGCTTTTTTGCAAATAATTTCCTCTTAGATTCCACGCCCACGGTAAAACCAACAATTTAAGACATTCCACCCTAAATAATATTGCCAAACGGAAATGAACTCATAGGGATTGTTTATTGTAAGGGAAAATATGTAACGTCCCTCACTTCCACCTACACCAAATTTTTTTTTTTTCTTGGAGGTTGTCTTTCTAAGTCTAAAATGTTTATTTAACTAATACCCTCCCTGTTCAATTTTAAGCCTAAAAATCCTTTTATTAAACATAATTCATATGTTTAAGTCTGTTCCCTATACATATATAATTCAATGGAGTGGAATATATAACAATTTCCTTATATATCTCTTTGTTATTGTTACCATTGATTTTTTTTTTTTTTCATTAAACTTTTCTTATATATCCTATATATATATATATCCTCCATATATATATATAGAAGCCACGAATTATCAATAATCAAAACTCCATCATACGTAATGTATAAAATCCATCATTTACAAATCCCTCAACTAATTCAGGTCTTGAATGCATATACCTATGGAGACTAGAAGGGTATGGATTCATAACAAGGTTTCATATTCATGATAATTACACCCCTACTTCTTTATAAAAATTCACCATGCATAGAGATTTTGTTTTTTTTTATTGGATGCACCATGTCTATGTCACGCAGATCCTGCTAAGTCCTTATACTTTTCATAAGCTAGAGGACCTTGTCTAGGTATCGGATTTATTCAATATGCTTGTTAATTAAAGTCGATGTATGTTCTTTCTTAGTGGCGTAGCCATTCATTCAGTTCTGTTTGGTGGTCAAGGTTTAATGTGAGGATGCACTGTCCCTCTGGCGCCATAGAGATCTCGTATCTTGGCCATTATGACATAATTTTTAATCGTAATAGACGGCATGGAAGTCATCGTCCTTACTTGTCACGTTGGCGATTTAAAATGTATGTGGTGTGAGTTGGATTGTTCATTATGTTCTCCACGTAATTTACGTTTCACAATCTTCTGAACTCTAAAGCCCGAGAGGAGATCTCCCATCCCCGTTGGTGCATGTATAGGCGCCAGCGTTGCATCCTTAAATTTTTATATCTGCAGGACCTATGGGATCATTATTCACGCCTGTCCTGGTCTACTACTGTAAGTACAATGAATTCGATTACAATTGATTCTTCATTTATGGCTTAGTCCACTGTGCAAGCATTCTCGACTTTTCTTATCTCGATCCGTGGTCTTCTTTGGATCTTAAGACAAGTGGATGCGGTAGATGCATGCGTAGTAATTAGGGTTTTTTTCGTTCGGCTTGATGAATCGCATTTACTCCTGAAATTTCATTTGTAAATGTTCTTCGTTGCGTTGTTCCTCTCGCTTGACTTAGGAGGGTTTCACTCTACGCAACATGCGAAGACGCAGTGTTAGGCTCGTTCCATCTCTTGGGCATGCCCATTCTTCATTCCTCGCCATACAGTTAAAGGGAGTATGTGTTCTGCTTTGTTTTTAAATTTTCTGTTTCAATGTTGGAATATGCCCATACACAAAATTTTATCCCTGGTGGTTTATCGTTCAGCTGTTTGGATTTGGGATTTGTTATATCAATACAAGTTGGGTTTGACTCAAATGCTAACCCTGCCAGGGTAGGCCTTCCTGCTGTTAACATCTTTCATGGCCGTCGTGGATTTGTCCGCTGCATTTTCCCCTGCTCACGGTAAGACATTGCTACGCAAATAATCCATCGATTTGTAGGAACAACTCATTAGGGCTTTGTTTTTATTCTAACCAGCGTTTTCACCAAAGTCCTTTTTTTTTCCATTTTATAAGACAACTAATGTGCCAAGCCCTCGATCTTCAAAGGTAAATCTTCTGTGGTGATGCGTCGTTCATCACCTTTAGTTATAAATTTGTCTTCAAATTTTTTTTCTGTTTGCTACGAGTTCTCATGTCGCCCGAAAACTTTATCGTAGGTATACTTCAAATCCCTTCGAGGTTTTCCCGCCGTGTTAGTTGATGGATTTCTATTTATTCGGCTCGACGTCTTTGAGCCTTGGGTTTCAGGTCGGTATTGACGTGACCTCAGTCCAAGCATGACCTAGCTTGTTCGTGGTTATTCCATGAAGTTTATATAATGTCTCAATTTTTATTTCTTTCTATCAAATTTCTACTGTAATATTGATGTACGTCCGAACTGAGACTGTGGACAATGTTATGAAATCCCCGTATTTATTTAAATTCTGTAATAGGGTCAGAACCCTTGAAAATCTTGCGTCCCAGTGGGTTTAAGTGGAGAATATATATATATTCTATAGACGGTTCGACCTTGTGACGAGTGACAGTTCAATAGTATTACCTGACAGTTCACAGATTTCTCCCTTTGTTTTTAATACTAATGGGAACTGGTTTTGGTTTGTTTCTCAAAAAAATTTATGCTACATTAGTCTAAGTTTCTCTCTTTTATAACTACTTACAGCTAGTGAATCACTTTAAAATTCTAAAAGTTCCCCTCTCTATGATCATGGGAATAAATTTTTACTTCTCATATCCAGTGTACAATAAGATAAGCTACGTTGTCAGTTATAGGGTTTGATGATATTAACTGCCTTAGCAAGATTTGACTTCCGAATTCATTTGGGCTTCCCATGTTGTTATCCTATAGTGGAGTATTTATTTCTGTAGAAGTGATCCCATGCGGATTACACCCATATTCTTACTGGGTTCTTGTCTTCTAATAGCAGTAGAAAGATACTATCATAGTCCTTTCTTATTTCCTCCATCTCTTTAGGCTATCATTATTGCAAATTATTATTGCTGTTATGCTCAGGCTTTATTAACTTCTATCAACCCCTTACAAAATATGGAACTAAATACTAATCAATCCAGTGATGTAATAGTCTTTATTACTCAACTTTCTTTCACATATTAGTGTTAGCCTCTGTTGAAAGAATGGTTCTTTGAAATAAGTATTAACGGGCAGTCTTATGGTAATTGTTGTAAGTACCTGGCTTCGGTTTTGTTAACTTCCCCATCAATTAATATTATGGTTCATTTCTTACACCAATTGATGTTTGCTTCCTTCTGGTGTAGAATTAATTTCTTATATGCAGGGATAATTTGCTATTGTGCTTCTGGTTATGTATGAATGGTATACTGACTCTAAAATTAATTATGTATTTTTACTCATTTAATGCACAATTGTGTAACACCTCCAGTTTAAAGAATTTTTTCTTTTTCTTTCCACATATATACTGGGGGTTCACTTTTATTTACATGGTTGTCTGAATATTAAGTTCAGGAATTGGATTTTATTTCCACCTTTTTAAATTTTCCTCTACCCATCTAGTATCTCATTCCAACTTTACGATTTCTTTCCCATTATCCCTTCCTAATACCATTGAATATTCCCCATGTATACATTATAACCATATATATAAAATTCTATACCCCTTTATATTAACATGGGGTACTCCCCCTATATATAATATAAGTATAGCCCCTATGTACATATATACCCTTCGATAACATCATTGGGTACTCACCATGAATGTAATATATATATATAACACATATATATATACCCTTTGATAATATCATCGAATCCTCACCAAGCATATAATATACATAATATACCTATACTTTGATAATACGTTGAAATATCGCTTATGTATATAATACAGGGTGTACATACAAATAACTTCACACGTTGATAAATATATATCCATATAATTTATCATCGTGGAGCTTAAGGCATCCAAACTATTGATATATATGTCAGTTATTCATCTATTAATTATGAAATGTCGAGACCTACCTAACCCGATACTTACCTAACCCTAATCATAAAACTTTTTGGCATTGTTTTACTTTTCAACCCTTTTTCTAATTCATCGCGGCATGGTATATTATTATTCGTTTATGCTTATACGAATATCACCACATGTAATGATGTTAACAGTCTGCGTATTGGTGTATATGAATAATACAAATCCGAGCTCATTGCCTCTTGCGTCGAGTTATCATTGTTTTTGTTTTGAACCAGTGCATATACGATTTGTTTTTATATGTATAGTACTCACCATGCGTACTGATTATTGATTGTAGTAGCCGCATAGCCCAGTGATCTGTTCGGTCTGGTTTAACGTGTGGGTTTCATTTTGATGTTTCGATGGTTTTGTACGCAGGGACGGCGTCTCGCTCAGGAGATTGAAGTACCAGCTGCTGGCATTTATAGACCCATGCCCAGCAAGTATTTTACGTGTAACTTTCCATTTGTTATTCCAGTCTGGCCCAGGTACTCTCTGTGCCGATTTCTGCATTGGGAAATTTTGAGTTCTAGGGTTAGCTTTCCACCTATGTGCATACGATGCGTAGCACTCCCAGCTGGATGACATGGAGAAGCGGTCCTTTCAGCTGAGTAGAATGCAGAACGAGGCCGCCATTCTGCATCCCAGTACCTCTTCTGAGAAGTCATTAACATCACATGGTACCAGTATATCGACGAAGCTGGGTTTTTCCAAATCGACTTTGGGATTTTCTGACTTTCTGGGGCGGTGTGATTAGGGTTATGAGAGAGTTATTTTTAATTGGGGTTCTGGTACCGGTTGTTTATCCTACCCTTTCGATTTATCTCTGCGGCACCAACTCTGTGCCATTCACCTCTCCCTTCGCCTGTTATTGTCTATATAGCTCGATCAGTTTATGGTTTGATTTTATTCTTGTTGTTGCATTTGTCTTCATTCACTACTCACTCACCTAAGGCGCGGTTCTGTCCCTGTGGATTATGTGCAGGGATACTAAATCAGCGTGAAGGTGTCGAACTCCCTCACCGTGGAGATTTCCAGCGTAAGATTTCTCGTGTCTCCTAACCCTATTTCTATCATTCCTTACGTTCTAAAACTCCTTTTGATCTTGTCAGGTAATACAGTATCTAAATCATTCACTGATTGTTTTACGCAGAGGCTGCAGAGCGTCGACATCCCAGGATATGTACTGTATGGCGAAGACTTAGCCTATTCTCTAGCACTTTCTAATCCTTGTTTTATTATATGGGTATGAGAGAGTGCAGACGTTGGGGTTTTCTGGCCGCGCTCTTCTCGATTCATACATATCCTTGTTTTTATTTTTATAGGTTTTGATAATCTGCTCTGATGTAACCACGAGTTGTTTTACTCGTGAGAGTTTTCTTTCGCAGATCTATTACTGCTGCGTTCAGTACGACTCGCATGGGTAGAAGCCATTAATAGGCTTTCCTCATGGCTACACGCCGAGGCCTTTGTTACATTTTTTTTGTTGCCCGGCGCGTGATCTCGCATTTCCATCCAAGTTTGATAGCCTCTCCACGGCTGACGTGCTAACTTCTTTCATAGCGTATTGACTTTTGTTTTTATTTTTTTTAAGGTCGATGCGACGCCAGGGTAGAAAGAAAACCCTATTCACAGGTTAATTCCTAGTTTTTGCCATACGATTGCAGAGAGTTATGCATTTAATTTGTTTGCTCGTGTTTCATAACTCTAATATTGTTTGAAATCAATCGCTAACTGTCAGGACCTATATTATGGATATGTTATATGCTTTCGTCGCCATATCTCAATCGTGACTATGGTCAGTGGCGTATTTTCCAGTCGAATCCAAACTATTTCGATTGGCTTCTTTGTAGATGGCAATAATGACTAACGAACCTTGCCAGGGGAAGAGCCGAGCTCCCACGTCGGTAACTCCATCCCTTAACGAGATTGCGCATCTGTATTTATTTTGTTTTTAATAATGGTAGCACTCTTCACGAAAATAGGCAAGGCTACACTGCCTTTGATAATTCAATATAATACCTTCTGGCATATAAAAGCTTTCCAACCGCGGCATATGGAAATCGATACACTGCGTAAAGATTGGGAACTTGGCCCTTGTTATCTACGCGTTATTTCATAGTTTTATTGTTGCATCACTCATTACATCTCATGTTCAAAAGAAACCTCTAATACAGTGGAATATTAATGTTTGTGTGATCGGAGGAATTTATTGGAAATAGCCTCAATGCATAGTAGATTAAATAACATCCATAATAGAATATAGTTTGACCATACATTAAACCGAAAACTATATGGTTCGTATATAATTCTTCCGTCCCACTCTCATTTATAATCGTTGTTATAATGTTCTATTAGTTTCTTATTACCTCTTATGATTTCATACATGTATTTTGTGGTTAGTTTGGTAGTGGAACCGAAATGTGGTTTGGGTCCTTCTATGATATTTTATTTCAAGTTTTTAGAAGTGATTAAAGCTGAAATCTGAACTATAAATGTTATGCAAAACTTCTATAGAGAGATTACTTAGTATGAAAAGTACTCGAATATTATTCTAATGTCTTTTCTCCTCTTTTATTATACCATGTAGGTTCCAGTTCTGCTACAATATTTTTCTAGCATACTTATGAGCATATAATTTCGCCTATATATCATAAATGAGTTAGTATTTAATTATCTATGAAGAACTAAGTACCTTCAGATTTAAACCGACCTTGGTTTAAAGTTTCTGTGGGTTTCTACTATATAGATTATTAGTCTACAACTATACAGAATCTGAAAGGTGAATGCCTTAAGATGGGTTCTGTTAAATGTAGTTCTATACTAAAACATGCAATTCAAATTTATTTTATATGTAGCGAGTTCATCCAATAAGAAATCAAAAAACAAGAATTTCAGAAACATACCACTATTGCAAATGACCAACCTCCCAACCTTAGAGTCCTCTTTGTCTCCCATAACTCACCCCCGAGCTGAGATCACATCCATCCCAGATCAACCTCTGATCTGCTTAGGAGCAGCTTATTTAAGCTCATGTTTCCCCAAAGCATGTTTCTAATTCTGCGTCTAGAATAGCAGGATGCTTTTCTTCCTGTTTAGCCTAGGCTTCCCATTTTGCGACTCTTTAAAGCTGTTTTATGCTTTTCCTCAGCTTTTCCAGCTTTTCTTACCTCTTCCCAATTACTTTCCTCATCATTGGGGAAATTTAGATTCCTCCTCAAAATCTAAATTAATTTCTTTCAAGGATTTTTTTTGAAAGATTGTGGGGATTTGTTGCCTTATCCATCCTCATGGATTCGGTAAGTGATCTCTAATTCTCATCCTTGTCAAAATGCACAATCATTTTATTTATTTCCTCAATTTAAATATTAAATTACATTCACACCATACTTATCCTTTGGGTTCCACTCCCCTCAGGATTAAAGTTCAAATGTCTAACTTTTTCAAATTCAACACAGAAATTGGGGGTGTTACATATTCCCCCTCTGAAAATAAACATCATCCTCGGTGTTATTAATTTACTACTAGAGTTCATTTTTCAAACAAAAATGGATATCTTTCTATCATTTCAGCCTCTCTTTCCCAAGTAGCTTCTTCAGCAGTAAAATGCTTGCACTGCACTTTTACTCTGGCCACTGTTCTGTTTCTCAATTCAATTTCTTCCCGCTCCAATATTTGAAGCGGCTCTGGCAGAAACTCCCCTTCTGGTTGCACCTGTACAACATTCCAATCAATTATATGAGAAGCATCATGTACATATATTTTTAATAACGAAACATGAAACATATCATGAACTCTAACATGGGGGGGTAAGGCCAGTTTGTAAGCCACTGGTCCCACCCTTTCTAAAACTTCAAAAGGCCCACAATATCTAGGAGCAAGTTTTGCACAACTTCCAGCATAAAGT
This sequence comes from Pinus albicaulis, assembly GCA_034641835.2. Classification (NCBI taxonomy): domain Eukaryota; kingdom Viridiplantae; phylum Streptophyta; class Pinopsida; order Pinales; family Pinaceae; genus Pinus; species Pinus albicaulis. The sequence goes on along the minus strand of CM076570.1, from coordinate 321,378,379 downwards.
GTGCTCTTTTTGGGTTTGATGGGCGAATACACATGATCCCCTACTTTGAATTCTCGGTGCACTCTTTTATTATCAGAATAGCTTTTCTGGCGATCTTGTGCCGTCTTGATATTTCCTTGTATCTGTTTAACAATTCTCTCCATCTCTTGTAAGGCATCAGGTCCCAGCATTAATTTATCCTCAGGTTGGCTCCAACTCAAAGGAGTACGACACTTCCTTCCATACAGTGCTTCAAATGGGCTCATCTTGATAGAAGATTGGTAGCTGTTATTATAGGAAAATTCAGCTAAATGCAAATACTCTTCCCATTTTGATGGTCTATCCATCACATACATTCTCAGCATATCTTCCAATACTTGATTAATCCTCTCTCTTTGCCCATCGGTTTGAGGGTGATAGGCAGTACTAAAATTCAACTTAGTACCCATCCCTCCAAATAATCCCTTCCAAAAGGCTGTAGTAAACTTACAATCTCAGTCTGAAACAATTACCTTTGGCACCCCATGAAGCCTTACTACCTCCTTCAAGAACACATTCGCTACTTGAGCTGTCCCAAAGGTAGATTTTACTGGTATAAAGTGGGCAGCTTTTGTGAGAGTGTCTACTACTACCATTACAGAATCATGTTGATATTTGGTTTTGGGTAACCCTGTTATAAAATCCATGGAGACTGTGTCCCATTTCCATTCTACAATTGGCAAAGGGTTTAAAAGACCTGCTGGATGTTGATGCTCAACTTTGACTAGTTGACATTCCATGCACCTACTTAAATATTCTACCACATCTCTCTTCATTCCTGGCCAGAAAAACTTCTTTCTCAAGGCTGTTAACATTTTCTGATATCCTGGATGTCCTGCATAGGGTTGTTTGTGATATTCGTCCAAAATTTCTCTTTTTAAGGACTCTACATTTGGAATATACAACCTGTTTTTGTAATAGAGTATCCCTTTTTGGTTTTGAGTGAAATCAATTTTATCCCTTTTCTGTAGTTTCACCAAGAGTGTTTCATAGTTTGGATCTTGATTTGCTGCTTTTATCACCAATTCTTCTACCTCCATCTGGGCACTACTCCCAATGTTGTTTAGCTTTTGACAAGCATTTCTGCTTAATGCATCAACAACTTTATTTTCTTTTCCCTTGATATGTTTTATGTCCATATCAAATTCACTTAAAAAGGACAGCCATCTGGCTTGCCTTGCATTCAGGTCAGTTTGGGAAAAGAAATATTTGAGGCTAATATGATCAGTCATCAATGTGAACTTTTTCCCAAGAAGATAGTGCCGCCACATTTTCAGAGCATGGATAACAGCTGCAAATTCTAAATCATAGGCACTATAATTTTGTTCATGTATTTTCAGTTTCCTAGATTCATAGGCAATAACTGAGTTTTCCTGCAATAGGACTCCTCCCAACCCCTCTCAACAAGCATCTGTACATACAACAAACTCTTTATCAGGATCAACAATTTTTAATATAGGGGCTGAAGTAAGTTTTTGTTTTAATTTCTCGAAACTGATTTGACATTTTTCAGTCCACACGAATTTGACACCCTTTCTTTGCAATGAAGTAATGGGATGTGTTATGGCATAAAATCTCTCCACAAATCTGCGATAATAGCCTGCAATCCCCATGAATGACCTTACTGCTGAAACATCAGTTGGAACTGGCCATTCTTTAATGGCTTTTATCTTTTCAGGATCAACTGCAAGGCCTTTTTCAGAAATAATATGACCCAGATATTGAATCTTATGCTTGTAAAATTCACATTTACTGAACTTGGCATATAGCTAATTTTCTTTCAGAGTTTGTAACACTATCCGCAAATGTTCTTTATGTTCCTCTTTGTTTTTGGGGTAGACCAAAATATCATATATAAACACCAGAACAAATTTATCCAAATACTTATTTAACACACTGTTCATCAGGCACATAAAGGTGGCAGGGGCATTTGTCAATCCAAAAGGTAGGACTACAAATTCGTAGTGTCCATATCGGGTTCGAAAAGTTGTTTTGCTAATGTCTTCTTGCTTGATTCTGAGCTTGTGATACCCAGTTCTTAAGTCAATCTTGGAAAATACTGAGGCCCCTCTCACCTGATCAAAAATATCATCAATTCTAGGGAGCGGATATCTATTCTTTATGGTCAACTTGTTCAGTTGGCGGTAATCAATGCACATCCTAAAAGTCCCATCTTTATTTTTCACAAATAAGACCGGTGCTCCCCACGGAGACACACTTGGTCTAATGTAACCTTTATCCAGTAATTCTTGCAGCTGCATCTTCAGCTCCATAAGTTCAGGCGGACTCATTCGATAGGGGGCTCGGGAAATAGGTGTGGCTCCCGGCACCAGATCTATGGAAAAGTCAATTTCTCTTTTGGGGGGAAGATGAGGGATCTCATCTGGGAAAACTTCTTTAAATTCCCTTACCACTGGTAATTCATTCAGCAGATTTTCTTCAGTTCTCTGTTCTACTTCTTCCACATGTACCGCATAAACTTGGTATCCTTTTATAGCTGTTCTTTTCAATTGTAAGGCTGATATTTGTCTCACTTAAATGGATTTTGGTTTTCCTTTTAGTGTAAAAGGTTTCCCTTCTTCATCCACACAATGCAGGGTTTTATCCCAGCAGTTCATCAGAGCTTTCTTCTTTTCCAGCCAATCCATTCCTATCAGCAGATCATAGGATCCTAATGGCAATATGTTCAAATTTACTTCTGTTGGAAAACCATTTAATTGTATTGCTGTTTTGGGAAATTTATGTGTGACTTTTCTCTTAGTTCCAGTGGCCAGTTGTACCAACCATGACTGCTGAAATTTTTCAGGTTTAATTTTACATTTTTCTACAATTCCAGGACTAATGTAACTCAAAGAAGCACCTGGATCAATCAAAACAGTAACAGGTAGGTCAGAAATCTTACCCTTCGTTTCCACCATGGTTGCTTGATGTTCTACTTGCCGATTTTCCAATGTTGCACTGATAGTTGGTATATTTCTGGCTATGTCATTTACTGTTGTCGCCTCTCGCTCTCTGCTGATCATATGAATATTTCGATAGGGGCAGTCCCTCAAAATATGGGGTTCTCCACAGCCCCAACATTTCAAAGGTTCCTTCATTCTGAGCATCCCTTCCTTTTTATTGTTCCCTTCTACTTGTTTTGAAGCCACTTGGGACTGAGCAGTTTGGCTTTCTTTTGGTTTATTGAATTTTTTCCGCTAATGATCTCTGCCAAAATTCCTTAGATATGCTGGTTTTTGTCTTTTCCCCTTGAACTCACCCTTGTTAAACCAGCTCTCCCCTTGTTCATCCTTACCTTTAAACTGCTGATAGCATAATCTTGCTTTTCTAACCGCTTCGTCCATTGTCTTTGGGTTGTCAACCTCAATTTTCTCTTTGTACACAGTAGGCAAGCAATTCAAAAACCTTTGGACCTTTGCCTTTTCTTCCCTAATGTAAGAGACATATCTCAATAAATTGGTAAACTTAGTGACAAACTCATCGATAGTGAGCTGTCCTAGTCTAATTTCATGGAATTATTTTTCTTTATCATCATAATAACGTTCGTTCAAATAATGATTTTTGAACTTAGCCTGAAAATATTCCCAAGTAACTGTCTTTTCATCAATGGCATGCACCATTTTTGTCTCCTCCCACCACAGTGTAGCTTTTCCTTGTAGCTGATACACAACTACTCTGGCCTTCAGATTGCTCTCATATTCATAAACTTGGAAATACCTAATCATGTTCAGCAACCAAGCTTCAGCATCTTCTTCCTTCTCCCCATCATATGAGGGAGGTTTGATCTTTTGGAATTCCCCCTGCAATCCTATTTTCTGTTTATATAGATGTCTAGCAGCCTCATCCTCATCAGACTCATCCATCTTCCTCTTTCCAGAACCTTCGCCTTCTTGGCTGTTTCAGGAAGTGAGTTCTCTGATGAGCTTTTCCTGCTCCTTACTGGCTGATGACAATATGTCATTCTGGCTTCTTAGTTCAGCCAATTCTCATTGCAACCAGTGCAACATAGCCATTACTGGGGCATTGGGATCTGGTGTAGCAAACTCATCACGCAGATCCACATAAATTTCTCCACCTTCAGCCATTTTAGCACCACTGTACACACTCATAATATTGGTCAATGAAATTGAAAGAAGAAAAAAAAAAATTTCTACAATATTCATTTATAAGACTAACATTCAGAATTCAGTGAGCACAGTAACAACAACCCAGTTTTGTAACTTGGGCTCTGATACCATTTTTAACACCTCCAGTTTAAAGAATTTTTGTTTTTTCTTTCCACATATATACTGGGGGTTCACTTTTATTTACATGGTTGTCTAAATATTAAGTTCAGGAATTGGATTTTATTTCCACCTTTTTAAATTTTTCTCTACCCATCTAGTATCTCATTCCAACTTTACGATTTCTTTCCCATTATCCCTTCCTAATACCATTGAATATTCCCCATGTATACATTATAACCATATATATAAAATTCTATACCCCTTTATATTAACATGGGGGACTCCCCCTATATATAATATAAGTATAGCCCCTATGTACATATATACCCTTCGATAACATCATTGGGTACTCACCATGCATGTAATATATATATATATAACACATATATATATACCCTTTGATAATATCATCGAATCCTCACCAAGCATATAATATACATAATATACCTATACTTTGATAATACGTTGAAATATCACTTATGTATATAATACAGGGTGTACATACAAATAACTTCACACGTTGATAAGTATATATCCATATAAGTTATCATCGTGTAGCTTAAGGAGTCCGAACTATTGATATATATGTCAGTGATTCATCTATTAATTATGAAATGTCGAGACCTACCTAACCCGATACTTACCTAACCCTAATCATAAAACTTTTTGGCATTGTTTTACTTTTCAACCCTTTTTCTAATTCGTCGCGGCATGGTATATTATTATTCGTTTATACTTATACGAATATCACCACATGTAATGATGTTAACAGTCTGCGTATTGGCGTATATGAATAATACAAATCCGAGCTCATTGCCTCTTGCGTCGAGTTATCATTGTTTTTGTTTTGAACCAGTGCATATACTATTTGTTTTTATACGTATAGTACTCACCATGCGTACTGATTATTGATTGTAGTAGCCGCATAGCCCAGTGATCTGTTCAGTCTGGTTTAACGTGTGGGTTTCATTTTGATGTTTTGATGGTTTTGTACGCAGGGACGACGTCTCGCTCAGGAGATTGAAGTACCAGTTGCCGGCGTTTATAGACCCATGCCCAACAAGTATTTTACGTGTAATGTTTCCATTTGTTATTCCAGTCTGGCCCAGGTACTGTGTGCGCCGATTTCTGCATTGGGAAATTTTGAGTTCTAGGGTTAGCTTTCCACCTATGTGCATACGATGCGTAGCACTCCTAGCTGGATGACACGGAGAAGCGGTCCTTTCAGCTGAGCAGAATGCAGAACGAGGCCACCATTCTGCATCTCAGTACCTCTTCTGTGAATTCATTAACATCGCATGGTACCAGTATATCGACGAAGCTGGGTTTTTCCAAATCGACTTTTGGATTTTCTGACTTTCTGGGGCAGTGTGATTAGGGTTACGAGAGAGTTCTTTTTAATTGGGGTTCTGGTACCGGCTGTTTATCCTACCCTTTCGATTTATCTCTGCGGCACCAACTCGGTGCCATTCACCTCTCCCTTCGCCTGTTATTGTCTATATAGCCGGATCAGTTTACGGTTTGATTTTATTCTTGTTGTTGTGTTTGTCTTCATTCACGACTCACTCACCTAAGGCGCGGTTCTTTCCCTGTGGATTATGTGCAGGGATACTAAGTCAGCGTGAAGGTGTCGAACTCCTGCACCGTGGGGAGTTCCAGCGTAAGATTTCTCGTGTCTCCTAACCCTATTTCTTACATTCCTTACGTTCTGAAACTCCTTTTGATCTCGTCAAGTAATACAGTATCTAAATCATTCACTGATTGTTTTACGCAGAGGCTACAGAGCGTCGACATCCTAGGCTATGTACTGTATGGCGAAGACTTAGCCTGTTCTCTAGCACTTGTTAATCCTTGTTTTATTATATGGGTATGAGAGAGTGTAGACGTTGGGGTTTTCTGGCCGCGCTCTTCTCAATTCATAAATATCCTTGTTTTTCTTTTTATAGGTTTTGATAATCTGCTCTGATGTAAACACGAGTTGTTTTACTCGTGAGAGTTTTCTTTCGCAGATATATTACTGCTGCGTTCAGTACGCCTCGCATGGGTAGAAGCCATTAATAGGCTTTCCTCATGGCTACACGCCGAGGCCTTTCTTAACATATATTTTTTGCTATGTCCTGGTGCGGGATCTTAGATTTCCCTGCGTCCAAGTTTGATAGCCTCTCCACGGCTGACGTGCTAACTTCTTTAATAGCATATTGACTTCTTGTTTTTATTTTTTTGAAGGTCGATGCGACGCTAGGGTAGAAAGAAAACCCTATTCACAAGTTAATTCCTAGTTTCTGCCATACGATTGTAGAGAGTTATGCATTTAATTTGTTTTCTCGTGTTTCAAAACTCTAATATTGTTTGAAATCAATCGCTAACTTTCAGGACCTATATTATGGATATGTTATATACTTTCGTCGCCATATCTCAATCGTGACTATGGTCAGCGGCGTATTGGCCAGTCGAATCCAAACTATTTCGATTGGCTTCGTTGTAGATGGCAATAATGACTAACGAACCTTGCCAGGGGAAGAGCCGAGCTCCCACGTCGGTAACTCCATCCCTTAACGAGATTGCGCATCTGTATTTCTTTTGTTTTTAATAATGGTAGCACTCTTCACGAAAATAGGCAAGGCTACACCGCCTTTGATAATTCAATATAATACCTTCTGGCATATAAAAAATTTCCAACCGCGGCATATGGAAATCGATACACTGCGTAAAGATTGGGAACTCGGCCCTTGTTATCTACGCATTATTTCATAGTTTTATTGTTGCATCACTCATTACATCTCATGTTCAAAAGAAATCTATAATACCGTGGAATATTAATGTTTGTATGATCGGAGGAATTTATTGGAAATAGGCTCAATTCATAGTAGATTAAATAACATCCATATTTGAATATAGTTTGACCATACATTAAACCGAATAACTATATGGTTCGTATATAATTCTTCCGTCCCACTCCTCATTTATAATCGTTGTTATAATGTTCTATTAGCTCTCGGTACACTTTATGATTTCATATACATGTACTTTGTGGTTAGTTTGGTAGTGGAACCTAAATGTGGGTTGGGTCCCTTCTATGATATTTATTTCAAGTTTTTAGAAGCAGATTAAAGTTAGAAATCTGAACTATAAATGCTATAAAAACTTCTATAGAGTAGGATTACTTCTTAGTATGAAAAGTACTCGAATATTATTCTAATGTCTTTTCTCCTCTTTTATTATACCATGTAGGTTCCAGTTCTACTACAATATTTTTATAGCATACTTATGAGCATATAATTTCACCTATATATCAGAAAGGAGTTAGTGTTTAATTATCTATGAAGAACTAAGTACCTTCAGATTTAAACCGACCTTGGTTTAAAGTTTCTGTGGGTTTCTACTATATAGATTATTAGTCTAAAACTATACAGAATCTGAAAGGTGAATGCCTTAGGATGGGTTCTGTTAAATGTAGTTCTATACTCAAACATGCAATTCAAATTTATTTTATATGTAGCCAGTTCATCCAATAAGAAATCAAACAACAAGAATTTCAGAAACATACCACTATTGCAAATGACCAACGTCCCAACCTTAGAGTCCTCTTTGTCTCCCATAACTCACCCCCGAGCTGAGATCACATCCATCCCAGATCAACCTCTGATATGCTTAGGAGCAGCTTATTTAAGCTCATGTTTCCCCAAAGCATGTTTCTAATTCTGCGTCCAGAATAGCAGGATGCTTTTCTTCTTGTTTAGCCTAGGCTTCCCATTTTGGGACTCTTTAAAGCTGTTTTATGCTTTTCCTCAGCTTTTCTAGCTTTTCTTACCTCTTCCCAACTACTTTCCTCATCATTGGGGAAATTTAGATTCCTCGTCAAAATCTAAATTAATTTCTTTCAAGGATTTTTTTTGAAAGATTGTGGGGATTTGTTGCCTTATCCATCCTCATGGATTTGGCAAGTGATCTCTAATTCTCATCTTGGTCAAAATTCACAATCATTTTATTTATTTCCTCAATTTAAATATTAAATTACATTCACACCATACTTATCCTTTGGGGTCCACTCCCCTCAGGATTAAAGTTCAAATGTCTAACTTTTTCAAATTCAACACAGAAATTGGGGGTGTTACAAATTGAAATGCCAGTTCATCTACTGCTATTTTTAAATATGATACCAGAATTCTCGTACTGCTTTATCATAACCATGCTCATAAATTTATCCTAATAAATCAGAAGCAGTTTAAAGTTAAATTATCTGTGGAGTGATATGTATCCTCAGATGTAAACCAACCTCGGTTTAGAGATTCTGCTGGATTCTCCTCTACAAATTTCTTTTCTACAACTATACAGAATTATAAAGGTGAATTCCTTATGATTAATTCTGTTAAATGTAGCACTAACCAGTCTAACATACAAATCAAACAATTATATGTAGCCAATTTATACCACATGAAGTAAAAACACCAGTAAATTTAGAGACATACCACTCTTGCAATTGACCAACCTCCCAACCTTAGAGTCCTTCTATCTCCCAGAACTCACCCCCGAGCTGACTTCTTCTCCTAGAACATATCAACCTCTAATCTGTTTAGGAGCATCTTATTTAAGCTGTTGTTCCCCAAAGCCTGTTTCTAATTCTACGTCCAGAATATCAGGATGCTTTTCTTCCTGTTTTCCTAGGCTTCCCTATTTAGGGAATTTTAAAGCTGCTTTCTGCTTTCCCCAGATTTTCCAGCTTTTTAACCTCTTCCCATCTACTTTCCTCATCATTGGGGAAACTAGATTTTCCTCAAAATCAAATTTAGAAATTCTTTCAAGGATTTTTGAAAGATTGTGGGGAAAGCATTTTCTTTTATCCATCCTCATGGATTTAGCAAGTGATCTCATAATTCTCATTTTGGTCAATCTGCACAAAATTATTTTATTCATTTTCTCAAATTAAATATTTAAATACATCCACAAAATACTTGTCCTTTGGGGTCCACTCCCCTTAGGATTAAAGTTCAAATGTCTAGTTTTGACTTCCAAACACATAAACTAGGGCTGTTACAAAATATATTTCTTAAGTATTGAGAGAGAGCACCAATCTCGATAAATAGGTGAATGAAGACTTACAATGCTAAAAAATGTTCAAATATACACTCCTTGAGTATAATGGGTTGTGCCAACTAAAATTACAACCCTTAAATAGTTTCTTTCGCCTTTGTGGTATCATGGTTTAGCTTTGGGACATGACCCCTATTTAATTTCTACTATTATTTGGTAAATCACTCTTCTGCAATCAACTTCATCTCAACGTGCATATATTTAGAAATGAGTTGTGTTTAATAGCTCTCCCACAATGCTTTCAAATTAGTTAATATATTAAATTAAATTTGTAGTGAATGAATTTATAATATAGAATGTTCTTTTCATTGCATATTAATATTTCAATGTGATCTCTCCGGATGTGGATGTTTGTTAGCCATATGGGGACAACTGGCCTTGGCCAATTCCCAACGCACAGAGCGCGTGGTGGCCACATGGCCCTCCACGGCGCAATTAAATTCGCATTCACTCTGCCTGCAACTAGCATTAAATCTCCCCCGAGCCTGCACTTCAATAGATCTGGTCCACCTGGTTTATGCATTATGGAGGCCAACTCTATGCTCGACGAGCTCTCCGACATTCTCCGCGTTTGTATGGTTGCCTTGGGTGTTGCGTGCCTTGTCCACTGTGCTGAGCCAAGCGCTCGCACAGTCACAGGCCGGCGTTGTTCGCTCTATAGCTGCATTGAATTCTTACCTGGTGTGCACTTCTCCAACAGTGAATTTTGCCCTGGTGCGACCACTGCTCCTCAGCATACTTCCAGCCCGTCTGTCGCTCTGTATCATCTTGGTGTGCCTCAGATCATTCCCGGTTCTTTTGCTGCATCGGCTTCTCTCCAGGCTCACGAGCCTCTCGAAGAAAAACCCGCCATGCCTCGACTCAGGCAGCGCATGACAGACCGTCGAGGAGGCACACGCGGAAGCTCAGTCGGGGAGCGTCCCTCTTCCAGCAGATTTGTCTCTGAAATTCCTTCCGATTCTGCCCATGGTCGACCGCCTGCCATCCTTCCGCCTGAAGCCCCCCATCGCTTCACCTCCTCCGCCCCTCCGCCCGCTAGCAGCCATTTCATCCGCCAGACCACTCAGAGAGCGGAGATGAGGTTTGATAGTGCTTTCAATCGCCCTTCTATTACAGCCTTCATCACTATAACTCTGCGCGAGGATACCACTATTAGCCCTCCTACTTGGACTGTCTCCTCTCCTGCTTCTCTCGACCCTCTTCCTGCCTCTATCGAGCCTCGGTCCACTTCTGCTGCAGCGCCACAAGAGGACTTAGCCGAGCCTGTTGCCACAGCCAATCCCCCCCTTGGTCTCTCTCCCTTGCAGGTGGAAACAACTGCTGAACAAGGCGCAAAGGCTCACAATAGAGAAGCTGAAGTGGATGATCCTGAAGATTACTTCGGATGACTAATAGTGGAGGAACAGCCTTCTCCTGCCAACTCCAGCTGACTCAGCAATGACATGGCGCAGTATGGTCTTTGAACTTGTTTATTTTCTTAGCGATGCTGGTTTTCTACAATACATGGCAGCTTACTGGTTTTCGTTAATGATAGTGCTAGCTTTTTGTTACTGTCTCATAACAATTATAACTACTCCACCGATTTCCCTATACAAGGGCGGTGAGACTGCTATTACAGAGCTGGTTTCCCTATATGGGCAGCTTCTTTTCAGAATTATGCTTGACTTTCAGGCCCAGTTTCAGGCTAACGTAGCTGAACTGCAGCACTTTTGTACTATTATATTTACATAAATAGAATTAGCTCAATTTAGAAAAAAAAATTATTTCAATGTGATCTATGTGTTATATAATTGTTAGAGGATTAATTTGTCACACTAATTGGTTTTTAGACTAATGGAGTTTGAATTGCATGTATCAATGGACATTAAAGGAAATAAAATAAAGTATAAAGAGATATCAAAGGTTAATTTAATATAGCATGACATTATGGGCATAAATTGTGATCAAGATGAAAGAATTTATAGTTGCATAGAAACTATTACAAAAAAAATAATATTTCTCTATTGTAGATTATAGAGAAAAGCAAGTATGAACTCATGAGTTTCATATTTTAGTTGAAGAAAATGAGTAATACTATGATGATATATGAGTTTTAACCTTCCAATCCTATTAGTGTACATTCTTGCTAATATTTAAAAGAGACAATGTTTCGAATATCAAGGAATTCATAATAACATTACTAATCTATGATGATTATTGGTTAAAATTCATTAAGTGGGAGCAAAGGAATTAATTTTTTGTTAATAACTCACTAGAATGAATAGGATCAAGTGAGATTTAGAAAATCTATGTAAAAATAAATAACATTGTGAATGTTAGGTTTGTTGATGAAAGAAGTTGAAAGAGATAAAAATGAAATCACGAAGTATGTTGAGAGAAAAATAAATTAAAAGATACAAGATTCTACATATGATTAATTATTTCCGAATTAGAAATTTTAGAATTATCATATGCCCATAAATGACCATAGAAAAATTAGCTCATGTTGAAATCTATAGTTGATGTTGAAATATGTATGTTATACATATAAAAAGATTTATGAGAAGAACATGAATTAATTCATAGATTTGTGAATCAACTGAGACATGATTAGATTTCCATAAATAATTTATATTCATTGTCTTGATAGTTGTATAAAAATTGGTTCAAGGGAAAAGAAAAATTAAGAAAATTTAGTATTCACAATTCTTCAACAAAGGGTACTTTGTTGCAAATGGTGAATATTTTTGTAGGAACAGATTATTTTAATTGACTTGTTTTGTCTTTGGATTCAAAAATTATGCATCCAAAGCTCTAAATTTATCATTAAGGCTTTCTATTTCCCTCATAAATATAGTTCGATAACCAAATATCTCTTATGGTAATTGTGAGGTCCAAATTCTCCATGAACAATTGAGATTACAACTATCTATTTATATGAATACTCCATATTTCTCACTCATTTGATGGTGGATTGACAAGATAAATACCCTCTTTTTTTCTGAATTTGTCTACTCCAATATTGATAAAAAAGTTTTTTGCAAAGAGGCAGTGGCCTCAAGAAGTCTAGCCTAAAGATGTGGCATACGCTCATTACATAACTGAAAAATCACCAAAAGAACTAGCTGAAAACTGACCAGAAGAACATCAAAGACCATGACCATGTCTAGCCTAGAGATGCGACATTCGCCCATAATGAAACTGAAGACTGACTAGAGGTACCTCAAAGACCAAAATAGATTGACTGGGCCCATACAAATAAACAGGTAGGCGTTGCCCATTTCAATACTAAGTTCTGACCCATTGAACTGTTGTAACCATAACAGAAATGCAAAGACACAAATAGAAGAATGCCTCCCGCGCAGGGGAAACTGGCAGTTGAACCTTAGTGAAAAATTTTGAGCATATAACGAATGTAAAACAAGAGGGAATTGAGCCCAATTCAAGCAACAGGGAATCAAAAACCTTTGAACGTAGACCTGATTAAGATTAATGAGAGGTGGAAGGCGACTCTTCAATGATGTGGCATGCATATTTGTAGGGGTCTTCTTCCTTAGTAAGATGACCCTCCTTGGCTATAAAACCACCACTAGTTGGGATGCTCGGACCAGCTTGAAAGCCCACATCCTGGGTTGCAGTGCCACTAGGATCCTTACTCTGCTTGTTGTCAATATGAGAAGTACCATGCTTATCTTTCGCCCTCGTCTCCAGAGTCACCCCTAGTGTCGCAGCAACCAGACCAAAAGAGTCCTCACGAAGCTTAATGGTAACTGTAGCTATGAAGGAGGAATTATTGAAAGTGCAGGGGAACTGAAAACGAGTGGTATGAGATTGAGAAAGGAGGAGAGATGTGAGCGTGCTGCTAGATTTTGCTGCCCTCGACCCCGTCCACGACCACTCCTGGTATCGTGATAGTGATCAGAGAAGAAATCTGAGGAGTAGGACAAGGAGTCAGAAGTAGAGGAGTAGGGCTGGCGGATCACACACCCACGAGAACTTCCCCTCCTACAGCGTATTCTCTGGCACAATCTTGGCATGATGTAAAGAACAGGAGGTGCAGAACATTCAGCAGTACTGTGGAGGCAGGGGGTAGCTGAGAGAGGCCAAGCTTTAGTCCACAAAGGAGCACTGGAGAAGACTAAGGATGAGAGACGACTAAGTTTGCAGAAAGGACTTTGTGAAACGTGAAATCTCGGCAAAAAATCGATGCAGCATTCCAGAGCGCAACGTTTCCCAGTACTGGTCTATGAGGGAGGCTCTGCAGTAGCAAGGGAACAACATGAGCGCAGGGGAGGAGCATGAATGAAACCTTGGAGAGGCACCATGACAGATGAACTTGCAGGCTTGTGTGGAGGGACGAGCTGCATTAATGCAACATTGAAGATGGATGCATTTGAAATAAATACGAGCCTCACGCGAGGCCGGATGGCGGTGGTAATAAGCCATGCGCCAACCCACCGTGCCGCCCATGTATTGAACACATAGTTACACACCCGCATTTGGGAGAGATAGATCTTGTTGCACCAGAAGAGTGCAGTCTCCTTGGAGTTGTGCATCATTAGAACTTCTTAGAGGACCAGACAAGAAGGGGAGCTACTGATCGACGCCTTGATTTTCCAGTCTGTCTGCGACCTTGTTAGTTGTACGCCGGCTGTGCTTGAAGGTAATGTTGCGGGGAGCCCTGAGCCAATCTTCAATTTGTTCCAATCTTCTTAGAAGCTGCCAACTCGAAGCGATCTTTGTTGCTGAGGTGCCTGAGTGAATTCGAATAGCTGCCTCTATTAGAATTTGAGAATCTCGTTCAACCTCTAGAGGGAAATTTTTTTTTGTTTCTACTATACAAATGCCCTTCCATAAGCCTTCAAGTTCAGCAGCATTTTTGGAGTCTCTGTTAAGCGAACCATGATATATGTGCAATGGAGAGCCTACAACATCTCTGAAAATACCACCGAAACCAACCAGCCTAGGATTTCCCTTAACAGCTCTATCGAAGTTTATTTTGTAAGAGTGGGTTGCAGGAGGAGACTGGAATTGAGGAGAATCATGATGGATGGAGGAGCTAGACTTGACATGAGCTGAAAGTGTGAGATCCAGATTCCAATTTCTCATAATGAGGAATTCCTGGGGTGATGCGGGAAAATCTGAGTCTTGCCAGTGCCTTAGAGCTAGTGTTTCTTGAAGGTTTTGTTTGAGAAGTAGCCACAGGATATCAAGGGGAATACTTTGATTTTTAAAGATCCTGTTATTTCTCTCCTTCCAGATGATCCAATAGACAAAGCCCGGTAAGAGGTTCCAGAGGGAATTGAGTAAAATACTTTGGAAAGGTTGTCGAGGCCAGTTCTTAATGGTATTTACAATATCTCCCACACGTATGCCTGTTCTTCTGTTGCACTGTGCAGTTCTCTCCAAAATTTTTGCTGCTAATGGGCAGGTGTCCAAGAGATGGGAAGTGGTATCTGTGTGAAGATTGCAGTTGGGACATCTGGAAGGCCCAGTGAATCCTCGCTTTTGTAAATTGTCCCAAGTGAGTATTCGCTATTTTCTTAGAAGCCAAAGGAATGTAGAGACCTTAGGCCAGATGCTTGGTTGCCAAACCTGATCGCATAGCTGATCCTTTATTCTCTGCGTGGGTTGATAGAGAAGTTGGTATGCTTCCTTGGTAGTGAACAGACCTTTGGGTGTATATCCCCATCGGACTTTATCCTTTTGATCAAAGATTTTAATTTTCCTGAGTTTGAGCTCTTCATCGATCTCATCGTGAGTTTCCTCTTGCTAGTTGACCTGCCAGGTGCTACCTAATCTCCAAAGTGGAAAACCCTGTGAAGATTGTTGCTGCCAAAAATTATGGACGTGGATTTGATCATTGTGCTGCATAGTGGATTGCCACTTGGGTTTGTGGAAGAGAGAGGCGAGTTTGGGGAGTTTCTGCCAAGATTCCTCCCAAAATCTGGTCGTGTTACCCGAGTGGATTTCCCAGAAGCTGTGCACTTAAATAAAGGCACTATGTTGCTTGCCAGCATTCCAAATCAACGAGCCAGGGGTGGTCGTGGTGATGCAGATGAGTTCCTCCTGTGGGCTGCCTGGAGCATATTTGGCATGCCAGAGACATGCCCAAGGAGTGTGCGGTTTGGAGATCTAGTGCCACCAAATGCGGGTGCCCATTGTGTTATTGCTGTGGAGGGGATCCCTTAGACCAAGCCCATCCGCTGACTTCGGAAGACAGACTTCAGTCCATTTGACAAGAGACCATTTTCTGTTGAGGCCTGAGGAGCTCCAAAGAAAGTTTCTTTGAAGATTGCGGATTTTTCTAAGAACCCATTTAGGGGTTGCCAATATAGAGAATAAGTACAAAAGCATGGCTTGGAGAATGGACTTGATAAGGATAAGCCTACTAGAAATGTTGAGCGAGTGGTAGGTCCAAGAAGAGAGCCTAGTTTCTAAATTGTCAAGGAGGGTTTTCTAGGAAGCATGTTTGATGGCAGAATCAAAGAGGGGAGCTCCAAGATATTTCGAAGGAAGCACAACTATCGGGAAGCCCAAAATCCTGGCGATATTTCGCTGAGAGAGGATGGGATTGTGGAAGAAGAAAAGCTGGGATTTGGAAGCATTGATGGTGGTGCCAGAAGCTTCTGAGAAGAGATTAAGCAGGGAATTGAAGGCAGAGGCCTCTTGAACTGACGGATGACCAAAAAGCATATTGTCATCGACAAACTACTAGTGAGAGATGGGGGGTTGGCCATGAAGAGAAATGCCCTTTAGGGAGTTTGAAGAGACAACATAATGAAGTAGGCGACTAAGGCCTTCGGCCATGAGTACAAAAAGGAATGTGGAGAGAGGATCGCCTTGACGAATACACCAGGAGGGACGAAAGGGTGAGGAAGGAGAACCATTAAGAAGGATGGAGAAACAGGGAAAGGAGATAAGGTTCATAAGCCAACGTGTCCAAGTAGCACAAAAACCAAATGCTAATAACATTTGATTAATATAGGTCCTACTAAGTTTATCAAAATCTTTAGAAAGATCTAACTTGAGAATCATACCTGGTTTTTTTATAATCTTGAGAGAGTGGATCACTTCATGTGAGAGGATGATACCGTCCAGAATTTGGCACCCTTCTACTTAGCCTGTCTGCTCCGGAAAAATGAGTAGAGGGAGAAGAGGTTTGAGCCTATTCGCCAGGACTTTAGATATGAGTTTGTAGATTACATTGCAGAGTGCGATGGGCCTATATTTTTCAGGTGTACTGGATTCTTCCACTATAGGTACTAGCGCTATGAAGTTCATGTTCAGGGAAGGTAGGATCCAATGCAACGATCTCGACTCTTCCACGAGCTCCTAGACCTCTATTTTGATTTTCTCCCAGAAAGCATGAAAGAAATTGGCTGTAAAGCCATCGGGGCTAGGCGCTTTGCCATCCTTAAGTTGAGCCATCACGTCCTCCACTTCCTGCATAGAGATATGTTGGAGAAGCATGTTGTTGTGATTCACCGTAATGATTTTTCGAATGTGCTGCGTAATAGATCGAATGGCCTGAATTTTGCAGCCTAGATGCTCCCGAAGAATATCCTCAAAGTACTCTTTGAATTCCTGTTCGACTTCTTCATGCGTCTCCAGTCAATCCCCTTGCCGATTATTAATGAAGGCGATGTTATTGTGCATTCTCCTTTGAATAGTAAACCTATGAAAAATTTTGGTGTTTTTCTCCCCATCCTTAAGCCATATGACCCTAGATTTTTGATGCCACAGGGTCTCTTCTTGTTGCCTCCATGCTTCAATCTTGGCCAAGAGGACCTTCTCCTGTTGTGCATAATCTTCCGTTCTTCCCTCGGAGATAATACACTGTTGCAATGTATTCATTTGCCACTCTAGCTCTTTCTGATGGTCAAAAATGTTACCAAACTATGTGGGATTCCAAGATTTGAGAGTGAGTTTGAGGTGTTTTAGCTTTTGTTGAAACTGGAACATCTTGGCTCCTTCTAGGGGAGTGAAGGATTTCTAGGCACCGTTAACTACTTATTTGAAGTTAGGATGTGAAAACCAAAATGATTCGAAGCGGAAAGGTCTATTACACCTAGACTCCAGACGCGACCACTGTAGCATTATGGGACAGTGATCAGAGCCCACTTTAGGCATGATAGAGGCATGAAAGTCCCTACCTAGGTGAATTGCGTTATCTGACATAAGGAATCAATCCAGCCTGGAGGCTATGTGTTGTGGGCCCCTTCTTTTCTTGCTCCATGTATACATGCCATTAGAAGTTTGAAGGTCCATTAACTGATTTCTGTGGATGAAGTCTTTGAAGCCGATGTTGTCCCCTTCAAACCTCGTTCTTCCTCCTATTTTTTCCTCCAAATTTGTGATAATGTTGAAGTCACCACCGCAAATACATAGGGAAAAGTTCCTGACAGAGTTGAGAGTTGTGAGAGTATCCAGCAGATCCAACTTTTTTTGTAAATATTGTGGGAAATACACATTAGAGAGGTTACCATGGATGTTGGTCCCTATTAGGTGGAAAGTTGTTTGAATAAAATAGTGTGAGGTGTGAAAATCATGAAGGGAGAGAACTTGGGGGTTCCAAATGATTTCTAGCCTTCTAGACGCCCTTGATGCATCCACTGAGACTGAACGAAATCTAGACCAGGCTTTATTTAAGATCTTTTCCACAACAGTGTTGTTGCATTTTGTTTCTTGTAGATAGACTAATGAAGGCTTATCTTTTTTAATCATGTTTTTTAACATTCTGTGTTTTGCAGGGCTATTGAGCCCTCTCACGTTCCATGAGATGAGCTTCATGAGGAACAATGGGGAAGTGTTTTGAAAAACTTGGTCAGCTTGGGGAATCTTCTATATTCCACCAGCATTTCTCCAATAATATGGTCCTTTGCAGATCCGTTTTACGCCCACGTTTCTTCGATTCTTTCATTATTTTTTTCCCATCCCGAGGACTGCCTGCCTGAATACCAAGGCATTTCTTATGTTGTGCTTTGGCTAAAACCACCTCAAGACTTTCGATTTGTCGGGGGGGTATAGAACTAAATTCTGTCTGTCGACACGCTGTTTCCAGGCTGAGTATGTCTAGATCTCCCAGATCTATACTCTCTAGTTTCTCATCCATATGTATCGGTATGTTCTATTCTTCATTGTTTAGCTTTTGATGGATACTGAGAGCTAGAGCTGCATCTATCTCCATGTTCGATGCTTTAGGGGATGGAATCTTGATGTGTATTATCAGAGGAGGTAGAGGCGGGGGAGATGGTGTTAACGGAGGAAGAGGGCGTAGCTAATGATTTATGATGAAGGATGGAAGAAGTGGGAGGTGGATCTGAAGAAGAAGAGATAGAAAGGTGATCCTCCAAGTTATTTTGAGAGGTCAATATTTCGAAGCTGTTTTGTATGTCACGTTTCTTGGCATTTATGGGGCGACTCGAGATTTCTTGGCATGCTTCCTTCGACTGGTGAATTTTGTAAATTCGTCAGCATCTTTGCTAATCTCAGTGACATGGGCTTTAGGCTGAAGATTCACGGGGCAATCCTTGAATAGGTGGCCATGTTCATGGCATTTCCTACAACGAAAGGGAACATGCTCATAGTCTATTGTTTGAACCCATTCAAAATCATCATGAAATAGACTTACCGAGTCCGTGAGTGCTTTGGCCAGATGCATGTGAACACAAATCCTGGCATAGGAGGTGTATCTTCAGTGTTTAGTTTCCTCGGTAACTTTGATAAAAACCCCCAGGCCATTGCCTATATCCTATAAGGTCTCCTTGTCCCAGTATTCCAAGGGAAGTGAGTACATACGGATCCATACTGGAGCCTAGTTGAAATCTTCTTTATCTGGATTGAATCTCTCAATCCAGTCACGAAGGTACAGGCCTGCAGAGTTGAAGAAGCATGGGCCTCCCTCAAATATATGAGTTCTATCCTCCAAACAGTTGAAGATAGCAGTGAAGAAGCCTTTGGGACCAAGCTGCAGGGTGACTTGTCCTTTAGGCTTCCATTTGGAAACTATCCAACCTTGCAAGGCCTTTTCTGTTGGCCATAGACCTAAGAACTTGCCTATGAGGGCATGATCCCTCATATATTGGATTTGGCCGTTGATTCAATGACTTGGGAGATCTATTTTGGTTCTTTATGATGTCTTTGGGATGCATGTTGCAGAGGACGCCTTTGGCAGTGAGGTCGAGGCATTGTGGTCTATTCCTTTGTCTTTAGTGGCCGTTGAGCTTGCAGCGGTATTACCAGCATTGTCTGTAGCAGGATCGATAACAGGGGTGGCCAAGGGGGTGCAGCTGGGACTCGCATTTTTGTCTGCGCTTGCAAAGTTGTTAGAAGAGGAACCGTTGGGGGGAGGGGTGGTCGTGCCCACCCCTTTGGAGGGCGGATTCATGGAGAAACAATCAGCAGAGAAGCCAGGGGCGCCAAGCTTTGTTATAGAGTGCACAGAGGATTAGAGCATGAGAGTTTGTGCAGAAACCCTAGCAGGAGCCGATTCTGCCTATGTTGACAAGATAAATACTTATTTCACCACAAATAGTTGCAATGTATGCTTCAAAGATCCATGGAAGTTTTAAATGTAAATGGCACGGGATTTTTACTCACTAGTAGAAATTGGTTAAATTAGTGACTAGGTGACTAAAAAAGCTAGTCACCGCAACTTTTCCAAGTGAAATACTACAAACAATTAGTAATATTAAGAGACCTGGCTAAAAACGACTAACATAAATTATTAATTTAGTCTCGAGTTAAAATATATGATTAACTAATAAGTAATACTACTAAAAATGACTAACATGAATGACTAATTTAGTCTAGGAACAAAAATATGACTACCTAACAACAACTACAATAATACCAATTAGTCATTTATGTTAGTACTTTTAATTGTGTCACTTCAACAATCTAAAATTACAAGTGATAGGGGATTGAAAGCACATTATATATTGGATGAAATGTTATACTTCCTTATACACTTGTGTGTTAAATCAAAGGATTATTAT
Source organism: Pinus albicaulis (assembly GCA_034641835.2). Classification (NCBI taxonomy): domain Eukaryota; kingdom Viridiplantae; phylum Streptophyta; class Pinopsida; order Pinales; family Pinaceae; genus Pinus; species Pinus albicaulis. The sequence goes on along the minus strand of CM076570.1, from coordinate 321,358,065 downwards.
ATTTATGAATCTTGTTAGAATATTTAGTGTCATATCATTTTATCACATTCACATGTAATTAAATTCAAAGATTGACAAATTATCGAAAATGATAGTGGGTCAACACCTCCTCTTACAACATGACATGACCACCTATATACGTTACAACAACCTTGACAACTTATTTAGTGGGTTGCACATCTATTTCAAATTTCTTCTTCGTCTTGAAAAGTGGTACTGCTAAGGATAAGGTATGAACTTTCATCAAGGGATGTTCACTTAGTACCACTACGAAGTTTCCTTATTGCAACTTGTCAAATTTCTTAATTTTTCTTCAAAAATTCTCATGGTGCTTAACAAATTAGTTGTCTAAACCTATATTAGATATTACAACCTTCCAACATCTCTAACTATTCAAATTATTCAATCCTTGTCAAAGTTTCCTTCAACTTGCATTCATGCCTAAAGCATAACCCAACATTGACATCGTGAATGTGCATGCTCATTCCCTCTTGTAATCCCTCATTGAAAACATATTATCACACAACTGAAAATGAGATGTTAACCCATTCCAGAAAAGCACCTACTTTTCTTATAAGAACCTAAAATATGTGAATGACAAGGAGAGATCTCCATTTTCTCAAGATGAAGACATAGGGTCTTACAACCCCATTCGTTCAATAATTTGAATATATTTGACCTAAATAAGGATGTGTATCCTACAACTTCCAAATTTGACATATGAATTTTAATAAACTAACACTTGTTTTTAAATATTAAATCCATCTACTATATACTCAATCTTATTTTTACCCATCTAATATGCAGAAACACAAAAATATTTTCAATAGAACCAAGTTAAAAGAACTTGTTTCCTTCAGATATCTCATATTTTCCCTCCATAAACATTAATAGAAAAATCATTTCATAAAAATATAACCTTAAAATTAGATTATTATTATTATTATTATTATTATTATTATTATTATGATTATTTTGAAGGGTATGAGTTTCTCAAATACAACTGTATTATGTAACTGAAAAAAAATTACCGTATCTATCATTTTAGCTTTGAAAATTTTTAATAGCTTTTAAATATTTAATTTTTAATTTTTTTTTACAATATCCCTTACAACCAAAAAAAATTCATATGGCGGGGAAATGACATCTGATTTTCCATGGTACTATTATGCGCACCGAGTGCAGCAAGTTCCATTCTGATCATAACACTAGTCATTGTATTCCCAGGTATACAACTTTATTGTTATACACATATTGAATTGGAATAGCTAACTACTGATAGGGACCTATAAGTGCACGCGAGAAACAATCAGAGTAATATTTGGAGCCCTCTCCAAGAAAAATATCATATCCATCATCTTCTCGTATTTGTCCTGGTCTATTAACCAATATTGGAAGCAATGTTGTGAGCTTTGGTGCTGCTAAACCAAGTGGTCCTTAACTTCCTTCTCTACAACTTCCTTCCTGAAAGATATCATCTAAGAGAGTTGTGAATTATGGTTTTACTACTAGTTAACCAAATATCGAATGCCGCCATCGATCTTCAGTACATTGATGGTGATAGACCCAATATCGAATGCCACCAACGAATATTCATTCAAAAACTGGGAGGCATATATTCTCGCTGTGGTTGGAAATATATATCTTCCTGAAGTAGTTTTCCTGCTCTCGATATATTGAAAACCTGGTGAGTCATTCCGAACTTTTCGCTCATATTAAAAGAATGAGAATACCATTCTGGTACAGGTTAGGGTTTGATTTATACTGTAAAAAATATTCCATTGTCGCTTCCATACATGAAGCCGCACATAAATACCAAAGATCACTTTTGTAGATTTCATTTGGATCCCAATCTGACACTCCAAACTATTTTTCTACCGAAAGCAAATCCAGAAAACTGAAATTGCCATCAGATTGTGATACATATGGCTTGAGGCCTCCTCTCTCACATAAAATCCCCGAGGTTTTTGAATCCACAGCAAGCCTATTCTCAGAGGAGTGAAAGTGGATCAGCCCCTTTCTCCATGAATTGCATGGTACGTTCTCCATCACCATGAACATACTTGACGCAAGATGTAAAACTAAAGGGTGGGGTGAGGGGTTGAAGTTGCAAATACCCACTTGGAAAATAATTGGAAGTTTTAAAGTCACGCATACGAAAAACAACTTAGAATATTACTGTACCATGGTCGGTTCAAAACTAACATGATTCTTACTTATTTACATTTAATTTTGAATAGAAATATTTTTGTTTCATTAACGTAAGATTCACGTAAAAAATACACACATAATATAATAGCTAAAATATCTAATATTGAACTTCTACTTCATATGTGGCTAAATCTATTCCTCTTAATTTTATATAAAGCTAAAGTGCAATTATAGGATTTCAACAATCCATCTAATAGAAGGGAAAGAATTTTAAAAGGCTCTAATTCTTCCATGCTACTAGGTGAAAAACATGGAATGATATTATCCTTTCAACCATGGGAAATTTATTCTCAAAATATCTATTATTTCTTGGACATTCCTGTAGGTAAACCTCCATGAAGCTATACATGGTGTGATTGAACTTTGTAGGATGTTTTCCGCCTCATGAAATTGTTTCATTTCTTTGGTTGCACGAAATGAAAAAACAAGGAGTAAGAGAAAAAAATTCACTTGTTGAAAGATATTACAGGAGCTTTCAGGCGAAGGTGTTTTGAAGGGTTTAATGGGTGAGAATGGAGCTGGAAATACGAAATTTTTGGATGTTCTCTTTAGAAGAAATATTGGTTATCATATTGCAGGAGATATACGAATCTCAGGCTTCACAAAGGTAAAAAAAATATTTCCCGAATATCAAGCTACCGCGAGAAGAATGACATAGATTCCCCATCAGTTAATGTCCACGAACCACTGATATTTTCATGTTGGTTATGCCTTGCACTTGAAATAGATTCAAAGACCAAGAAGGCGACTTATCCAAACTATCCCATGGGCACAATCTCAGTACCGTTAATAGATGCCTACATTTCATCATGTTTTTTTCCTTTGATTTTTTTTTATAGTAGCATGGGTTGCTTTTCTAAGCTGGATTTCTCAATTTATAGCTTTTTGTAAGTGAATTCATGCAGTTGGTTGAATTAGATGATATGAAAGATGCTCTAGTTGGTATTTCCGTTGTCAATGGTTTATCTACTGAGTAACACAAAAGATTGATGATTGTTATAGAGGTTGCTACAAATCCTTTTTCATATTCATGGAAGATCCCACCTTAGGTTTAGATGCACGTGTTGCTTATATGGTAATGCGACCAATGTGGAACATAGTGGACACAGGAAGGAAAATGGTTTTCACTATTCATGAGCTAAGTATTAACATTTTTGAAGCATTTGATGAGGTAAATCTATGCAATATATATTTTAAATGACTGTTACTGAATATAGAAAAGAATTATATACTCATTTTGGGTTGAATGATGCATTAACATTATGTGATTGAGGTGAACTTTTAGCTGGTTAGATTTACAAGTAATAAAGCTGGGAGATGAAGTTATTTATGGGAGATGAAGTTATTTATGCTCGTCAAGTGGGTCACCATTCAAAACGTGTTATTGAGAATTTTTAGGTTGGAAATCAAAACCTGATACTATGAAGATTTGGTTATATCCAAGTACAACAATTTTATTACTTGAGATAACAAGCCTTCAGGAAATTTTATGTAATACTTCTTCACTTTAATTTCATCTCCAGGAAATTCCAGGAGTGCCAAAGATTGAGGATAAGTTTAATCCGGCAACATGGATGTTAGAGGTAACCTCTATGGGTGTACAGAAACACCTTGGTATAGAATTTCCTCATATTTACAAAGAATCAAATCTTTTTTGGTAATTACAAAGGAAGCCCTAGGAATAAATAGATTTCTAAACCCCTGCTTATCTTTTTTTTCAGCAGAAAAAGAACGCTTCTCATTTATATTAATAAAAATAGATAGTACATTTACATAGTTTTTCAATATGTCAGTAATCAACCCTTTTTCAAAATTACAGTAATTTTGTTACTACTTATCTTCTATGAATATTACTAGAAATATAATCCATAACCTCTGTTCTTTTATCTACTATCCAAAAATATAAATCTATCTTTCTAATAACAATATTACAGGAGTGATCTCCTCAATCAATTGATCTGAAAGTCCTTACATTATCTAAAAAAACTGCAGACCATCATACCTCCAAGATATAGGAAACGTTAATGCTGCCAACATTTGTCATTGACTCATAATTCATATGCAGAAAAGAAAAACTTACCAAGTTGCTTATCAATACCTCCCTTTTATAGCAAGTCTAAACCCTTGTTTATCTTACAAACCAGTAGAATTCCTCCATTTTCAATGATTTCTGAAATACTAATAAATCTCATTTTGTTAACAAAAGACAATGAACGCGTTAAGGAGTTATGTAACCCTATTTTGGACGTGAAAGACCTTTATTTTCTAGCTACCTATGTCCAGTGTGCCTCGGCGACAATTCACGACCTGCCTCTAGAAACAATTTTGGGCACATTGGACAAGGCCTTGCTACAATTTAGTGTGTTTATCCTTGAGTTTTCTTAGCACATTGCTCTTTGGAAATATATATATATGCAACAAGGGACAAATATGTAAGGTATTTCATTGAAAAATGTGACATACTTTATATATTCAGTACATAATCTAGCATATGGTGATTCAGTTTTGAATCCCGGTTACCTTCATAGTGTAGACCATATCTGCTAACCATTTCATTTTAAATCTATGTGCACATAACTCATTACTGACCAAAAAATAAAGATAATTTACATTGTTGACCTATTTGCAAAACAAAAATGACGAAGAAGGCCTACCAAAGAGGATGGTCGGCATGTTTGGTGCTATAATTAATTGCAGTTTTGTACAATCTTTTGTCTATGTAGAACATCGGGGAGAAAAAGAAGCTAGTATGTATTCTCCAATTTTATTCTTTTTAGCACTAGTAAGGAATCCAAGGTTTTATTGAAAATATTGAGTCTTAAATTTGCACATTTTTGTCATATCTCAATGTCCATAAAATATTGAAACACTAGGAGTAGAATATAATCATTTCTCAACAAGGTTACATATGTTCATTCCATAGCATCATGTTTATATTTTGAGTAGGATTATATATCTCCTCTCTGATTCATAAAATTCTTCTTTTCCCAGGATTGAGTGATACTTTTAATTTTGATTAATACTTTTGCAATTACTTGCATGGTACGTTCTCCATCACCATTAACATACTTAACCCGGGAAGTAAAATTAAAGGGCGGAATTAGGGGTTGAAGTCCCAAATTCCCACTTGGAATTTTTTTTGAAGGAGATCATATGTCCTCCCTAATCCCACCCAAGAACTAAATATTCCATAATACATTACTAACCCAACTCTTTTTGAATGAATATATCTATGGCTTAGATACTGCGTGTCTCCATGACCCCTTATTTCTCCATGATAACTGCAAGAACTTTACATGTACCAATGAGTGCTATGAAATTTTGTTATAAATATGAGTATTTTACGGGGCTTATTTATGGAAAATAATTTTAGTAACACGAAAGATTTCTCTGTATGTAGCATTAGGCTGTCATTGTTCACAAATATTTGGCTAAATATCAGGAAATTAAAAAGAAAATTCAAAGAGCTAGTTAGCATCATTATAATTATAAATTATTTAGTATGAATCATTCAAATATATTATTACCTTATTTTCAAGCTTGAAAGGTGTTTCTTTAGCATCAAATATAAAATGAAAAATTACAGAAATCCAAAAGCTATGAACTTTTAAGCCATTTGGAACAATCAATAATGGATAAAAAAATAATACCAATATGGCCATGAAAACCCATGCAAGTAATCAACCTTAATCCACATACACTAGAAGATATGTCAAATATATTCAATTGATCTTGCTTTGAGCACGAGACAATGGAAATTAAAAATTATGTCGAACACCGTGCCTTTTCCCCTAGACCATACATGCTTTTGAATTTCATTTTTTTCACTTGGTGTCAGCAATAATATCCACAAAAAACACTTCCCATTCTAGAAATTATGGAAACCATTCATACCTCTTAGAGAAATTTCTCATGCAACAATATTAGAGATGAACTTTGTTGTAGAGTAGAAGTCGATGCAAACTGTAAGGTTCTTCATAACTCGAATCAAAATCCCTTGTCGTGTGTTGATGAGCCCAAACGAAATTGCCAATTTTTTACTCTCGTAACAAAGGGCCTATTCTTTATCGTCCTCCACCACATCACTCAATAAAACTTTTTACTGGGACATATCGTGCTGCTTTCATCTTCCTATTTAATATCTTCAACTTCGCATAAATTTATTCTCTTTGTGGATGTGATCTTTCCTCTACTCGAAAATCATGCACCTCTCTATTGACCTCAATCCAACTTCATCGAGACATATTTTTTTACCTCTCTATCCTCCATCATTTTTCATACTTTATTAATATCATCATACCTACGAACCATAACATATATGTTTCATAAAACCACATATGGTGCAGGATTTTTACAGTCCAACTGAAGGATATGTCTAACAACTTGTTCTCTAAGCTTGACATTGTTCTGCACTCAACACACAGCATGGAAAGAAACCCACTATGTTACTGACTAATGACTAACCACCCCATGACCAACGAACTTGAACTGAGAAACCTATTAACTCCAATTTATTATCATTCCATAGTTATAGTGCATTCAACGGAAAAAAACAGAGATTGAGTTGATATTTGTTAAGCAGGGAGAAATTTGTGAGTACAGAGATATTAAATTTAATGCTTTGGTTGTTTGCAGTATGTATTAAACCATGCGTTAAACCATCCATATGTACAATGAAATCACTACTGTGGATGGTTTGTGCTGGGTAATATTCGATTTATTACTCAAATAGAAATGATTCAATCAGATCTACAATGTGGGGTTTTTGTATATTTGATTTGAGAAATGGGTTCTATTTTTGTATATTGAATGTTTTGGGTTTTTTATTTTGAATTCCATATATAATCCAACATGTAAGTAGACGAGAGGGACATGTAAACACTAGGTGATGAATATGCTTTATGGAAGAATTTATCTGAGATCAAATTGTTATTCCATTGGTTGGAGACGGTTGGGTGGAATAAGGAAAGATATGGAGTCTTTGTGGGATAAAATAAGTAACCGAAGATATTTTGCATACAGGAACATTGAGAATACCAATTATTTTCTACTAAATGATTTTATCATTTATATTAATATAGAAGAATTTCCAATATGTGTTTTTTTAGACTAGATTAGTAGCCATTACAAGCAGTAACAAGAGGATATTAAATATCCATTACCATATTCGAAATCCAATCCAAATGTCAAGAAATTTAGGACTTGCATGCCTGAGATAACCATAATCATCGAATTCAAAAATGAATAAAATTCATTCCAACGAGACATCGATCCGAGAGGCAGAGGATCGTCTTTCTCATTGTTTACATCGGATCTCTATTTCCCTTTTGAATTGTAGGCTTGGGATCATATTACATTAAATTCCTATCCATTATTCTCCCTATTAAAGTATCTACATCCATGATTTGCCAATCCCATCACGGGAAATTTATCATTTTGGATTGGGAGGAGGGTTGAGAGAGCCGGATTGTGTTACTATTTGGTGCTACTTAACGGCATGGTTTGGTACGTACGAGGTTGGATAGTAATCCTTCATGATCTTGAGACCAAACCTAGGGACCTAGAGACGACACGAGAGGAATCCATCCCAATAATATATTCATATATGTTTTAATGGTATTTTGTATATCGATTTGCAAACAATGACATATCGACTATTGATTATCGTGTTTAATATTCCACATTGTATTATCACATGAAAACCCACACATGAAACATCATAGTAGGAGTGAGATAAGAAAACATGTATAGTTATCTTTTATGGCTGCACCCAATTAACCATTAGTAATACCCTTAGTCTCTGCCAGAGAGCAACAATTTTTATAAATATATGTTTTAATGACACCGCACCCATGACCATATCCACATAGCATCTTACCTAGGAGGAGAGGGAGAGAAACCAAACTCATATTCATTTGAGTTAATGCAACTTGATCAACCATTACGTTAAGAGGATGAACATTGCCTATGTGTACACTCTTTGTTTTCATTGGGTTCATTTTTCATGGTATTGTGGAAGTATGTTGCACCCTCCAATGGACCCTCTCAAGTACGTAGTTTGGACAATTAGTGCTTTGGATATGGTTGTTGACTCTATCCTTTTGGTACTTAATGTGACGTACATATTCCTCATCAATTTGGTTATTGATCATCTCATCCATTTTCTCTAGATAATGTATGTTATTTTTTCATGGATTGTGAGTAGAAGCTCACCTCCTCGATGACATGATTTAAAATGGATGTCAACTCTTACTTGACATGATGTTTTAAGAACATTCCATTAGCATATTTTGAAGATGTTACGAACTCCTTTGAAGAATTCAATTTTTAAGTAGTCAATTTATGCCATGAACAATCCCTTGGTGTTTTTGCACAACCTTTAAGATAGACATTCTTTGGTGGTGTTTTTTTCTAGTAAAGAGGTTTTTAGGGTGGAAGGTCCATATTATCATAAAAAAAAATTGATCTTGCATCATTTAAAAATTATTTGTGCAAGTGGCTTTCTTGGAATCTTTTTTTGACAGCTTTGAAATCATTTTAAAATGAGTAGGCTTCTTGTGGTATTAACACTTGTTTTTAATGCTTGTTGAATTTACACTTTTTGGATTCACCTTGCTTGGTTTTGCCTTTCTTTTTTGATTACTTATTTGGTTAATATTTTGTCTTAGGTTAATTTTTTTATTGTTTTAAATGGTTGTTTGCGGTATATCTCTTTATTGTAGAGTTTGTCTGTCACTCTTTCTCCAATAAAGCCTGGTAGATCATTAAAAACTCAATAGGTGATTCCTAGATATTAAAAATTAAGACTCCCTCACAAAGTCTAAATGAATGGAGTATATTTTTAGGGGCAACAAATATAGGGTTCCCATTCTCGACTCGTCAACGATATAATTTTGTTGTTCTCTAATACCATTAATCTTGGTAATCCTAAGGTGACCTATCATTGGATCACCCTCTACCATATTTAGACTATATGATCAATTCCCCATAGAAAGGATGTGTGTATCTCATTTGAGGTCGTACTATGCCTTTAGTGCGTGCAAAGCTTCCATATACTTCTTTACATCATACATATGCAAATAATACTTCTCATTTCCTTTCAATGTAGTATATTTAATATTGCTAAGGTTATCTGTCGCGTGATTGTCTTATACCATCTCTAAACTGTATTAATGGTTTCTCAAATAAGAAAATGGTTGCTACTCATTTTAGGTCTCGTATCAACCAGAATATTCTTTTTGGTGCATGATTTTATCTTTAACCTTAAAATTCTTTTTCTTATGCGGGATAGCATAACAACGGTTGAAATTTGAAGTTGTAGTGGATGTCAGCCCTATGTATCTTTTAAAGCATTTTATTTTCCAACATCCATGAAATATTCCTCTTGTTTGACAAAATCAGTAGTGCCATTCTCTTTTGAAAATAGATTTGTTTGACCTTTGTAATTCTTTGGCTCTTTTTTTATGCATATTTTCAAATATTTAACTTTCCTTCAGAATTTATTTTGAATGTTTTGCTTCAATGAATTATATTTTCCTTCTATATAGGATCTTTTAGCTTCTAACCCATGGTTTTCTTGCCAACAAAAATTATTTACCCCTCAAATTATCTTTTGTATCAATGTATTATCTCTCCTCCTTAGTAGCAGAGTGATCCTTGCTTCATTTATCTTCTTTTGTCTATTTCTATTATGGAGAGGACATTGTTCTCATGTTTTTTTTCTAGATTAGATGATATTATCCCTTCCAATTCTTCTTGTTCTTAAATTTGAAAATATGTTTTGAATCAAAATAGATGTTATCTTACGTAACTTTATGAAATATATTTTCTAACACAAAATGTTAACATAGAAAACCGAGGATGAGTTTCTAAATTTTAGTTGAGGTTCATTGATATTTGGAGATAAAAAAATAAGACACCTGTCAGTAATTTCAAACAAATTACCATAAAAGTAGGTCAATGGAGCCAAAAGGAATGCTCTTATATGTAGAACCTGAAAGCAACTTCAATATAAGTCATAAAGGAAAAATAAAGAGAAAGGTAGAAATCATAAAAATTCCATAACTATAAGCTATTTGCTAACAATCCAACTAGAAAAAGTACAATCATATATTAGAAAGGCTAGATATTGAAGATGTGAGTGATGAGCGCATGAGAGAGAGATGGTGTCAGGGATTTCTAGCCAAGATGGAAATTGAGGGGTGTCTTGATGTACGCGCTCATTGTTGGAGTCCATGAGGTAATGAAAAGGTTGATGCAATGGCGGATGATTTCCTAGATGATTGATTGACATTGAGAGACCTTTTTCATTCCTAGGGTGAGTGTCGAAAACAAGTAAGCTTTCTCTCCTACCATCAAGGTCAAAGGAAATAAATTTTAGTACAAAATATAGCTACTCGAATAAATCTAGGGGGTAATTTAGGGGTTAGGAGGCACCTTATGGTAGGGTGCATCTATAGATGGCTTATTATTAGTTTCATAGTGTATAGTTTATGGCCTCGCATAAAACGTCACTCTCTCAAGACTTGAACTTCTAAGTCGTCCACAAGAAGGATGATGAGAAATGGCTAGAGGCCGCATTGATCTATGTTCTAAAATATTCCGAAGTATTGGAAGTCTTGCTTAATCCACTTCGATGAAGAAAAGGAGAAGCTTGAGATGATCATCTTGGTGATTGCGAGGGTGGGATGGGACAAACAAAAAGTAATATTTTTCCCCAAGTAATTCTCTCATGAGGAGAACAAGGCATATTGAGTTATAATATTGCAGAAAGCGGAGAGGTAGCTCTCCTAGTCTTGATAAGTAGTAGTAACCCCTATGATCGCATAGTGAAGAGGGCACTGTAAATGATATATCTTTCCAACTCATGTTTGATAAGTGACAAATATGGTAATTGTTGTCACGCCATAGTATGTGTTGGTCGGGCTCTTGTGCTCAATATGTGACCTTTTACTTATTTGTCCTAGAGACCTCTGCGAGATGTTGAGGAAGATAGAGGATGAAAGTATTATTAACTTGTCATCAACAAATCATGAATTTTGATTAATAATAGATAGAGAAAAAATAGTTCCAATAATTTATTTGGAAACTTAAATAGGTGAATCCATATATAGACTTTATAATTTGAGTCTTGACATGATATGAAAGTTAAATTGTGAAAATTTATTTTTATATAGTTTTCAATACAAAATTTTTAAATGATACATCATCATAGATGAAAAGGTTAGCAACACAGGGTTACCGAGAGAGAAAGTGGTGGGTGCGGGTCCACATATAGAAAATTAACCACATAAAAAATCTTGGTTTTGATGACGCAAGGTAGTTTGTGGTTAGTAACATCCTTACATATAGATAGGTGTTCTACCACGCAACAAAAGTTGGTAGTGGAAAAAACATATGAGCATAGTTTTTTCCTGTGAACGTGTTCAATCCGCCAGTGCTTGTATCAGAGAGAGGGACAGAAAAAGGTATTAAGTGAAGTTGTTCAATCAACCGTGTGGTAAAGCTCTAGCAATAGTCGATGCAAAAAAAAATATTTTCTTCTGAAATAAAATATCTTAAGAATACGTTTGCTTTGAATTTTGGATTGCACCCATCTTTGTTATGTTAGTGTGTTTGTATTTTTGCGCCCTTGTTCTAAAATTCTAGAACAGTGTGCCCTATTTCAGCCTATAATGCACATCGCTCCTACACCTGATTACGTACGCCACTTCTGCACCTGTTACTATGCCTTGTTTATGTGACTCTGTATGTGGGTTTGTTATGTATTCTATGTATTTTTTGGTGTCAAATAATTATTCCTGGTGTTATTTCAAAATCATTTCTTTACTGGCATGGAAAATTTATTATTGAATCTTAGCTTGATATTTTCTCTTACACTAAGCATGATTCTTATTATTTCCATGGATTAACTTGTTTAAGGATGAAAACCTTTGTAAAGCTCTCTATTGATACAATATTTTTACTGCATATATATTTACATTATATAAGAAAATGTTGTCCTTGTGATTCTTTGAATATTCATTTTTAGTATTTTGTGGGAAATCAATGTATATTATGGATATTCCTCATATTTTCATGAACACATTTTCATAAAATTTTTCTAATCCTAGATCAGCTACCACAATGATGATTTGACCTATCCCTAATAAAGGGAAATGGTTGCCCACGAATCATTTCTTTTTCCATGTAATATATGGATTGAAATCCATACTAGAAAGAATTAATCGCCTTATTTTCCTTTTCTTTTTCCTTATGTTCAAAATCTGTTTTCACTAGTCAGCTTAAATCTTTCACAATTTCAGTTTTTATGAGTACTAAAAAATTCATGTATTTTTATTTCTTGTTTTCACTCAAATGTGTAGCCTAGATTCTCATTACTTAAATTTAGTATGCAGGAACTGTAAAAGAATTTTGTATTGTAATGAGTAAAGTGCTTAGCTAATGAGGTTTGAGAAAATGTATTAGGCTTCTCCAAGTGAATAGCCGGCTTGGACACTTTCACAGAAAACACTACTAGGATGGCTTTTTTCTAGAATATATGTCATCAAATAAAATCTACCAAATTCTACCATTTTAAGTTTTGGGGAATATAAACTATGTTTACGTGTCAACCGCTATTAGATTCCTTTAACAATGCTGCAATGGAGTTTCCATTGAAAAAACTCCACATTGAAATTGTGGCAAATGTCTGATTATAAATTTATTATTATCACTTTATACAACCACCACAGGTCTTCAGTTCACCAAACAAATTCCTTTCACAATAGTTCATTAAGCTTGTTCTTTAGAATTTCCAATCCAATCCTTAATTTGATTGGAAATTTTAGTACATTCTAAAATGATTAACAGAGAAAACATAAAACACTCTCAATGTATCTCATAAATAATTATTAAATGAGGTACTAGAAAATAACACCCTCCTTGCAATTTTTAGGAAATCTTTCTCCTGAATCACTACTTTCTACTTCTCTTATTCATTAACAAATATTTCTGATTGGAAATGAGTCTGCAAAGTCCATATGGCTTTTGTAGGTGTTGGCTCGTTATGTGTATCTAACATGAATATAATTTAATAGCAATAATTTTCATTTTCACTTTTAGTTTTGAAAGTAAATTTTAATTATTTTTTGGAGCATGTTTTTGAATTGATAAAGGAATAGATTAACTCACTCACAAGTCTAATTGTGAGTTCTTTATAGTTGAATTTCTATGAATCTTCTTTACTACTAAATATTTGTTATGCATGATTAGCTAAACATTTCTTCTCCAAGAATTTGAATATTAAGAATATCGAAATCAATGATGATATCAATTAAATTCTCCCATAAACATTAACACAATTTAGTTGACTCTAAAACTAAACCTTGTGAATAATTTAACTTACAAGACCAATGATGCGAAGACATCCGGCTCAAGGAGACGGGGGAGATGGTTGGCGAATCTCACTAGATTGTTTTTATTTACGGGTTTATGGACGGGTTTATTCGGCTACTGGTTATTTTTGTTATTTATTAGTTTAGTGTAAAAGTTGAATAGCTAGGAGCATAAGCTTGTTTCTTTTTAATTAGTTAGTGATGGTTTTCTTTTAGACAAAAATACATAGGATAGGATAAATTCGGTTGACAGTATGTAGTAAGAGCACTAACTTCGGTTTACGTACCTCTTGTTATAAAATGAACGAGAAATGATAGATAAGGGGTTCGGAGTTGTTTTCAAGGAGAGGAGAGAATATTGAAAAACGTTATACTCTGCAACCAGTATGGTATTCTTCCAGAAGTGCAATACATGAATGTGCATTTCAAACTCAGAAATATTTTATTTCCTGTTAAATGATTTGTAATCACAGAATGTGTTTTTATACAAACGAAATAAGTTTCTAGACTTGAAATTGAGTAGTTACGTGCTGTGTGTGAGGGAAGCAAATAGCTGTGTCTTTTACATCATGCATTAACAGGACACAGGAACAGAAGTGACACAGATGCAGTCACACGGAGCAAACAATATCTCTGTTCGTCAAGAAAAACAAAAGGAGGAGCAACCTACAGCGAAACAGGTGAGATTTATACATTCAAACACTGAAGCATTTAATTCAAGAAACTTTACAGATAATCATCTTATTTTCATATACCAGTCGTCCTTAAAATAAGTTCAACAAAATTCTGACTCAGTCAAATAATATAGCGAGCCAACACAGTCTAGATAAGGGTTTGAAACCCGAAATTTATCGCTTTAGTCATAAAAGGAAAAACAACCATACAACCCTAGCAAGGGTTTGAAACCAGAAGTTGCCACAGCCACAAACGAATGCATAGATACAGCGTTTCCAGACCGACAGAAGAGTACATCCAGAAAACTGGCCCACCAACAGAGTTTGGTTACGGAGCAGAAAAACCAGAAAGAGAAACAAGTCTTGAGAACAGTTAACCACGAGGTTCGAAAGGAGAGACCCTACCGGAGGGTTTGAAACGCCGAGTGAACGAACCGGGGTTTCGCCAGGAGAAACCTGTACATGGGAAACGACCACCAGAATTTGAGTTAGAGCATGGTCCAAAGATAAGCATTCATTTAAGCCTACAGGAAAACAAAAAAACGAAATACAGTCAGAGAAGAACCTTACCAGGGTTTTGGGTTGGAGCAGAGGCAAATCGACAGGGTTTCCACCGGAGCAGCCATCGCTGGTACACGAAGGAGCCGAGGGGTTAGGGTTAAGAAAAACAATGGCGCGGAGTGAAATCGGAAGGAGTAAGTTACCTGTTGCTCCTTCGGACGCCGGAAGAACCCTTGATGTTTTCACCCTGTCGCACCTGCAAAATGGGTTCAATAACACAATGACATTCAACAGGAAACGAACAGAGAGAGAAGGTTAACCTATTTGCAAACCAACCAAAAACTGACAGAGAATAAAGAGTTACCGACAACAAGTTACCAGGAAATAGCCCACAACAGCCCGACAGTTAGCGCCATTAAAGAAATTGGAGAAGGCTCAGTAACCCACAGAGGTTACCCACAGAGAGAACGCGCAGATTTGTGAGAGTATTCACAAGAACCAGAGGCCATCAAAGGGCCGAGGAAAACCTCTCTTCTCGAACCCTCGTTCGACGAAAACAACCACAATGAAACCATTGTTCACCATTGAAAGAGCATAGCACAAAACTCGGTGCACAGTAAATGCGCCAAGGACGTGACCAATGGCATATTAAAAGCGACATTGAATCAGCACATAAAACCATTAAACCATCATACATTCTGAGTTTAATACGAAGGATGACGTGTAAAGCACAGTCATAATACCCATTGTTGAAACCATAGTCCGGAGGGTTTTATATGGTCAAACGAAATCACAAATATCACATCAAAGTTTTGGTGTTTGTTTATTCATATTATTAACAACGCCACGTGGTTGAACAGAAATATCACACCCAGAGGTTAGACCTTCGTCATTTTGGTATCAGAGCAAAGGGTTTGTACAGAACAGGAAAATGGAGGTTGGCAGAAGAGGAAGAGGTAGAGGGAGAGCAGTCCGAAGAGTGGCAGAAGAAGGGCTGCGAGAAGAGATACGGATTTTGAATCAAAGATTGGCAGCAGTGGAAGCTGGGGGAAGGAGAAACCCAACAGATGATAGTGATGAAGATGCGGCAGAACCTGAAGACGAATTCGAAGGGGTGACACCTGAACTCAGGTTGTTGAAGTCAGTTTGCTGTCCAGTCATAAGCCAAAGCATGAGCTTTCCACTTATGACGGAAGTCTGTCGGCAGAGGTGTTATTAGATTGGCTGAGTGAAGTCAACAAATACTTTGAGTTTGAAGAAACCAGTGAAGACAAGAAGGTGAAATTTGCTGCCACCAAGCTGAAAGGACATGCGTCCTTATGGTGGGACAGCGTTCAGGCAGAAAGGAAAAGGTTACATAAACAGCCTATAAGGAAGTGGGCCCGAATGGAGGCAAAACTAAAAGAGAAGTTTCTGCCCAAGGACTATCAGATCATGCTGTACAGGCAAGTACATAATTTAAGACAACGGGGAATGACAGTCAAGGAATATACCGAGGAATTCTATAAGTTGAATTTGAGGGCAGGGTACATAGAGGATACCCCAGAGAAAACAGCTAGATTCGTGAATGGACTGAGAGGGGAAATACTGGATGAAATTGGCATCCTCTCACCCGGAAATTTGGATGAAGCATACCAGTTTTCTTTGAAGGCAGAGGAGAAAATAAACAGGAAGCAAAATGCCAGAAGGGGAGGTGGATCTGGCAGAGGAAAGGGGAAGGCTTTCGGTAAAGGCAGAGGAACAAGGTCTAATGAGGAGAGCAGCAGTTCCAAAACTGCAGGGACAACAGAAAAGGACAACATCACTAGAGGAGGATGACCAACCCAGCGAGGGAGAGGAAATGGTCAGGGCAGAGGAACTATCCAGTGCTACAGGTGCCACAAGTGGGGGCACAAATCGTATGAATGTCCTGAAGGCGAACCAGCAAGTGGGAGAGGAGCTTATGTTGCTCAACCTGAGGAAGCGGAAGCACCACCTCAGGAAGTGGAAAATGCACCAGAGACAGGGGAAGCCTTGGTGTTGAACAAGGTGTTGTTAAAACCAGCAAAGGAGATTATGGACCCAAATCAAAGGAAAGCTTTGTTCCGGACAGTTTGAAAATCACAGGGAAAGTGTTGCAAACTGATTATTGACAGCGGGAGCACAGACAATTTCGTGGCTACGGAAATGGTAGAGAAATTGGGATTAAAGAAGCTAAAACATCCCACTCCATACAAAGTGTCATGGCTGCAGAAAGGACATCAACTGTTAGTTGATGAACAATGCGAGGTGGAGTTCCATATAGGCAGATATAAAGACAAGATTGTCTGCGATGTCATGCCAATGGATGTCTGTCACATACTGTTAGGGAGGCCCTGGCAGTTTGACAGGAAAGTGGTTCATGACGGAAGAATGAGCTGTTACAAGTTTGTTAAAGATGGAGTCAAGCACACACTTGTACCCATCAAAGAGGAAGGTACAGCAGAAGCTAGTGGAGTAAAAGCACTGTTGATGGGGGGAAAATAATTCTTGAAACAGATTGAAGATAATGATGTGAATTTTGCTGTTGTGCGGAGACCGAGGACAATGGTACTGCACACAAAGATTTCAGACTTACCCGAGGAGATCCATGATGTGTTGCAGGAATTCGAAGACATCATAGTGGATGATCTTCCGGATGAACTGCCCCCCAAGAGAGATATCAGTCACTGTATTGACTTTATACCAGGAGCTAGTTTGCCGAATAAAGCAGCCTATCGCATGAGTCCCAAGGACCACGAGGAGATTAGGAAACAGGTACAGGAGTTGCTGGATAAAGGGCTGATTAGAGAGAGCATGAGCCCCTGTGCAGTCCCAACAGTTTTAACTCCAAAGAAGGGAGGCGAATGGCGGATGTGTACAGATTCAAGAGCCATTAATAAAATTACTATTCGATACAGGTTTCCATTGCCCATAATGGATGATATGATGGACTGTTTGAGCGGGGCAACTTATTTTTCAAAAATTGATTTGAAGAGTGGATACCACCAGATTCGGATTCGGGAGGGAGACGAGTGGAAAACAGCTTTCAAGACGAATGAAGGGCTGTACGAATGGCTGGTAATGCCATTTGGGCTAAGTAATGCCCCCAGTACTTTTATGCGCCTAATGAATGAAGTGCTGAAAGAATTCATTGGGAAGTTTGTAATTGTTTATTTAGACGATATACTGATTTTCAGCAAAACCAGAGAAGAACATTTTAGACATGTTCGAAGTGTGATGAAGAAGTTGCAGCAAAACAAGCTGCTGATTAATCTGAAGAAGTGTACCTTCTTTCAGCAGGAGTTAATATATTTGGGGTTTGTAATAGCAGAAAACGAGCTGAAGATGGATCCGGAAAAGATTGCAGCTATAGTTAGCTGGCCATCCCCAAAGAGTTTATTTGAAGTCCGAAGTTTTCACGGACTAGCAAGTTTTTATAGGAAATTTATCAGGAATTTCAGTGGGATTTGCACACCTATGTTGGATACGATCAAGAAGGAAAATCAGCCTTTTCGCTGGACAGAGGCAGCGGAGAAGAGTTTTCAGACTTTAAAGGGAAAGATCACAGAAAGGCCGATATTAAGGTTGCCTGACTTCAACAAACTTTTCCAAGTTCGTTGTGATGCCAGTGGTACAGCCATTGGGGTAGTACTTAGTCAGGAAGATAGACCAGTTGCATATTTCAGCGAAAAACTGAATGAGAGCAGACAGAAGTACTCAACTTATGACAAGGAATTCTACGCAGTTGTTCAAGCGTTAAAGCATTGGAGACATTACCTATTGGGTAATGAGTTCGTTTTGTTTTCAGATAATTCTGCGTTACAGTACATCATGCAGCAGCATAAAATGAACTAGAAACATGCGGAATGGGTTGAGTATCTGCAGAGTTTTACTTTTGTGTTGAAACATATCAGCGGGCAAGCCAATAAGGTGGCCGATGCTTTGAGTAGGAGGAGTTTACTTTTACAGGAAAGTACAATGCAGGTGCTAGGATTTGAACACCTGAGGGATCTGTATCAGACAGATGCCGATTTTAAGGAGGCATATGAGGCCTGCCAAAACCCTGTGTTAAGAAATAGTAGTCCCTGGTTGGACTATAATTTACAGGAGGGATTGTTGTTCAAGGGAGGACAGTTGTGCATTCCCGACTGTTCAATGCGGGAGAACATTATTCGGGAGAAGCATAGTGGAGGTCTAGCCGGACATTTCGGTATAGACAAAACTTTTTCACAGGTTGAACACTTTTATTTTTCGCCAAGGTTGCGACGAGACATACAGATATATGTGAGCAGGTGCAAAACATGTCAATTGGCGAAGGGTCACAGTCAGAATGCAGGGCTTTATATGCCACTACCCATTCCAAGCAGACCATGGGACTCAGTCAGCCTGGACTTTGTCTTGGGTTTGCCTAAGACACAGCGAGGTTTCGATTCAGTAATGGTGGTAGTGGATCGTTTTTCAAAAATGGCACATTTTATACCTTGCAGGAAGACCAGCGATGCTACTCACATAGCGCACCTATTTTTCACAGAGATCGTTAGACTGCATGGTCTACCAAGATCCATCGTTTCCGACAGGGATGTGAAGTTCACCGGGCATTTTTGGCGAACCCTGTGGAAAAAGTTGGATACTCAGTTACAGTTCAGCTCTTCTTACCACCCTCAGACTGACGGGCAGACTGAAGTGGTGAACAGGAGTCTGGGAAATCTGCTGCGGAGTCTAATAGGAGAAAATTCGCGGATGTGGGACCGTGTGCTTGCTCAGGCGGAGTTCGCGTATAACGATTCGCCGAATCGCAGCACAGGTTACAGTCCTTTCCAAATCTTGTATGGCATGCATCCTCGCGGAGTGCATGAATTGCGAGACTTGGGAAAACTTGAAAAACGTAGTGCAGATGGGGAAGATTTTGCCCAAGCAATGAGCGACTTACATGAGCAAGTGAAATTGAAGTTGCAGGACAGCAGTCAGAAATATAAGCAGAGGGCAGATTTGAAAAGACGGGAAGTTCAGTTTAATGTGGGGGACGAAGTCCTTGCACACCTGCGCAAGGAACAGTTTCCGAAACGGGAATATAACAAGCTGAAATTCAAGAAAATTGGCCCTTGCAAGATTATTCGCAAGTTTTCTGCAAACGCATATGAGTTGCAGTTGCCGCCAGGGATAGGGATTTCACCCATTTTTAACGTGGTAGATCTATTTCCTTATGTTGCTGATCCTGAAGATAACGCAACAGGAAGGCCAACGCGGGACACCAAGTTTGATGAGGATTCTTGGATGAGACAGATGCCTACGGCATAGCCCCCTGAGATCGAGAGTATTCTCGACACACAGGTAGCCAAACACACACGTAGGAAGGAATATCTGCAATACTTAGTCAAGTGGAAGAACCGTCCAATTGAGGACAGTTCGTGGCTCGACGCGACGCAAATACAAAAGGCAGGCTACTCAGTCGATGATCTCATGGAGCGGAGCCATGACTTTTTGCCACCCCGGGAGCCTGATGCAGGAGCATCCAGCTCCGAGGAGACAAGAGATGGTTGACCGTCTCAGTTGATTGTTTTTATTTACAAGTTTATGGACAGGTTGTTAAGCCTGTGTTTATTTCTGTTATTTATTAGTTTAGTTTAACAGTTGGATAGAAACTGCAAGACTAGGAACATAAACTATTTTTCTTTAATTAGTTAGAGATGGTTTTCTTTTAAACAAAATACATTGGGTAGGATAAGTTCGGTTAACAGGGTAACCGTAAACTGAAAAACGGTTTTATGCCTACTGTTATAAAAATGAAAAGAAATGATAGGTAGGGGTTCGGAGTTGTTTTCAAGGAGAGGAGAGAATATTGAAAAACGTTATACTCTGCAACCAGTATGGTATTCTTCCAGAAGTGCAATACATGAATGTGCATTTCAAACTCAGAAATATTTTATTTCCTGTTAAATGATTTGTAATCACAGAATGTGTTTTTATACAAACGAAATAAGTTTCTAGACTTGAAATTGAGTAGTTACGTGCTGTGTGTGAGGGAAGCAAATAGCTGTGTCTTTTACATCATGCATTAATAGGACACAGGAACAGAAGTGACACAGATGCAGTCACACGGAGCAAACAATATCTCTGTTCGTCAAGACAAACAAAAGGAGGAGAAACCTACATCGAAACAGGTGAGATTTATACATTCAAACACTGAAGCATTTAATTCAAGAAACTTTACAGATAATCATCTTATCTTCATATACCAGTCGTCCTTAAAATAAGTTCAACAAAATTCCGACTCAGTCAAATAATATAGCGAGCCAACACAGTCTAGATAAGGGTTTGAAACCCGAAATTTATCGCTTCAGTCATAAAAGGAAAAACAACCATACAACCCTAGCAAGGGTTTGAAACCAGAAGTTGCCACAGCCACAAACGAACGCATAGATACAACGTTTCCAGACCGACAGAAGAGTACATCCAGAAAACTGGCCCACCAACAGAGTTTGGTTACGGAGCAGAAAAACCAGAAAGAGAAACAAGTCTTGAGAACAATTAACCACGAGGTTCGAAAGGAGAGACCCTACCAGAGGGTTTGAAACGCCGAGTGAACGAACCGGGGTTTCGCCAGGAGAAACCTGTACATGGGAAACGACCACCAGAATTTGAGTTAGAGCGTGGTCCAAAGATAAGCATTCATTTAAGCCTACAGGAAAACAAAGAAACGAAATACAGTTAGAGCAGAACCTTACCAGGGTTTTGGGTTGGAGCAGAGGCAAATCGACAGGGTTTCCACCGGAGCAGCCATCGCTGGTACACGAAGGAGCCGAGGGGTTAGGGTTAAGAAAAACAGTGGCGCGGAGTGAAATCGGAAGGAGTAAGTTACCTGTTGCTCCTTCGGACGCCGGAAGAAACCTTGATGTTTTCACCCTGTCGCACCTGCAAAATGGGTTCAATAACACAATGACATTCAACAAGAAACGAACGGAGAGAGAAGGTTAACCTGTTTGCAAACCAACCAAAAACTGACAGAGAATAAAGAGTTACCGACAGCAAGTTACCAGGAAATAGCCCACAATATCCCGACAGTTAGCGCCATTAAAGAAATTGGAGAAGGCTCAGTAACCCACAGAGGTTACCCACAGAGAGAACGCGCAGATTTGTGAGAGTATTCGCAAGAACCAGAGGCCATCAAAGGGCCGAGGAAAACCTCTCTTCTCGAACCCTCGTTCGACGAAAACAACCACAATGAAACCATTGTTCACCATTGAAAGAGCATAGCACAAAACTCGGTGCACAGTAAATGCGCCAAGGACGTGACCAATGGCATATTAAAAGCGACATTGAATCAGCACATAAAACCATTAAACCATCATACATTCTGAGTTTAATACGAAGGATGACGTGTAAAGCACAGTCATAATACCCATTGTTGAAACCATAGTCCGGAGGGTTTTATATGGTCAAACGAAATCACAAATATCACATCAAAGTTTTGGTGTTTGTTTATTTATATTATTAACGAAGCCACGTGGTTGAACGGAAATATCACACCCGGAGGTTAGACCTTCGTCAGGTTAGATTTATTTTTTCTTTCATTCTTATCCCTTTTAAGGATTATATTAATTTTTTTCTAAGAATGAATCTAAATCCATTTTAATTCTAGGCTTTTGAATTTAAAGATAAATTATATTTTTAATTTTTTTTTTTATGTAAAATTCTAAATAATGTTAGTAACTCAAAAAAAAAACTTATTTATGTTAGTTTATATATACACACTTGTACATATATCATGTATCAACTTTATATTTTGTATGGAAAGAATGACATATCTACTATATTTTGAAAGACAAACATATATATATTTAATCTTCGAATATTTTATTTAAGATAGATACATTGTTATATTTTTACAAAATATTAGAATTACACACCTCCTTTCCACTTAATTGTAATACTACACTAAGGAGATGTAAAATGAACCCCTAGGTTCAACAAAATATATATATTATGTTGTAGCTATTAATCTTGTTAATAATAATATCATTATTATTAAATATTATGAGTAATAGTTAAATTATAGATTATAATAATAATATTATTATTTATTAATAATATTTAGGTTATATATATATTTATATAATTTTTTAATCTGTCAATCTTAGGATTGTCTTATTTAATTAATTAAATATGGTTACATTATGGCCTTTATATGTTTTGTGTTCAAGATTTTTATAGAACATTCTCACTTTTTTATTTTTTCCACTTATACATCTTTTTTGCTTTTTCTTTAATTTTATCAGTCTCAAAGATAGATCCTCTTATGGATTAAAAAAATAAACAACGTTCAAACATCATTATTGAAAATCTGAATTTTTTTTTACAACAGAAAAATTTATGACATTTTCAATTGCATTTCACTAAAAAGAAAATATTTGTTGCAACTTGTTGCTTTTGGGAAACCTTCTATATGACACATTTTGAAAAAAAAATTGGTGTGACATGACACCCCTTTAAAAATTTTATGTGATGTGAAATGTGTATTATGTATATCACACTTAAACAAAGTCAAGGTCTATAAGTTTGAATCTTGTGTGTATCCCTTTGATTTTTTCAGTCCCGTAAAAAGTTATTTTCCCTATGACATATTATATCACTTTGAAATTTCTTTCTATGTGACACATTAAATATCACTTAAAATTTATTTACATGGGATATATCACATGAAGTCAAAGTTTCCTTAAGTGTGGACACATCACATTGATCCAAAATTTGCTATCACACCCTCGAAAAAATTATACTTTTGTGATACATTGCAGGAGACCAAGATTTCCTCCTTTGTGGTCTACTTCACAAATATTATTTTTCTTATCATATATTTCATTCCACTAAACTTTATTTTGTTATAATACCACCTCGCACCAAAAAAAAAAAAAAATGTAATATATTGATTTTATGGTAGATGTGATGGATTCTAATATTTAAGGATTTTCTAAGTGAAAAAGGCACCTTATATATGTGTGTGTGTGTGTGTTATTCCCTCATATGATAATTAAAAATAAAAAAATCATATCCCATATTGATTTCACCTTTATTATTATGAATTTTATTTAGAAAAAAAAATAAAACACAAAAAATGCTTCATAAATTTACATAATTTAAAAAATTAAATTTAACACAAACTTCAAAAATAATGAATATGATTTTGTATATGTTATTAATGAATGGATGAAAAAAACAAGAACATCTATTAAAAAAGTGAATACTTTTATCACGATTGATATTATCTCATTCAAATCAATAATCAAGACAATGTACATAGTTTTCTAGCAAATAAAATAGAGTTAAACTAAGACAAAAGGAAATATGAAATATCTACTTCTATAAAAGGTTAACCACCAAAAATAAATGACCAATTATGCACCAATGGTCATGATCATTTCATATATTTGAATGAATAATATCAATACACGTATAGATTATTAATGAGTTGATGAGAATCAAAAGAACATCCAATAAAAAAGTGAACAATTTTATCACCATTGATAATATGTCATTCAAATCAATAATCAAGACAATGTACATAGTTTTTTAGCAAATAAAATGGAATTAAATTAAAACAAAAAACACTAAGAAATATATGCTTCTATAAAAAGTTAACCACCAAAAATCAATGACTAACTATGCACCAATGGTCATGATAATTTCATATATTTTAATGACTAATATCAATACACACAACAAATAAATACATCAATGATCATGATTATCTCATATATTTAAATGACTAATAACAATACACAAAACAAATCAATAATACATAAGAAGAAAACAACTTATAACATAAAATTATAACATCATTTTACTTTATTGTAAATTTTATTATAAGTAAAATTTTTTATTTTATTAAATTTTTTAATAATTAAATTGAATTTATTTTAAATAATACAAATTATTTTCCTCAAACATTACAAAACAAACTTTCTTACCAAACAACACTCACTTCTCAAGAGTGACAAAATACAAAGAAAAACTGTTGCACTGAGATACTTATTTTTTTCCTCAACCAACCGTGCCTCTCAAGAAGTCACAAAATACAAAACATAATTCCTGCATTAAAATGATAAATTTTTGCTTTTACAAACCAAACTCAAAGCTTAAGAAGCTAGTGAGATACCAAATTTTGTCCCTGATTTATGGAATTTTTCGAACTACCAATGGCCCGAGATGTATACTTACGTTATTCAATATTAAACCTGTCTCTAAGAAATAAAAACTAGCAATTGCACCGGGGTGCAAGGGAACCCCGGATGGAGGAGATGTGGATCAGTTTGTGCTATACGAGGGGTACAAAACTGAATTGTGATTTAACAGAAGAAAATCCAAAGCTGAAGAGATAATCATAAATGGTAAATAGAAATATGATCACCTAAGGTGGAAAGGCTATAGCTATTAATGTCTCAATTCTTCTCATGTTCAAACTATCTATACTGTATACAAAAGAAGCAACCCGACACCATGTCACAAACTGGCCATTCAAATGGCTAGCACATCCTCGAGACTGATGGAATCCTCATATATGAAGAAGGCAATGAGACCTTGATGTGAAATTCTCGTATTTTCTTTGCCTGTCCTTGATGTTATGTCTGGGTGGTCGAATTGAGTGTGCTCATTTTGATTTGCAGAAGGTTGAATAGGATGAGCGAACGCATTATCATACGTTGTTTGCCCATAGAACCTTTAATTTTGTCTAAGGCGGTAAACCCTGCTTGTGTGGTTCATCATCAAGACAAGATGGAGAATCTGATCAAGTAACCTCTTTAAATAGAAAGTATAGCTCCTACTTGCCGTTTGTAAAATAACGGCTAGATTGCCTCAAATAATAAAAATTAATTTATTTTATTTTAAAAAGAGTAAACCAAATTATCAAAGTTTATAATTTGAATTTTAAATATTTATATTTATTTTAATAAAAATAAAAAATTTTAATTTAATATTATTAAATTGTAATTTATGTAATTTTATTTGTATTTCATTTTATTTATTTATTTGTTGATTTATTTATTTATTAATCTTTATTTTATTTTATTTCTATTTATTTATTTATTTTATTTTATTTTTTAAATTATTTTTTTTTTTATCTATTTTTTTTTTTAATTTTAATTTTAACTTTATTTTTTTTACTTCTATTTATTTATTCATATGTCTATTTATTTATTTAATTAATTAATTTATAGAATATGTAAAACTTTATATGGTTAATTTATGAAATTTAAAATTTAAAATAAGTGAGGTGAGGTTATTGAACATTATATAAGCAGAATCAATTATGAAGGTCATTACAAAATTTATTAAAACACCAAATATGTTCGAGTGCAACTGACTTATGAGAAATATGAAGACACGTTGTAACAAGGCGAAAAATCTGGCTTGCATGCCTTTTTCTTAACTTGTCATGTGGACACCTGGAGGATATGTGTTAACAAGCTCGAAGCATATTTGTCTACACTATCAACCCACCTGCTTTCATTTCTGGTTCAGAAAAAACACAATCAGTTTTTTACCCTTTAGAGAGCAGAGAGGGAAGGCACCTATCCTGGGATGCACTCGCCTAAAAGCAAAAGCCGAAGGTAATACTCACAGCATTCCTTATCAAGTATTTTAATGACGGTTTTTTTTGTTCTTGTTTTCTGTATTTTTTGGATTGAATGTGGCTTGCTCTGGCAGAGTAGAAGACAATCAGGCGCAATGGTGCATAGCAGATCCACAGGCGCTGGCCGACATCTTGCAGGGCACCTTGGACTGGGCTTGTGGACCAAGCAGAGTTGACTGTAGTGAAATTCAGGGGAGCCGTCCCTGCTTTCTGCCCAACACGCTCGTTGCCCACGCCTCCTTTGTTTTCAATATTTACTGGCAGAGCAATAAGCACCAGGGGAATTCTTTCCATTTCAATGTCGCTGCATTTATCACAGAAAGCAATCCCACTACACTTGAAAAACCAGAGACTAGATCTGATAGTCTTTATGAAAAACCAGCGACCAGATCTAATAATTTTTACAAAATACATTGATATTGTTGCCTCTTTCTTCCATTTTTCTTTGTGATTTAACTGCGTCTTGGGTTTTCTTTGAGTGTATTTTTCCCTTTCAGGTCATGATGGATGCTAGTTTGTCTTCACACAGTGAGGTTCTTTGCTCGCATGCAAGCCAATGTTGTCTTACAGACGATAACAAACATGTTGGTTGTAGTTTGCTGAAAATTTGGAACATGAACAAATACACAGGAGTTTTAGGGGTATTCAATTGCCAGGGAGCTGCTTGGAGCAATATAGACAAGAAAAATTTATTTCAAGACAAAAACCCAGGTACATTGACTGGAAGTGTTCGAGCTCAAGATGTACATTTGTTGGTAGAGGCCGCAGAAGACGATTGGGATGGTGATTCTGCAATATTTTCTCATTCTGGTATAAATAGCTTCTCAAATTGCTTGCATCTGCGTTTGTTTCTATAACAATCCTACCGTATACTTCTCCAATTATTTTCTGAGATCATTTGGCTTGCAGGTGAACTTGTGCGTCTTCTAAAACATGCACTTTTACCAGTCACACTCAAAGTTCTAGAGAAAGAAATTTACACAGTCTCACCAAAAAAGGTTAGAATCCTACATAGTTTGCATAGTAATGATGTACTCAATATTGAATATATTGGTTTACAACTTACAATTTATTGAATCACGCTTTTCTTTCTTTTGCAGGGTTTAGGAATAGGGGTTTTGTTTGCTCCGTTGGGTCTTTTTGATATGTTCAATGCTGGAGGTGCTATCCATAATTTGGAATACCGAAATCACCAAGATTCCCCGTTTTCTGAGGCAACCGAGATTCTTGGAATGTCAACAAGCCCTTCTGAAAGTGAAAAAGTAAAAACAACAACAGTGAAGTTGACTGTCCATGGCTGTGGACGGTTTGGAGCATACTCATCAATCAGACCACGGAAATGCTCAATTGAATCTTCGACTTGTGACTTCAGTTATGATCCCGACTCAGGGCTTCTGGCGCTGGTTTTGGAGACACCAGTTGAGGGACAACTATGGAACGTGACAATTGAGCTTTAACCAAAAATGACTTTCTACCCAGCAACAGGCCTACCTAGGTCCTGTGCACAAAGCCTTAAAATGTAGGATTTTCACTTGTAAACCTTGATTGGATGGTGATCGAGCCCTCCAATTGCACCTTCAGGTTCTTGCTGTGCCACAGGAGGGATATCATTTCCTACAATGGCGGAGACCAGGGGTACCTGAACGAGGTCTTCACATGGTGGCACAGGATCCCGAGGCGCATGAACTATCTGAAGCATTTCTGGTCCAACGATACCGAGGAATACGAGATGAAGACCAGCCTTTTCCGCGCAGATCCTTCAGAGCTCTACATTCTGCATTACCTAGGCATCAAGCCATGGATCTGTTACAGGGATTATGATTGCAACTGGAACGTGGAGAACCAGAGAGCTTACGCGTGGAAAAATCTAATTGGTTCCATGCGCGATAGAAAAACACTTTCATTGGCTGGGGTGAACAGTGTTTGCTCACCCCAAGCCCGCAAAGAAAACACCTCCGGCGTAATAATAAAAGGTGACATGCAAGGATGAATATTTTGAAAGTTGAGGCAGAGGGGTCATTTTCACCAAGAAAGAGTACAAACAAGAGAATGGTTGGGCGTGAAATTTAAAGAAGGATATCACAACATATTATATTATACTTTAGATTATATTTTTCTAATACATTGAAAAACATTTATATGGAATTTGATACTCCTTCATCGAGTAAAAAAAGTGTTCTTATTAAGATTTATATTTTACCACGAGTTGCAGAGTAACTCACTGTAAAACCTGTAATTAAGGTTTTTTTAAGTATATTAGAGATATACATTTTTTAAACCTTTAATACATGAAAATTCAAAGAATTAAAAGCTAGGATGGGTGTTTGTATTAAAACATAATTTTTTGAAATTGCAGATGTTATGGAGCACATATATGAGTTGCATAAAAAATATATATGCCACACACTTTTTACCAACCCTCATTAAATTCTCATTTGTTATTAATTAATTTGCAGAATGGGAAGTTTGTACTCCCCCTCAGAATTTAATTTATTTCATGTCCTTCAGCGTGCAAAAAAAGTCTGTAACCTACAGTAAAAGTCCACTTCTTTGATTTAATTGTGTACCACAAGTATGGTTGCTATCAGTTTATTTAACATGGTGGTTGAGATTATTTTTCCAACCACTCGCTCCCCCCTTCCCCTCCCCCCCTTAATCACAACTTCTGCAATTGACAATTTCCAAATAATCTCTCAGATAAAAAAAAAAATCACGTGACAATGCCTTTGTGAGGATGTCTAAAAATTGTTTGTGTGAATTGCACTTCTTCAACACAATTTCACCATTTTTAATAAGTTCTCTAATAAAATAATATTTAGGGTCAATGTGCTTTATCCTCTTGTGAAAAACATAATTACTTGATAATGCAATTGTGGAATTGTTGTGGTAGAAATAATTTCTTTTCTCTCTTGTTCATGGCATAAATCCCTCAACATTCTTCTCATCCAAATTGCTTGACACATTTTTGCTGTTCTGGTGACGTATTCATCTTATGCTGTTGAGAATGACACTGTCGGTTGCTTCTTGGAGGCCTATGGAATGGCTCCCAATCCTAAATTAAAAACATATCCTCGTGTTCTCTTTCTATCATTAAAAATTCCTTCCGAGACACTGTCAATGTAACCAACCAGCCTAAAATTGTTTTTGTGGTGTACAAAATACCATACTCATTTGTCCCATTGACATACCTTAAAATGATTTTCACTACTTTGGAATCCATCTCCTTGGGTGTCTCCATGAACCTTGACACTAGGCTTACTCCATACACTATATCAACCCTAGTGGTTGTCAAATACATCAAGTGTAACAACTCTCACTAACCAAAACGTTTTTCTTCTTTTTATACTATGTTTGGTCCTCTTAACCTTACTGGTAACTGTATCTATATCGTTGAGACAATCATATTTAAAATTGTTTTAATTTCTTCTTTGATTTCCTTTCTTTAGAAATTATTAATTTTATTCTCGTAACTCATATCCTATTTATAAATTATAGTATTTGTCCCTACCTCTCAACCCTATGATTTTAATTTTTATTTACGTCTAAATCCCTATACCCTTAATCTACTTTTGTTGTTTCTACATTCCGCCTAACATGAGTTATATCAATTTATTTAAAGTCATATTCCATATCATGCCAATTTAACCCCTCATCAACATTGGAGTAATACAATATAATTGTTGGTAAGTACAAAGGTTCTTAATTTGGTTTTATTGCACTGAAATTCAAAGGGTAAGTATAGAGGTCATTAAGTTTAGGTTTATTGCATTCCCCTTCCATTATCTTGATGTATTTCACTTGAAATCACATGCAACTTTGTTCACATGGCTTCACGCGGGTCTGGGTACCTTTCTTGTGCCACTTATATTCTTGAAATTTAATGACATTAGATGGTGGAGATCTTAGGTGAAAACCCTAAGGATTTTTGACAACTCCCCTCGTGGGTCATTTATCATTTGGTTTTGTTTTTCGACTGTGGTAGTGATATTCTCTAGTGGTTTCCCTCGTGAGAGAGCTACAACTCTTTTCATTCTGGTAAGGAGTATTATCTTCGGCCTGAAATGTGAAGGATGTTTCATTGCTTTTCTCATAACAATAGCAGTTCTCATGGCTCTGTGGTTATTTCGCATTTTGTTTTTGCTTTACGATGAATCATGACCTCGATAGAGATCTCTTTTCATCTATGAGGTAAGCACTATCACTTTGACAAATTTACTTCTCTATTTTCTCTTCTCTTCTTTATAATTTACGTTATGCACAATATGGTTTTAATGCCTTACTGTAATTATTACATTATTGTTGATTCACAGAATCCCAACTCTGTACTCGAATTAGGCATGGCCTCCCTCAACTAGCGTGTCGAATCCCTGGGTCTTGGTAGAGAGGTAAGCTCGAAAACCATTTTTCTTTTTTATTTTTATACTATGTTTGTTCCTCTTAACCTTACTGGTCACTGTAATTATATCATTGTGACAATCATATTTAAAGTTGTTTTACTGTCATTCTTTGATTTCCTTTCATTAGGAATTATTAATTTTATTCTTATAACTCATATCCTATTTATAAACTATAGGATTTGTCGCTACCTCTCAACCCTACAATTTAATTTGGAATTACATCTAAAACCTTATACCCTAAATCTACTTTTGTTGTTTCTTCATTCCACCTAACATGAAATATATCACTCTATTTAAATAGTCAGATTACATATCATGCCAATTTAACCCCTCGTCAACATTGGAGTAATACAATATAATTGTTGGTAAGTGAAAAGGTTATTAATTTTGTTTTATTGCACTCAACTTCAAAGGGTAAGTACGAAGGTCATTAAATTTTGGTTTATTGCAATCCCCTTCCATTATCTTATTGCCTTGAACTTGAACTTACACGCACCTCTATTCACATGGCTTCATGTGGGTTAGGGTACCTTTATTGTTCCACTTGTACTCTTGAGATTTAAAGACATTGGACAATGGATATATCACGTGAAAACCCTAAGGCTTTTAGACTACTCCCCTCTTGGGTAATTTGGCATTTTTTTTTTCTTTTCGGTTGTGGTAATGTAATTCTCTGGTGGATGCCCTCGTGACAGAGCTACGACTCTTTTCATTATGGTAAGGAGTATTATCTTCAGCCTGAACTATGAAGGTTGTTTCCTTTCCTTCATAATAATGGTAGAAGTCCTCATGGCTCGGTGGTTATTTCACATTTAAATTTGGTTTTACAGGGATTCATGACCATGACATAGATCCTTTTTCATCTCTCAGGTAAGCACTCTCACATTGAAAAATTTATTGTTCTATTTTCTATTATCTTACCTATAATTTATGTTATGCACAGTATGTTTTTAACACCTTACTGTAATCATTATTTTTTTGTTGATTCAAAGAACCCCAAATCTGTATTGGAATTGCGCATGGCATCCCTCAACCAACGTATCGAATCCTTGGTTTTTTGCAGAGAGGTATGCTCAAAAACTCTGACCTACATTAGAATATGAAACCCTGATTTTTTCAAAAGTCATTCTCGTCATTTTACAAGTTTTCTTCAAACTCAGATTTACCCATTTCTTTGCGTGTAATTAATTTCACTTTTTGTGCTACACATTAAGGTAATTCTGGGTTTTGGGTGTTCTTTGGAAATCCCAATTCTGAAATTTGGGTATTCCTGGTCTATTATTTAATGGGTTTGAATTCCCTAGTTTACTAGACCCGTTTTTCTTTGAAACCTTTGTTCCAGATATATTTAACAATCGATCTCACTTTACTTAGATTTCGTATTAATTTTATTATATGAGGTTCTGAGTTTCTTAATTGTGTTCTCCTAATAACTAATTCAAGATGCGTAACATGTTTCCTTCATGTAGGATTCTCATTGAGATTTTACCCTCATGTAGGGTATACTCCAATTTCATATTCATTTGAAGATGGTTGTAGCTATTTTTTTTTCATTAATTTCAATTTTATATATATACAAAGAGTGACTATGCCCTCTTCTTAAATTTATAATGGGAATTCACATAATTTCTTTGGTGATACTTTTGTTTTAATTATAAATAGAATATGTTCACACTATTTTAATAAGACATCGTGCTCATTATTCCTTCTATTATGTTACCCTTTCTACTTATATGTTGCCTCTGCGTATATGATGAGTATTATAATGGTGTTGATTTATATGAATTCTTAAGACAATAAAATGGCCATGATATGAGATTCATCTCTGAACATGTAAGTAAATTTTAAGTTCCATATCAAGGGAATGACAATTGTATCATTCAACTTGTACTATATTAACTTTTATCAATTGAAAATTAGGTTGTTTATGTTCAATATTGACATAAGTGTGTATGCTTATTCGTCATTTATGTTTATATAAATTTTATTTCCATAAAAGTCATTTATGTACACATTTAATTAATATTACAAGTATAATGTATTTTGACTGCCTATATTAGAGTAGAATGGAACTGGTATTCTTGACGATCCTGTCTTGCTTTACTGCTTGTCAATTCATTTTGAATTTGAATCAAGTCCATTAACATGATAATTACTTGTTATTACATTTTATTTACCGTTTACAGTTGTTTTCATTATCTACATCCATTGTAGTATTTGTTATTAAATTTTAAATTAATATAATTCCTATTATATTCTCTTGCTATAGCATTCGTTCAATGAATTTTTGTAAGAATTTCTAAATATATTAGTATAGAAATAATTCTGGGTTTCTCCATTTCCATAATTAAATTTGTTTAGATTTCTAGTAATATATGACTACGAGAAATGAATGAACTTAAAATATTGATATTTAACATCTCTCATTATCATTACTCCTTTAACACAACGAAATATATGCATAATATACATGTAAATATTTTTCGTATATGATTTATTACTTAGTACTTGGTGAGGGTAATATGTGTACCCTACCATTCCAGTACTGTGAAAACTCTTCACTCCCTTAAGAAGGTATTTACATACACATTTCGATACTCTATTTTTAAAACTTTATCTTTAATTTTTACCAATTTGTTTTATAGTAACATGGGTATCATTACCCAGATTTCTATCCTTCTTTGAAGATTACCCACACTTCCATAAATATGTCTCCTCCAATACCCAGGTTTTATATTTAATTTATTCTGACTTATTTGTTGCTGGTTTTTTATAAACTTTTAAATCAGCTATACTTATTTTCTTTTCTTACTTTAGATGAAAGAAGAAGACCCATTTACCGAAGAGTATTCTTAGGCACTTACTCTTATGTCATGTATTCTTATTAATATGATCTATTTCCTTCTTTTATTTTCTTATAATATCAGTATGATAATAAGTTCAGTTTCCCTCTTTGTTTCACATTTTCTATTATGTACTCTACACCATGAAACATCCATCATTGTCTTCAGTCACCTCAACTGACAAACAATATTTCTAATTCACATGTCATTCACTGGATAAATGAAGATGCTAGAACATCCTCTCTATTTTGCATGTATTGCATTAGTTGTATAATATTTTACTAGGGTTGTGACCCTAATGTAATTTTTAAATTTCACTATACAATTCTATAATTTTTGTATTATGAATAGTCGTATCCTCCATTCCTCTTGAGGATTTTCAAATGGACAGTTTGTGTATAGTAATTTTGAATAATATAGAATTTATTTTCATTTATGTTGTGTTGGTACAAGTAATCTTTGAGCTATGAATTATTTATTTAATACTTGTTCAAATTGACAACATCTCTGTAAAATTTTTTATTTACATTTCTATCTAAGTTTTATATGAGAATTATCAAATTTCTTGCTATGTGACTTACTGCACTATCGCTGTTATTTATTTTACATATAGTGTTTGTTTTTCAGTTGATTTACATACTTCTGTTTAGAAATAAAAAACAGATTTAGACCTTATTCTCATGTTTAGAGATTCTGTTTTTTCTTCGCATGGAACATCCTAAGCCTATGTAACAGAATTTGAGACTTAGTTATATTAATTTATAGTTAAGACTCTATCAAATAGATATGGAAAAATAGATGCTAAAATGAATATTATACATTATATAGACAATCTTTTGATTAAAATTCTACAATAGTTTATAATAGTTCACTTCTAATAACATACAATAGAAACTATTATTCTTAGTTTCGCTTTCTATTTAATCTCTGATGACAATGCTAGGTTTAGTGTAACCTCCTAGAAGTAGAGCTAAATTCGAACTTGTACTAAACATATAAATTCACAAGAAGTACATACCATTGTATAGAGATTGTTTTTCCTCCCAAACACTTGCTTATTCCACAATTCTGCCCTAAGCAGAGACCAATTATCCTCCACAGTAGACAACAACTCTTTTTCACACTAGGAATGGCTTATTTAAGCTTTCGTTCCCTCAAATTGTTTCCATAACAATGTCCTGCTATTTTGGGAGGTTGTTTCCATCAGCCTAGGCTTTGCTATTGTTTTTTCCATAAAAGCTTCTTTTAAAACTAGCTTTTCCTCAGCCGATTTTTATCCTTACCCCTTCTTAGTAACTTTCCATTTTAGTGAGGATTTTATTATATCATTTTCTTCCATCTAATAAAATTTATTTAATTTTGGAAAAGTCTTTGGATTGTAAACCATCCTCATGGATAAGAATTCTTGGTCTCAAAATACTCTGTCTTTACACACTAATATTAATCCACATTTATTTATTAATTTCCAAAAATAATATGTCCATACATAATTTTTCCTTAGGTCCACCTAAAGCTTAGGTTTATTCACTAATTATAAAAGTTGTAAATAGGGATATAACATCAAGATTCCCATCATATTTTTGTATAATTTCATATTGACATTGCTGCTACAATATTCTTTTCTCAATTTCAACCCCATGATAGTTGGAGTTGGTGCATCTATCCTATAATACCATACACGTGGTGCCTGCTTCAGCCCATAAAGAGTTTTCCCCAACCTATAAACCTTATATTCTTGGCCTTCTTCCTCATAACCATGTGGTTTCACAACATATACTTCATCTTTCAACACTCCATTAAAGAACATTGATTTCATGTCCATTTGATGCACTTTCCATTTATGTTACGCAACAATTGACAACATTGTACGCACTATCTCCGCCCTCGCGACGAGCGCAAATGTATTCGAATAATATCTTCCATGTTGTTGCTTGTATCCTTTAACAAATAGCCTTGCTTTATGACTTTCAATCTTTCATTCAACATAGATCTTGGTCTTATAGACCCACTTCACTCCAATGACTTATTTTCCTTGCAGAAGGTCCACTAAATCACATGTGTCATTCTTTTATATTGCTCCAATTTATTCATTCATTTTTGTGGTCCATTTTTCCTATTTGACTGCATTCTAAAAATGGATTGGTTTATCTACATGAAAAAACAATGAACATAAGGAATTCAGACCAATACTATTATCAACTTCATTTTTCTTGTAAAATTTCACTTAAATTTCTGAATTTTTGTCTTCTTATGCTTGCGAAATATGGGTTTGACATGTCATGTGATGTTTTGCTTGAGCTAAATGAAGTCGCACATCTTCGTTGTGTGCTTGCGGGAGTACTTGCTTGACTTCATGGAATTTTCATATGATTTGTTGATGATGTCAATTGTTGACTGTTTTGTAGATATTGAATAGGATTAGGAGGAGTCACCATTGAGGAATTACTTGTTGTGGTTAATTCCTCTGTATTCATGTGGTATACATGTTTTCACATTGATTTTCTTCTCAAAAATTCCATCTCATGTTTCCTCTTCTATAAAATCCACATATATGTTCATTATGACCTTTTTGGTTAAAGGGTTGTTTAGTTTTATGCCTTGGATTCATCATTATATCTAAAAAACATGCATTTCTCCCCCTTGCTGTCTATCTTATTCCTTAAATAATATTAGACATGTACATAAGCCACACATATAAATACTCTCATGTCAGTGACACTATGCATTCTTTCACTCCATGCCTCTTTAGGAACAATATTTTTGACACCTTTGGTCAGACACCTATTATTGATATATGTTGCACAAGCAACAACATCAACCACATAATTATTTGGAAAACTATTTTCCATCAACATACTCCTTTCCATTTCCATAATAATCCTATTCTTATTTTCTGTGACACCATTTTTCTAAGGTGTACACCTTGTTGTAAATTTCTTGTGAATTCCATGCTCCCTACAAAAGCCTAGGAAGTCATTTGATATGTATTCGCCGCCTCTGTGAGTCCTAAAAAATTTGATGCAGTGTCCAATTTTATTCTCAACAAGAGCTTTCTATTGGCAGAAGCGTTCAGACACTGCACTTTTTTATTTTTAGAATTCGACCCATGTATTCCTTGTATAATCATCTATGAAAGTAAAAAAATAATAGCTTCCCCCAATTGATGGTGTCCGAATTGGTCCACATAAATGTGGATGGACAATCTCCAAGGGTCCTTTTGCCCATATTGAATTTCCTGTTAGAAAATTCTCTATGTTGTTTTCCCATGATGCATCCTTCACATAGGTTGTATGATTTTTCTATGAGTGGAAATCCCTTCACCATTCATTTCCTATGCAACAAACTCAAACCTCCAAAATTAAGATGTCAAAATATAAAATGCTATAACCAGTTTTCATCCTTGACCTCTTCCTCAAAGTTTATGTGTGACAACTTCTACATTTCTTTCATCCTCTTGTGAATTAATTGATAGTTGCACTTGTGCACCTTCTTCCTTAAATATGGTTTTATATTTAGGGGAAACATTTTATTACTTCTCATATGAACTTTTACAATCAATTGTTTTCTTGGATATTTATCCAAAATTGTGCACTCTCCATTCTTGAAAAATAAATTGTAACCCCTTTTCATTATTTGTCTAATCCTTATGAGGTTATGCTTCAAACCATGGAGAAAATAAACATCTAAAATGTACTTCTTCTCCCCTTTATGTGTTAAAATTTCGACTCTTATTTTTCCCATAACAGAGACTTTGTTATCATTCCTTGATGTCACTTCATATTTCACACTTACATCTAAATTATAAAACATTGTTCCTTGTCATGTGGTTACTGCACCCTGAATCTAGAAGCCATACATCCTTTTGCTTTCCTTGTGCTACATTACAAGCTAAAAACGTGTTATCTTGGTTCTGATTTTCCTTTGTGAACTTTGAACTTGGTTTTTTTACTTATGTCATATTGCTTCTTTATGAATTCATTTGCATAATTACCATAATTCTTACAATAATGACATTCAAATTGATATTTATCAGACCTCTGACCTTGTGCTTGATTTTGGCTTGGGCCATGAATTAGATTTTGATTGTTTCACCTTAAACTTTAGCTTGAAGGGTTGCCTCTTCCACCTATGTGTGGTATTCTACCTATTCCTCTAGAATTTTATCATCCTATACCTCTACCTTGACCAAATGAAACTTGCATCTTGAAGGCATGCTCCAATGAAGAGTTTTTTTCTCTATTCAGTCTATGTTCATGATCAATCATTGATGCATGAAGCTAATCCATTGAAAATTGTGAGAGATCATTTTACTCTTTTATGTCCACAATAATGGCATCAAATCTTGTTGGAAAACTTCTCAAAATTTTCTCAAATATTCTACTTTCCTCAAGTGTCTCACCATGAGACCTGACTTGAGTAACAAGTCCAAATACATTTGTAAAAATGATTCTATATTCTCATTCTCTTTCATACAAATTGTCTCAAAATATCTTCCTAACATTTGTAGCTTTGTTGTTTTTACTTTTTCCATAACTTGGTAGGATGTCTGGAGGGTATCACATGCTTGTTTTGACTTTGCTGTTTGTTCAATCCTCGGGAAAATACTTTTAGGAACTGCTAAAAAAATGTTGAAGAAGGATTTTAAATCCTTCTTCCTATTGCCCCTCAACAAATCCTTTTTTCCTTGTGTCAAAGCATGATATGTTGATGCATATGTTGGTTCTTGGAACCCATTCTCCACCAAATCCCAAATATCTTTTGAAGAAAAAAAAACATTCATTTTTATTGCCCAATAGCCATAATTTACTCACACATTTCAATCCACGCCTGATCCCTACTCTATCAATTAGGACTATTCCTGATGTATCAATTAACATTGTTCTTACTTTTTGTATATGCTCAAACGATATTTTCAACTTGCAGAGCGCTTTACATGATTTGTGTAGAGAACATGTCTACTCAGACGGATCCTAGAGGACAGATATAGATAAATATCAAGAGCTTGTATCCTCATTAGTTAGAGAGAATAAGTATGCACTAGTCATGAAATCATTGTAGGCATAGGTTTAATGAGATATAGAATAGCTTCTCTGGAAAATTCCCTATTTCCATCGCCAATTTAAGCAGTCTGATATCGTTAAGCCCTAATGACAATCCCTTCGATGCAAGTGAAATTCCCCAGGTCCTAGGGCATTTATATGGGCTTACATTATTGCAGTTATCAAATACCATTTTGGAAGGAATCATTCTGGACTTCATAGTAACCTCACGAACCTAGTTGATCTCGAGTTGTCCTTCAATTATTTTTTAGCTATCATTCCTTCAGGAATAACTTACAACAATTACAACTCTGCCACAATAATATCTGTGGGAAAATCCTTAAGGGTTTCAGATTTACAAGAGTCCTTACTATTATTTACACTTTACAAGGAGTTGCGAAGTAACTCACCGTAAAACCCTATAACTAACTTGTTTTTACTCGTCCACCACAATTTTCTGCATGATTTTCTCTCCAAAGCTTTTGTAACGACTACACTATTAAAAAAATTTACATAGACAAAACATATTTGGCATAAGTAATAAACTCATAAACTAAGTCATATCTCCATGCATTTTTCCAAAGTTATAAACCATAAGCAAAAGAGTAATGATACATGGTTATATTATATGGTGTTTGAATTTATTTTCTTTAGTGTATCATTAATCTCATTATTACACCACTATCCTTATTGTTTTCTTTGTTGTGGATAATAAATATCTATGCCCATATGTTGTATTGTACATACCCTCATACCATTGGGTGCTAGCTGTCAAAGGTAAATAAGTGTATTATTATGTCTTATCTGTTGCAGATAACAATCATGTCTTCATGTGACACGAGGATTCTCCACACTTTCTAGCTCCCATCGTTGGCCAGTTCTGGAGCGTCCAATCTTTCCCTCTTCAATCGATGGTGGAGGCTTGGCAGGGGTAGGGTTAGGGTAACTACCCATCCCCAACCTTCCACCAATGGTTCATTCTCTCTGATGCCGCTCTGAATCCAATGAAGGATCTTACAGAAGACACATTTGTAGGTACAAGCCATTCTCTTATCGCTTGTATCTTTTCTAGGTCTACTACTAATCCCTTCTCTGAAATTATATGACCCAAGTACTGAATTTGATCTTTGAAAAAATTAAATTTTCTAAACTTTGCATACAACTTGCTTTCTCCGAGTGTTTGTAAAAAAATTCTAAGATGTTCCTTATGCTCAGTTTCATTCTTAGAATAAATCAGAATGTCACTGATAAATACTAGTACAAATTTTTCCAAGTACTTATTCAAGACAATGTTCATTAAGCACATAAAAGTAGCAGGGGCATTAGTCAACCAAAAAGGTAGGACCATAAACTCATAGTGTCCATATCTAGTTCTAAATGCATTTTTACTTGTGTCCTTATCTTTAATTCTTAGTTGATGGTAGCCTGTCCTTAGATTAATTTTCGAAAAGACTACTGCTCCTTTAACTTGGTCAAAGAGATCATCTATCCTAGGTAAATTATATCTGTTATTGATTGTCAGTTTATTCAATTGACGATAGTCTATACACGTTCTGAAAGTGTCGTCTTTCTTTTCACAAATAGTACTCATGCTCCCCATGGGGATACACTTGGTGTAATGTAACCTCTATCTAGCAACTCTTGTAGTTGCATCTTCAACTCCATCAACTATGGGGTACTCATTCTGTATCGGGCTCTATAAATGGTGTTTCTCCTGGCACTAAATCAATTAAGAAATCAATTTCTCTCTTAGGGGGTAGATGAGGACTTTCATCTGGAAACACATCCTTAAACTCTCTAATAACTGGTTGCTTTTCAAATGGATCATCTTCATGTTGTTGTCCCAGTTATTCTACATGCATAGAATACACTTGGCAACCCTTTCTTGCAATTATTTTCAATTGAAGTGCTGAAATTTGTCTCACGGATATGGGTTTAGGTTTGCTTTTCACTATCACAGGTTTTCCCTCCCCATTTATGCAATGTATTGTTTTGCCTAAGCATTTTAACGTGGATTTCTATTTTTCTAACCAGTCCATTCCTAACAATACATCATAGGACCCTAAAGGTAGAATATTTAGATTTAGTTAATTTTTTTACCCATTCAAATTTATGGCTGTCTGGGGTAATTTATGAGTCACTTTCCTTTTTGTCCCCATAGCTAATTGAACCAACCATGACTGCTGAAATTTCTCTAACTTTAATTTTAATTTTTCTACCTTTTGAGGATTTATATAAATTAAAGACACATCTCGATCTATTAAAATATAAACAGGTTGTTCAACAATCATACCTTCTAATTTGACCATAGTGGACTAGTGTTCTGCTTGACAATATTCTAGGGCAACACTGATTT
The DNA here is from genome assembly GCA_034641835.2 of Pinus albicaulis. Classification (NCBI taxonomy): domain Eukaryota; kingdom Viridiplantae; phylum Streptophyta; class Pinopsida; order Pinales; family Pinaceae; genus Pinus; species Pinus albicaulis. Next base: position 321,317,043 of record CM076570.1, on the reverse strand, counting down.
TGGGGATGTTTCTTGCCACATCATTTACAGTAGTTTCTTCTCTCAGCACTTGTATGGTATAAATGTTTCTGTGTGGAAAATATCTCAGTAAATGAGGTTCTCCACAACCCCAACACTTTAGAGGTTCCCTCATTTTAACAGTTCCTTCTCTTTTATTATTTCCATTAATATGTTTGGACCATGTTTGTGAATGAGCTGGTCAATTTTATCTAGTTTTAGTGAACTTATTTCTTTGGTGATTTCTCCCAAAGTTCTTTAAGTATGTTGGTTTTGTTCTTTTCCCACTAGAGTCACCCTTCTCTTTGTTCTGCTAATTCTTTACTTGTTAATTTTTTCCTTTGAACTATTGGTAACATAGTCTTGCTTTGCACACCACTTCATCCATGGTCTTGGGATTATCAAACTCTATCTTATCCTTGTATATAATAGGTAGAAAATTTAAAAAACATTGTACCTTTGCCTTCTCTTCCCTTATATAAGGTACATAGTGAAGAAGGTTGATGAATTTGGTTACAAATTCATCAATGGTAAGTTTCCCAACCTAAGTTCATGAAACTCTTTTTCCTTATGATCATAATAACATTCATTCAAATATCTATGTTTGAATTTCATTTTTAAATCCTCCCAAGTAACAATTTTCTCATCTATTACATGAACCATCTTGGTTTCTTCCCACCACAAGGTAGTCTTTCCTTGCAATTGATAGATAGCCAGCCTAACTCTCAATTTACTTTCATATTCATAAACCTGAAAGAAATTTATCATGTTTAGAAGCCAAGCTTCTACATCTTCCACCTTCTCTCCATCATAGGAGGGAGGCTTGATTTTCCGTAAATCACCCTATAATTTCTTATTCCTCCTAGACTGTTGTCTAGAGGCAGCATCTTCCTCAAAATCGTCTAAGTAATTTAAAGCTCCCTTTCTGTTTTTCCCAGAACCTTCACCTTCGTAACTATTTCGGGAGGTCAATTCTCTTATTAACCTATCTTTCTCTCCATTGGCTAAAGATAGCCTTTCATTGGGGTTTTTTAGTTGCATCATTTCTCTCTGCATTCGATGCAGCATTGCCATCAATGGAGCATTTGGATCTACTGGGTTTTCTCCACCACCCAGATCCACATACATCTCATCCTCTTCACTCATGGTTTGTAGTTGTATGTTTTAGCACTGTTTCACTGTACATAAATTAAACATTATTGAAAATTAAATTTAACAAAAATTTATAGCAAAAAAAATTTTGTGGTGTGAGCACACATTTTTGCCTAGTGTTTTAACATGCTCTCTGATACCATTTGTAATACCTCCTATTTCGAAAAAAAAAATTTGTCTTATTATAGTCACATCTCTAACTTATTATTATTTTTAGACTATTATTCGTCACATTTCAACATATTTCTGTTGCACACAAATTTCTTTACTTCACTATGTAGTTGTTCACTTATTTAATGGTCATGACAATGTTCAATTTTCCAGAGTCGAGTATACTTTTCTTTTAAGATAGAATTCTTTTTCCTTATTTAATATGGAACTGGAGTATTAATAAGTCTCCCTTTTTTCCATTTATGAACATAATGTTCTTATTTCACTTTTAACCACCACCTTTCTTACATTTATTCTCTCCCATTAATAATGGTATTACCATACCCTTTTCACATATGTATTTGAATACATCTACCAAATTTACTTAACACATCTAATTTTATACTCCCTTCACAGTTGGTATTATTATTTGTTTAACCTTTACAAATCATTCTCTTTCACTAAATACCATTCCGTAACCAACTACCCTTTTGATTCATGGAACTAAAGGCTTGGTTCTCATTAAATTTTCAACTACCACTTAGTTTTAGTGTAAGGTTAAATCCTTATAATTTTTCGACAAAAAAATACATAACCTTCCATTATCTATACTGACTCCTACTTTTAGACCTTATTGAATGTATAAACCCACATGGATTTAAGCTCTCCAACGTGGTGTAACATTAATCTATTCCCCTCTACGCATTTATGAAAATTACTATATGGTTTTCAACTCATTTTTCAAGAACCCTTAACAATAAATATACGAGTCAGAAATTACAGTGAATTGGATTTTCGAGATAGTACCATTTACTTTGTTTTAATGAGTTGGTACTTAATTTGTATGCCTTGGTTATAGAATCATTGCACAATTGATACATTAGGGCATAATTGTATTTATTGCAATGTACTTGGTCACATGGGTCTTTGACGGAACCCCTTGAGCCATGGGAACCTCATTGTAACCCCTATATTTGACACATGGATGCTTCATATCACTCCTCGGTTAGGGTTTGTTGGTCCATAAAGGATCTTGGTTTATAATGTGACTCATTTTCACTTGTTGTTTTTTGGCGAATACTTTTCACGCTGCGTCATTTTTCACTCCATTTATCCATCATTACTTCTGCAAATCATATGGGTTGTACTCAAATTGAAAGGCACTGGTATACCGAAAAGTTTCAATGTTACAGCTGGAGGCCACTCTCCTCATTTTTCCAGGTAATTATCTTCATCTTATATTTTTATCTCATCTCTACTATTATGGACTGGGTTTAAACTTCTCCTTGGAACTTATTAGTATAATTTATTCTGAATTATATTCATGTATTATGCCAGGTCGATTGAATATGCCTGTTTATTTTTTTTTATAGACATTTGGTTAATAGAGATAACCTTCCTTCTGGTTTTCACTTCTTTCTATGTGTTCAACCTCAGTCCCTTTGAATCCTTTTCTTTTCAAATTGTGGATTTTTTGCAAACGAATGGACTGTAGCCGTTATAATGTGACTATGGAAAGTATTTAATCGTTTCCTATGCTACTATGATTCTTCCATTTTTTTTTTTACTATTTTAAATGGTTATTAGCTCATAGAGTTTCTATTTTTGTTTCGGTTGGATTTTATTTATACTTTCCAATACCTAGAATTTTGAGGGATATATGTTTTAGAGATTATTCAGAAAAATCCATTCCTACGTTTATTTAAAAACAGAAACCTCTTTTTTCTTATTTTATTTCCTCTATTGTTTAATGCTATTGATATGTTGTTTCCATCTATCAATATATGTTCTCACCATGTTTCATTGAAACACGGGAATGGCTAACTAGCTCCTTGCTGCCCCATGCGAATTTCTCCGATGGTCGCCTTCACAATTAGTAAGTTAATAAATTATTCGTTTGTTGTGTGTACGATTTATTCCTAGGATGGCTTTAGCTTTCTATAATGGAAATCTCGATCTTGTTTCTTCTAACCGAATATTGAAACAAACTATTCTTTCATTTCTTTTCACTTAAAAATTCTTACTTTCTCCTCTTATCTGAGCTCTTTCATTTTTTTTTTCTTCTCTTACTCAGAGATTCTCTTTGTAATATTCTATTCCCATTCCTCATGTTCATATTTCCTCTCTATTATACTTCACAATGTTTCTCAATGTAATTACATAAGAGTTTTATCTTAGTATAATTACTTGTGCATATTAGAAATTTCTTATATATTTCCTTTCTGTTACCCAAAATTTTAAAAATAGTTATTCGAGCTTTTATGTCCAGCACGAATACTAACTTTGCTTATCTGTTGAATACAGGTAAATGTGGGGACGTTCTTTCATAAGGTATTCCATTACTTTCTCGGTTGATCAAATTCTACCTCATTTATATATCTATATAATTTTCATTTCCATTATTAGTTCTTGGACTTTGACTTCCAACTTCATTCATGTGAAAGTATGTCAACACAACACTTGCAATTCAGAATTGGTATAATCCCACTTTGCCTTGTTAATAGTTTCTGACACTTGGACTCTTATACTCTAGGTGGGTCCAGATACATATGGTTACTTTTCATATGCAGCCCTGGCATAAGTTGTTGTCATATAGTCTTTGCTCTTTCTCTGAAGGGACTGAGTGCCCTATGTATAAAATATTTTGTAACCAAATTTTATTTAAACTATAAATTTTACGGATGGAAACGTTCATAAAGATATATCATGGGGACTAATCCCTTCGTATTTTTTGAGTACCTATTATATAACTATTGTCTTCTCAATGAATATTATTTTATTTTCCAGTTTAATATTACTGCCCAAATGTCTGAATAATTGCATTCAACCAGAAATTTATTTCTTCCTATATAGAAACTAGCAGTCAATGGTAACATTTTTTCAAAATAGTAGTACATTTACTTTACTCTTCTGCATATACATTTTTTGACATGTATATTGCAATATTCTTTACCTTCGATTAAAATACCAGAATATACTATTTTCAAATATAATTTCACTTACACTTCTAGTATAATAATATCCTCTAAACATATGCATGTGCAAGTTATTTTGTCTAATGATTTGTTAGTTTGTAATTTATATTTCTTCATATAGTAAAGATCTTGGTTAACTATATAATACATAACTTTATTTCACTGTGCCATACATACATTTATTTTTCATGTATATTCATTTATGTTTCTAGTTTTTTTTAAACTAAACTGTATAGTTTAGTAACTTAATACTAAATTATCCTAATAAAATATCAATTTCCTGTGAGGTACCTAACCCCAGATCTAAACCTAATACTAGGTTTTAGACATTGTGAGAGTTGGTCCTCTACAGACTACGTCTGTACAATAATATAGAATAAACGATTTTTCCTATAGTTAATTTTGTTCAATGTATAGACCACCAAAATATATTTCTAGCTCATCTAATTTCCACAGCATATACACATATCCAGACCCATAATTTCATATAGATCCAACTACTTTACCTTTTTAGTAACTAATAACATAATTAAAATATAATTCAAAAACAAATCAAATTAACTATGCATACCACTTAAGGTAGACTAGGTGTCTCCGAACCTTAGAGCTCTTTTTCCACATCTCACCCCCGAGCAGAGATCCTGTGCTCTAGTGATAGACAACCCTTTGTCTATCATGAATCAGCTTATTTAAGCTTTCTTTCCCCCAACCTGTTTCCCTTAACTGCATCCAGTTAATTCAGGATGCTGCTTTCCTGTGTGCCTAGGCTTTCCCTTTGTTTCTTCCACAAAGGTACTTTTAAAGCTAGCTTTTCTACTTTGTAGCTTTATGCCACCTCTTCCCAGAAATTTCCTCTTTACTGGGGAAACATTTTTTATTTTATCTCCAATCTAAATTTAGTATTTAATTAATTTCTTCCAAGGATTTTTGGAAGACTAGGAAAGTTTTACAACCTTATCCATCCTCATGGATTTGGTTTCCAAATATATAATCATAATCTAGTCATCGCACATTAATTTCCATTTTATTTTATTAAATTTAAATAATAAAATAAATCCACACAATTGTTTTCCATTGGGGTCCACTGTACCCTTTTGGACTTGTTCAAATGTCTAATAAAAGCATAGAGTCTGGGGATATTACAACAGGCCATATCGTAGAGGGTGCAACTTATTATGCTGGCCCTTGAAGCATTGCTTTTCCAATAAGAGCCACACACGGTCTCCAGGTTTAAAATACAAGGGTGTTCATTACTTGTCATGCCTCTATTTTGCGCAATCTTGGGCTGTCTGCAAAGCAACAGTTACTTGAGCTTGGTGTTGAGAAATGGAGTGTATAAAATGATGAGCTGATTTTTGTTCCTATTTTTGATGCACAGACCTAGAAGGGGTGATCGTTAGTGGCATCTCAGAGGGTGCACTTGGCTGAAATGCTGCCTCTCAAGGAGCAAGGTGATAATATGGGGTATTGGGTAAAGAAGCACCAAAATAAGATCGATTTGGTGTTCAACAGAGCGTGTTGGAGGGTTCCCTATGGGTTGGGTGAATACAACTGTAAATTATTGGAGTAGAGGGAACCATTGTAGGAAGGAATGGATTGGTGATGTCATCTGACTTGACAGGGCAAACCAAGCACGAAGAAACACCTTGGTTTAAATTGACTCTCATAATGGGAGCTTTGCTAATAGAAGGTTGGGTTGATGAGCTAGTTGAGGATGTGAGCACATAGGTGCGCCCATCATGCTGCAAGTGGTATTGGTGATTTGTAGCATGATAAACAACATGTCAAGCCTCTTGGTATGGAATGCCGAGCAATAAATCGGCACAATCAAGAGGAAAAACACCACATACCACAGTATCATGGAAAGGTCCAATAGCAAAGGTGACAACACAACATTGGGAGATGGTAAGATGAGGACAGTCCTTTTGGGCCCAACCGAGCTAATACTGGTGTGGGTGAGGAGTGGTGGGAAGGAAAAGGTGTTCAACCAATTCCTGTGCCAAAAGATTCTTTTGACTCGCATTGTCAAGAATAAGCATGGCCAACTCATGTTTGATTTGAAAATTATGGGTAAAAAAATGTGTAACAGAGGTGTTTGTTGCATTAGAAGTCAAGAGGATGAGAGAGGGGTCCACTTTGGTTGGATTTTCGAGAGAAATAGCTAGAAGTTGGGTAGTGGCATTTGATTTCTCCACCTCTATAAAAAGAGTCTTTTCATGGCGTAGATTTTTCAATACTCGACAATCTGCAGAAGTATTGAGTTGGTCTTATGAAAAGTACACCAGGGGGTATTGTGAGGTGTGTGGGATGAGACAAAGAATAAATTAGAAGAACCAGAGGGATATGGACCATTTCTGGCTTGAGGGGATTGGATTAGAGTACCCACTTTGCGTTCCATAACAATGAATAAAGGCCTTGTCTAATGAAGTACCATCAAACAAATCAACTTCGTGTCGAAAAATCATTAGAAATCCAGAATTAAATTTGATATTTAGTACCTCTTCGGGATCGGAGATATGGAGTTCAATGCGCAACTTACAAAAGACATCAATGTAAGCTTGCACTGATTGATTGGGTAGTTGTCGAAGTTGTAACCATTTGGCAAGGAGATTTTGTATATATCATAGAGGATAGAAGTTTTCTCTTAAGGCCTCACAAAAGAGATTCCAAGATGTGATAGGCGTCGATCTGGTCTCGGCTTTTTCTCCAAGTTTGACAACCAAGGACATATTCTCAAGATGACTATCCCACCATGTTTGTGCTAGGCCTTCCAATTTTAGACCAGCAATCTGAAGTTTCTTCTCCTCTTCCATCGTTGGACAAGTTCTGAAATAGTTGGAGAGACTCCAAAACCAAAAATCAACAGTCTCACCATTCATTTTCCCTGGGAATTTGGGCAGTTGAAAGCATGTATCAAGCTACATTTTCCCTGGAGGATGTTGTTGTTGTTGCAGTGTAATTAGCTCTTGAAGGGCCCTAGCTAAATCATTTATTGGCGAGTATGCAGTGGAGGGCTCTTGACCCTCTTGACTGGGTGGCATGATTTTCATCCACCAAATGGATTGAAATGTATGACCCTTTAAAAAAAAAATCTTCCAACAAGTGTATGCCTTCCAAGATCTTATGTTGTGATACCAATTGATATCTAAAAATTAATGCAGAGAAAATCACATAACATAATATAGACACGAAACAGGAATAACATAGCTTTGGAAATAATATCATAGTCTTTATTATGAGGAAGAGATGAGCATTTTATAACCAATGCAATCATTCTCCTTATTTTTTTTTTTTTAATTACAAAAGATATTTTCAAAAAATCAAATGCGCTATTAGATAAAGAAAATACATTGAGATGTTTCCTTCTTTCCTATATTTTTAGATGTTTCCCTCTTTTCTACTCTTAGATGTTTCCAAGGAAAGAGTGTGATTTTTCTTCATTGCCCAAGTAGTGAGAGGTTGTTGATTTTTGCGTCCTTGGCTGCCCATGGATTCATATTATTAAAAAAAACATGTAGTATACTGGAGATTTGGACAAATATGGATCCGTTGACTCAACTTATTTTCAATGAAATTAAACAATACAATAAAGGTTTACAAGGATTTATTTATATTATTAATTTTTTTACTAAGCGTGTCCATTATCAAATTGCATTTGAATTCATGGTTATTAAATTCGGTTTGGTGCGCTAATTAATATGAAAAATTCGATATTTTATTGAAAAAGGTGAATTATATGGTTTAATTCTGTTTGGATAATCAATCCATACAATTCCTTGTCATCGACATTGTCATTATATCTGCTCACTGATTTCCTAATTTTCCTCGTCATTTTAACTCTTTTCCGACCTCATATCTCTTGTCCGGGGGCCGCCCTATAAATTCATGGGCATCACTACCACACCTTTTTCCTCTTTATTTTACTTTAGATTTACTCATCTTTTCTCTATTATTTCATACTTTTATCTCTTGATGCTAGAGTTAAGGATCAAATCAGTATAAGTTAAGTTTATTTTGAAGTGTAAAGTTTGCATATAAATTCAATTTGGTTAAATTTTAATATATTTTGTTATAAATCTATTTTTATTCATGATTTATGTAATTTCAAAATGATAAAATTACTTGAAATGTAAATATATACTAGTACAATTATATTTAATGTGTTTAATATAATTCAATAGGCTTATATGAAGCATATATACAACCACGTTAATAAATGTGGTTGTATAAGCTAATATATATTTATCAATCATTTTAATAATTATTACATGTATAGTGTTAATGTCACTATTAGAGATTGATTAATTATATTTACATAATGATGGATTTATAACCAATTCCAATATAAAAATAAATAAATTATTATAAGCCTTAATATTATAAACTCCAACATTATAAACCATACCATTAATATTATATTTGTAAGATTGACATTATAAATCTTACAATAAATATTTTAAACCATAGGATTAAGATTATAAATGGAAAGATTAATATTATAAATAGTAATATTAAAAGCCCAATATTATATACCTAATATAACCTAATATTAGAAAACCCAATATTATGTACCCAATATAAAAAAAACCCAACATTTCATATCCTTATATTAAATGTAATATTATAAACCAAAAATAAAAAACTGCAATATCACAAATTTAAGGGATTAATATTATAAACCCATGGGGAAATAAATGCAAGGGTTTAATATTATAAACCAAAGGGAAAATAAATACAAGGGAAAAATAATAAAACCCTAATATTAATAATAATATACCCAAAGGAAAATAAATCCTAGGAAATAATCTTATAAAACCAAGGGAACATAAACACAAGGGGGAAATATTAAACCCTAAGATTAATAATAATAAACCCAAAGGATTAATAAACTCCAAGTAAAATAAGTCTTAGGAATTAATATTTTAAAATCAGCTTAAAATAAACCTAAAAGAAAAATATGAAACCTTAATATTAATAAAAATGAACCCAAATGATTAATATTATAGACTCAAGAGAAAATAAATTAAATGGAAAAACACTAAACTTTAGGGTTAAAATGTTACATTATTAATAAGAAAAATATGATACATCATGATATTAAACTTTAATACAAAATTGAATATTTTAAACCCTAACACTATTAAACCTAATAAATACTATAAGACATAAAATTAATATTATAAACCATAACAGTGTAAATCCTAAAATTAGTATTGTAAACTCTAATAATAAACCTCGTACATTAATGATATAAACAAAACACTAATATTTGTATTGTAAAATATAATAATAAACTTGAGATATTAAGGATATAAACCTAAGTGATTAATCTTATAAACTTTTGGAAATAATTGACCCAATAGATTAATATTATAAACCATTAAGATTATTAAAATTAAAGGGTTAATATTATAAACCTTGAAATTATAAAATTCGATATTATAAATTCCAATATTAAAAATTGAACATTTCAAACCTTTATACTAAATACTATATATAAAACCAAATATTAAAAATCCAAGAGATTAATATTATAGACCCAATGGAAAATAAATCCGGGGAATATTAAACCCTAGAATTTATATTATAAACCAAAAGGATTATAAACCCTAGGATTAATATTATAAACCTAAAAGATCAAAAATCTTGATATTAGTATTATAAACCTTATGATTATAGACCTTAAGATTATAAACCCAAAAAATTAATTTTATAAATACAATAATGTGATATTGGTATTAATCACATAAATTTAAATATAATATAAATATAAATATTTATAATTAATATTAATATTAATAATTATTAGTTATTAATTATTAATTATTAATAATTATAAATTACTATTAACTAATAGTGTAATGTCCCCAATTTCTCTTCTTTTATTAGACAGTTGAATAGTCCTAAAGGGTAAATTAGACCCAAAGGAAAACAATTATTGTGGACATATTTTATTATTTTAATTTAATAAAATGAAAATGGAATTAATTTTTCAAAGACTAGATTATGATTAGACATCAGGAATCCAAATCCATGAGGATGGATAAGGTTCGTAAGGGTTTCCCAGTTCTCCAAAAATCCTTGGAGAAAATAAATTAAATATTGAATTTTAGATTGGAGATAGAAATCTAAAAAGATACCCCGGTAAAGAGGAAAGTTACTAGGAAGAGGTGGAATAAAACTGTAAAGAGGAAAAATCTAGTTTTAAAGTACTTTTGTGGATGAATTAAAAGGAAAGCCTAGGGAAAAAATAAAATAGCATCCTGATTAACTGGACACAGTTATGGAAACAAATTGATGGGAAAGAAGGCTTAAATAAGAAAATTTTGGGTAGACAGAGGTTGTCAACTACTGGAAGACTTGATATCTGCTCAGGGGGAGTTGTGGAGAAAGAGCTCATAGGTTGGCTAAAAACTAGTCTACCTTAATTGGTATGCACAAGTTAATTCATTTTGACTTAGAATTTTATTATTATTAATGTGAAGTTAATTAGTAGTAAGGAATTTGACTAGATCTTTTCACGAGTATATGTTGTATATGAAAATAATGTGAAAAATACTAAGTTGTAGTGAACCGGTAGGTCTGTACATGTAAGAGAGTAGTCTATAATAAATATATTATTAATATGTAGTGTCGTACAGACAATAATATGAAGAGCACCAACTCTCGTAATGTATAAACCCTGATGTAGATTTAAATCTGAGGTTAGTTGAACTCTCAGAATTAATTATGCGTCATAAAGTGCCTTAGCATTATTTTTAAAATCGTGAAATTCTGTGAGCACACTAGTACATAATGAAAACAAATATGTCTGATAGTTAATGTAAATTTGAAACATTCAAATAAATTTTCTATTATGGTAGAACTGAATAGTTTAATACTCTAACTAAGACATAATAAATAGTAATAATTTCAAGGAGGAGCTCATAAATTATTACTAGAATTGAACCACAGATTTTAGAAAAAGTATGAGACATGGATTGAAAACATAACTTCAGGAAGGGAGAAAAGTGTATATTAAATATATAACAGAGTTATGTAAATTCAAGGATATAAATCCATACACATATAAATTCTAATTCAGCTTTGGTCTAACTAATTATACAAAATTGAGGACTTTGTCCCATAAGTCACAAAGTGTATAATTTCTCTAGAATATATGTAGAGGTATCATAACATAAATCCCCAAAATGGGTTACTAGACCAACCTGAAAAGGAAAAGTCCAAAGTTATGACTAAATATGAAACTGCTACCAGAAGTAGTCAAATCAAGGATGATGTAGGGATTACATGCAAAAAATAGAAATAAATAAATTAATTTTGGAGCATGATCATAAACATAAAATTAAGTAAAATATTACAATATCAAAAGGGATAAGGAATAATTACCTTGCTCACAGAGAGGGAAAATCCAATCTGTGATAACAAGAGAAAGCTAAATTATTACAAGGAAGATGTGAGGAACACCATATTCATGAAAAAATTAATTTAACTCAAGAAACTTATTTCCTTACAACCTCAGAGGAGTAACGAGACAAATTGGACATGTAAGGAATGGTAGAATTCCTGTACAATTTGAAGAGAATTCAAGGTATTAGCTCTATCAGTGCAATAAATTGAAGTACAACCAATAAAAATAGCTACCTAAGAAACAGCTTGAATAGTAAGAACCAATGTACAAATTTCTTATAGTTATAAAGGCTAGATGATTATGAACTAAAGGACATAACATAGCTCTACGAGAACTTTGGAGGAGAAATCAAAATTTCTTAGTTGAGAATAAGATGAAATTTTGTATTCTGGAAAATTCGAATGTGTTTTCCAAATAATATTTAAAACACTAACACAAAAATTTTTAAGGGAAACTAAATTATTCTTAACCCTGTAGTGGCCTCGAAAAATCCCAAGCTGAGGGAGCACACCCAGCCCATAAATGCAGAAGTGTAAGGGAGAAAGAACAGGAAAAATAAATGGACGTTACTTGTAGGTGATGGTGATTACATAAGGAGAAAACCATTGGAGCTGAAACGCAGGGCGTGAATAATTCCATGACTTCCATTGACCTACATATCACGTTATACTTGTATCATAAATCCATATGACTAAAGAAATAATTAAAATTGTTTTGACTACCATCAAACAAACAAGAATTTCAATCTTATTTCATAAATTATGAGGGAAGGAGTAAACGTATTGGGAAATTTGTAATATTCCTAATTAGCGACAACTAATTGGAATATTCAATTTTGTATAATTTTGTCGTCTATGGTTTGTAAATAAATAAAAAGTGAGTAAATAGGGTCCAACTCACTTTAGGAGAATAGGACATCCGCCTAGTAGCACAACGTTGTGACTCAAGGGAGGGTCAAGGGGGCCAAACACCACGTAGAGGAGGGGGGCTCTACATGCACTCTAGATGCTTCTGCACAGATAAGGATGAGGATGTGGAGGAGAAGAGGCTGCGATGGGTTTTGGAGGGAAACCAATGTTATAAAAGATGGAGGAGCCTCTTTATTTGGATCATTCTTGAGTTGATGATTTTGGAGTGAGACTTTTGTCTTCTTGAGCACGCTGGCTATTTAGCCTGTCTGCAGCACTATTTAGTGCATTGAGTGTCTTCAGTCGGAGATCTTGCCCTTAGCCCTGAGGGACTTCGAGTGCCTGCTCGAGCAAGGTTTCTTTTTTCAGTATTTTGTGAGTCGTTTCGTTGTTTGGGTTTGTTGCGAAGTTGGAGCTTATAGATACTACACAGTCACTGGGAGAGAGGACGCAGTCCATTGTGGATGAGCTTCAGATTGGGGTTTCTGCAGGAGTTTCTACCAGGATTTTGAGCAGAGGGTCAGCCTTTGCCCGTCGGAGGTTTTTGGCAGAGTTTGTGGCAGTATTTCAGCTGTTTCTATCTAGCCACTGCGCAGTGCCTTGGAGGCCAGCGTAATTCACTGGGGAGGTAGTTTCTGGTGATTTCTGGGGTTGGCCATTCCTGGAATGGTTTGTGGATCTTGTCGGGGTTATTTAGGAGAGGAGTTTTGCTGAATTTCAGCTTGTTCCGATAAGGGGATCAGCCCCTAATATTCAGTCAATTCCAGCAGTAGCAGCTACACGGCATTTTTTCCAGCAGCTGGGATGCAGTTCATAGAGTAGCCATTTCCTGTCTTTTCTGAGAGTGTCTTCTCACTCTCCTTGTGCAAGATCGCCTCTTGTACTTCATTTAATTTCTCATATTAATAAAATGGCTCAGCATTTTCTCTCTATGTTTTCTGGTTGAGTTGTCGTAGTTGCCATTGTTGCCGTAGTAGTTGTATTCTCTTTCTATTATATGTTTTTGAGCGCTTTAGTTCTATACCACTTGGTGTGTTTATATTTCACTCCTAGACAGAGTCTGGAAAGGGACAAGTAGCCTCCAGATCTTGTCCTCTTTTAAAGGCGACATATCAGGTAAATTCCCTCCCAGTCAATCTCTGGTTGGATTTTGCCATGTTTTAAAGATATCCCTGAAATAGGATATTACAGTGGTATCAGAGCATAGTTTTGGCTCAGCCTGTGGTCTATGACATCAGGAAAGAGACCATACAGAGGCAGGAAGTATAGAGACCATGAGCATAGGTTGGAGGCCACCTACGAAGAGGAAGATTGTGCCTCGGTAGAGGACACAGATCAGGAGAGAGAGTCTGTGACAGACACAGATCAGGTGGAGCTTGTAGTAGATTTAAGAGAGAAAGAACCAATGGTAGATGACACAAAGGCCAAACAGTTTGGAGAGGCACTCCTCAAGTCTATGCAGGATTTAGCTAGACAAATTGAGGTGATGGGCCAGAGGTCCACAGTTGTGGAGGCTAGGCAGTGTGAGAATCTATGGGTTTTACAGGTTGGAGAGGAATCAGGTACATCCCATCATTTGCCAGAGCAGGGTGCTTCTCAGCGTGATACTCCTCAGCTAACAGCTTCATGTGCACCTACCCGCTCTATTATGCCCACTTTCTTGGGAGCAGATACAGGGGCAGGAGCCCGGTAGGAGGCAGAGCCTGGACACTTATATGACTATTTTGTAGAGTATCAGTCCTACGGGCAGGAGTTCAGGGATGCTCTCACATTCAAAGATTTTGTGCAACTCCAGCGGGACAGTTGACCCCGCGACCATCATAGAGGGCACCGGCATTACCATGATGGAGATTCCCACTGTGCCTCTAGTAGATTTCATTTGCCTACATTTGATGGATCGTTAAACAGTTTGGAAAATTCTTGGGTGGAGAAGCTAGACATCTATTTCCAGCTTAACCAGATGTTGGAGATGGAGGCCATCAAGGTGGAAACATTACATTTGGATGGTGAGGCCCAGGACTGGTGGTTCCATGGGATGGTGACACTCGGGCATTCCACAGTGACAACATATGTCGAGTTTACCAGGAGATTGATAGAGCATTTTGACCGGAGGGATCTGGAACAGCATTTTGTTGAGATGACGAAGCTCAAACAGATAGGGAGCCTAGAGAAATACATTGCAGATTTCTTAAGGGTTTCGGTGATGGTGCTAGATCTATCTGTGACAAGGATGATCTATATGTTTGTGGAGGGATTGGCAGATCCACTTTGAGGTCTAGTCAGATCCACTAGACCAGCTACACTCCAGGATGCTATCAGTAGGACCAGGGATTTGCAAGATGCATTGTCTAGGACGCGGACACCTTACCCCCAGAGATCGGGGTACCATCAAATTCGCGTGAGGGAATAGTACATTCCCAAGATCGCCTTCAAGTGTCATTATGGGCACTTTGAGTTTTTGGTTATGCCTTTTGGGCTGACCAATGCACCGGCCACCTTTCAGTCTTGCATGAGCCATATCTTCCACAGTCATCTAAGGAAGTTTTTATTGGTTTTCTTTGAGGACATACTCATATATAGCATGACGTGCGAGGAGCATCTCCAACATATAGAGGCAGTACTACGCATCTTGGAAGAGCAAAAGTTCTATGCTAAGCTCTCCAAGTGTGAGTTTGGGATGACAGAGATGCTATATTTGGGTCACATCATTGGAGTGGACGGAGTGAGGGTCCACGAGGAGAATATTAGAGCCATCAGAGATTGGCCGGAGCCAAAGAATGTGACGGAAATTCGAGGGTTCATTGGGATATGTGCCTATTACAAGAATTTCGTTAGAGGGTTCTCACATCTTCCTACACCCCTTACAGATTTGATGAAGAAAGGGGCATTCGGTTGGACAGATACAGCGTAGAAAGCCTTTGATAGGCTCAAGGAGGTGATGAGTAGCTGCCCAGTGCTTGTGTTTCCAGATTATACGCAGCCATTTTCCTTGGAGTGTGATGCATCGGGAGAGGGGATCGGCACAGTATTAATGATGGGGGACACCCTATAGCTTTTTAGAGCCGAAAACTCCTTCCGCGCGAGAGGTTGTATCCTATTTATGACAAGGAGATGTTGGCCATCATGCATGCCTTGGCCAAATTCTGACAGTATCTGGTAGGGAACAGATTCAGGGTGAGGACTGACCACAACAGCCTCAGGTTCTTTTTAGAGCAGAAGCAACTATAGGAGAGGCAGCAGAAGTGGATCAGTAAGATCCAAGCATATGAATTTGACATTGAGTATGTCAAGGGTAAGAATAACGTGGTAGCAGATGCCCTTTCACGTAGACGAGCCACGTTAGCTCTTATGAGCTTGGACACAGATTGGAGGGCTCGAATTTTAGTTGAGTACTCCAAGGACAGGTTTGCATGTGAGGTGTTGGACACACAGGTGGTGAATGATAGGTACAGGGTGGTCGATAAGATCATCTATTACAGGGACAGGATCTTCTTGACTGAAGGATCTTAGCTTAAGAAGAAGATACTCTAGGCATCACATGATTCTCCATTGGCAGGCCATCAGGGGTTTACCAAAACCTACAGGTCCATTAGAGAGAGGTTCTCATGGAGGGGCCTCAAGGAGGACGTACTCTAGCACATCACGGAGTGCAATGTTTGTCAGAGGAACAAGGGTGAGATGAGCCATCCCGTAGGGTTGTTGCAACCTCTTCCCATTCCGGAGGGGAAATGGGAGACCATATCGATGGATTTCATCACAGGGTCGCCCAAGCTGTAGGGCAAGGATTGTATCTTTGTCGTTGTTGATGGACTCACAAAGTATGTGCACTTTTTTCCTATATCCACGCATTACACAAGAGCACAGGTGGTCGAGATGTTCTTCTAAGAAATTTTCAGGTTGCATGGTCTTCCTAAGACCATCATCAATGACAGGGACAACCGCTTCATGGGCATATTTTGGCAGGAGCTTTTCCGGCTAGTGGGGACAGAGTTGACACTGAGTACCAGTTACCACCCACAGACGGATGGACAGACGAAGATAGTTAACAAGTGACTGGAGGGCTACTTGCATAACTATGTCAATGGGTAGCAGCGAGCATGGTTGAGATGGTTGCATTTGGGGGAGTACTGCTACAACTCGACACATCACATGTCTATTGGTATGTCACCATTTTACGCTTTGTATGGGTACCATCCTTTATCATTTTCATATGTGATTTTTAGTGCGATTAAGGCTCATAGAGCCAAGATGTGGATCCAAGAGAGTCAAGATATCCTCTGATCTCTCAAGGACAACATGGCTACAGCACCAAACCAGCAGAAGCTGTATGCCGACAGAGGACGGGTGGAGCGACAGTTTGAGGTAGGGGACTTGGTCTACCTACGCTTACAGCCATACCGACAGTCATCGCTGAAGAATAAGGGAGCTGAGAAGCTCAAGTCTCGTTTCTACAGGCCATACAAGGTGATACACAGGATTGGGCAGGTTGCATATGAGTTGGAGCTGCCCCAAGGCAACAAGATCCACAACATTTTCCATGTATCATGCCTAAAGAAGGTGTTGGGACAGCAGGTGACAGTGACAGAGGATCTACTGCCTACAGATGATGAGGGGCACTTGGTGTTGCAGCCAGAGGCCATTATTGATACCAGGGAGAGGTGGTTACGGAGCAGGACGGTCCGGAAATTCTTGGTGAGGTGGAAGAATTTTCCGGATGAGGATGCCACTTGGGAGAGCAAGAATATTTTGAAGCATCCATCACTTCAGTTGCTTGAGGGCAAGCAACATTTTTCCGAGGGGGACTGTAATATTCCTAATTAGTGACAGCTAATTGGAATATTTGATTTTGTATAGTTTTTCCATCTATGGTTTGTAAATAAATAAAAAGTGAGTAAAGAGGATCTAACTCACTTTAGTAGAATAAGACATCCGCCTAGTAGCACAACGTTGTGACTCAAGGGAGGGTCAAGGGGGGCCAAACACCGCGTAGAGGAGGGGGGCCTACGTGCACTCTAGAAGCTTCTATGCAGATAAGGATGAGAATGTGGAGGAGAGAGAGGCTACGATGGGTTTTGGAGGGAAACCAATGTTATAAAAGATGGAGGAGCCTCCTCATTTGGATCATTCTTTAGTTGATGATTTTGGAGTGAAAATTTTGTCTTCTTGAGCACACTAGCTATTTAGCCTATCTGCAACACTATTTAGTGCATTG
The DNA here is from genome assembly GCA_034641835.2 of Pinus albicaulis. Taxonomy (NCBI): domain Eukaryota; kingdom Viridiplantae; phylum Streptophyta; class Pinopsida; order Pinales; family Pinaceae; genus Pinus; species Pinus albicaulis. Next base: position 321,299,238 of record CM076570.1, on the reverse strand, counting down.
AATGTCTCTGGTCAGAGATCTCGTCCTTAGCCTCGGGGGACTTCGAGTGCCTACTCGAGCAAGGTTTGTTTTTCAGTATTTTGTGAGTCAATTCGTTTTTTGGGTTTGTTGTGGAGTTAGACCTTATAGAGACTGCGCAGTCACTGGGAGATAGGATGCACTCCATTGTGGAGGAGATTCAAATTAGGTTTTCTGCAGGAGTTTCTTCCAGGATTTTGAGCAGAGGGTCAGCCTTTGCTCGTCGGAGGTTTTTGGTGGAGTTTGTGGCAGTATTTCAGCTGTTTCTATCTAGCCACTACGCAGTGCCTTGGAGGCCAGTGTAATTCACTAGGGAGGAATTTTCTAGTGATTTCTAGGGTTGGCCATTCCTGGAATGGTTTGTGGATCTTGTCGGGGTTATCGAGGAGAGGAGGTTTACTGAATTTCAACTTGTTCCAGCAAGGGGATCAATCCCTAATCTTTAGTCGATTCTAGCAGTAGCAACTACACGGCATTTTTTCCAGCAGCTGGGACACAGTTCATAGAGCAGCCATTTCCTGCCTTTTCTGAGAGTGTCTTCTCACTTGCCTTGCGCAATATCACCTCTTGTACTTCATTTCATTTCTCAGATTAATAAAATGGCTTAGCATTTTCTCTCTATGTTTTCTAGTTGAGTTGTCGCAGTTGCCATTGTTGCCGTAGTTGTTGTATTCTCTTTCTATTATATGTTTTTGAGCACTTTAGTTGTATACCAATTGGTGTGTTTATCTTTCACTCCTAGACAGAGTCTGGAAAGGGCCAGGTAGCCTCCAGATCTCGTCCTCTTTTAGAGGCGACATATCCGGTAAATGCCCTCCCAGTCAATCTCTGGTTGGAGTTTGTCATGTTTTAAAGATATCCCCAAAACGGGATATGACAAAATTTAATATACAAAGAAATCGTTTAACTCTATTATTACCACAAGGAATTTTCCAGTCAAAGTTGCATTTTAACAATTGACATATAACTAGAACCTCGCGTAGAAGAACACCGTAAGTTAAGAGATGAAATCATCTCTGAAATACTGGAATAGGCAAGCAAACGAGTTAGAGGAAAGAAGTAGAATACATAGATTACCAAATACAAATCCATCGAATCCATTTAGAAAAAAAAGTGTCAAAAACTAAATTGAACAGAGAAAATAAAGAGCAATAAGCTAAGTTAAGGAGGTAGAAATTAACAAGAAATGACAATTACGTCTTACCTTAGAAGATATACGAGGGTTTTGAGCTCACTCTCGTTGTTGTGGAAGATTGAACTCACCCCTCATTGTGAAACGAAAACCATTACAGAGCCGAGAGAAAAGACGTAGCAGAGACCAATGAGTCGAAAAATAGACAAAAAAAAAACGAAATGATAAATGAAACCCTAAATCCAAATTCCGAGGAGATCCTCACCATCCAGGTGGAGGAATCCAATGCTGGGAAATTCCCGCATAGCTCAAAGGTTCCATCACCAATGAATGAGCCAATGGATGAGCCATGTGATTTAAATGAAATACAATCCTGAGACCAAATAAAATGTAGAAAGTGATGTAACTTAATACGGAGATAGAGTTGCATTAACACCTTCGTAATTATTAAATATTTTCAATGCAGAGTCAAATATGAATTGACTGACTACACTCACTAACGTAGAGAAGGCGTAAGGATGCTAACATAGGTTTATTACAATATAAGACAGTGTGGACGAAACCCTTACCATAGGGACATGGGAATACCAACAAAGCCACATCGAACCAAAAGTATCATATGTATTTATCAGTATGGGTTAAAGGATTTAAATGAAATCTCCATACCCTGTAACGTAGAGCATTTATAAAGGTAAGGTTAAATTATAACATTTGAAATATGTGGCAACAATAAAAATGTGGTAATAGAATTAATGTAGGATGATGCCAAGTCAACAAGGTAAGTTCCATTATGAAGAATATCATATACATATAAAGGGGTAGAGGTAATATGATATAGATGGGTATATGGTAATACCTTATCTATGGTGTGAATTATAAATAATACAATGAAGGGAAGGATAAATAATTAAATTGTGGACCAAATTAGGAAATAGATAAGTTAGAGAGAAATTGGTTACTAAGAGTTAAGGGTGGGCTTTAACTAGTAAGCTACAATTTTCCATTAAAAATAAAATGGGATTATTCCATTGACATGCTTACTCGTTGAAATTATGAAACTGGATTTTAGTCCCAAAGAGAAGATGTTAAAATCATGAAAGAGGCATCATTATATAAATCACAATCAGAAGAAAATATAAATGACACTAATTATGGAACAGGAATCTGAAAATTAAATAGATTAAAAGTACAGCAACTAGAACGTTAGTAGATGATAATCATGAGAATGTGATGAACCATAGTAATTATATTGTGTGTGAATAGTATGAGTTCCATAAATAAATAAATAATTGTTGGAAGCAGAGATGTTACAAATACTTAGTAATTATTAGTAATTAGTAATAATAATTAATATTTATAAATTATTAAATATTAATTATCAATAATTATTATTAATTTTCAATGACTATAATGGTTAATAATTATTAATAATTATAATTAGTATTTGTAAACTGGATAAATATTATAAACTAAATGGATTTCTACTATAAACCCCAAGTATTATTCATATTAAAGACCAATAAGATTAAAAACCCAAGGGATTAATATTAAAAGCCTAGAGAATTCTTGAGCCCAAGCGATTAAAATTACAAACCCAAGGGATTAATAAACCTAAGAAATTATGAATATTATAAATCAAAGATTGATATTATACACATTAGGTATTATTAACATAAGCTATCTATAATCCCAAAGGATTAATATTATAGAACCTAGGGATTAAAAACCCAAGGGATTAATGAACCCAACTAATTATTAATATTATAAACCTAAAATATTAAAAGCAAAAGGAATTAATGAACCCAACTAGTTATCGGTATTATAAACATAAGGGATTAATAAACCCAACGGATTAATTTTATAAAGTCAAGGGATCCCTAAACCTAAGAGACTAGTATTATAAACCGATTATTAACATAATATTAAAATCAAATTTATTCAATGTGGCATAATGACATTGATAAATTGAAATGTAACATATCAAGAAATTAATGTTATAAACCCAAGGGAATAATATTAAAAATACAATAGATTCATAAACCAATGGCAGTATTAATACTATAAGCCTAGGTGATTAATATTAAACACTAGGTTTAATACTCTAAACATAGTATAAGTATTAAACCCTAAGAATATAAACCCTAATATTAATATTATAAACCCTAGGATTAAAATATCAATTTTAATATCAATATTATAAAACCTAAGATTATAAACCCTAATATATTATTATAGATATTAGTTATTGTTAGGTCCCTATATTACTAGTATAGTCCCTTATTGTTGTTAGTGTAACCCACTTATTGTTATTGTTGTACCCTTGTAACCCCCATATTGTTATAATTCTGTCCTTAAATTATTATTGTTAGGTCGGTTAGGATTACATTGTGGCCCCATGGACTCCTATATATAGAAAGGAGGTTTTATCATTTGAATCATCCAAAACTTGTTCATTTATGTAATGTATTGGAGGTTTCCCCTCGAAGTGGCTGATTTCTAAGCCGTTGATCTCACTTTTCTTCTATTTTTGGAGCTGGTTTCACAACATTTGGTATCAGAACTTTGGATTCTAGGGTTTCCTTGCTCCAAATAGGTCATCGTGTAGTTTTCACTATAACTATGTTTCTACAAAGGTTCAAAAGCTGAAATTTTTAGAGCACGAAGAAGAAAGCTGGAGGCAGATCATCACATAATTTTAGAGTTTGGTTCGCAATATTTTTGGAGATATGATCTGTGTAAGTTAGGGCTTTTTGCAGGCTCCTGAATTTAATCTAAACAGGTCATCGCAGAATTTTCGCTATAAATATTTTTCTATGAGGTTTCAAAATCTAAAATGTTTAGAGCGCACTGAAATCCTAAGGAACATTGTTGAAAAATTTCATATCTTGGTTCGCAATATTTTCGAAGATATGATTTGTGGAAGTTAGGGATTTTCTAAGGAGCTTTCCGGATTATCCACATTGCTAGAAAACGAGTGTCGACGTTTCAAATCCCAACGGGGATCCATCATCAGGACAAACTTTAAAGTTAGGGATTGTTTAGGCTCCTGAATTTCATCTCAAAGAGGTGATCATGCAAAAACGTTCATAACTCTCTCTCTGAGCATTGGATTAGAATGCTGTAAAAAGTGGCCGAAAGTGCACGGAATTTAGTTTCCTATCTATAAATTTTAGAGCTGAAGGAGGAAACAGTGACACGTGGCAAGTTGTAAAAGTTCACTCTACTAAACCAGTCTATAATTAGGTCATTGTGGGATATTGGACATAACTTTGTCTTGAAGAATAAAAATTAGGTCAAACCCATGGCATTCGAAAGAGGATTTAGAGGGATACCTCAGGGAAAAATTTCAGATATTGAAGATCCGAGATAACATAGATAATTCAGTTTCAATATCGATCTCCTCAAAAGCAAGAAAAAGGTGTGTATTTTATTTTCGAATTACATAAGTCTCATTTAAAAAAATTAATTTGAATTTATTCCAATGGAATATTGAAGAATAGATATCAGTATAGGGTTCTAAAATTCCCTCTAAAAAGAATCCAACACCCATTAAGCCTTCAGAAGGCTCTACTATGACTCATGAAGATGAAGAAATACAACATGAGATGTCAAAATTACAAGAGCAAGTGCACCTTTCACAAAGAGAAACAAAAAATGAAATGGAATTTTTAAGAAAGGCATGGAAACTAAGATGGATGGTTTGAAGAAAGGCATGGAAGCTAATATAAATGGTTTGGAAGCTAATATGGAGGGCATGGAAGTTGGCATGGAAGCTAAGATGGAGGACATGGAAGAAAAAATGAAAGAAAACATGGAAAACATGAAGAATGATCTAAAAGCAGACATCGAAGTTTTGACAAAGTGTATACAATAAATGATTCCTAATGGTGAAATGATAGTAGAAGAAACTCATGATGAGAACAAAATAAATGTTAATCTTGATTTCATAAACTCTAATGTTGGATTGAAGGACCACCATATTCCAAATATGGATATGAGGAAGTTTGATGGTAAGGATCCTGTAACATGGATACTACATATGGAGCAATATTTTGATCTCAATAATGTGAAAAACACACAAAAGCTATGCATTGCAACTTTACATTTAGAACAAAATACATTTGTATGGTATCGATGGCTTTGCTCTCGTAAAAAAAAATTCACTTGGTCATTTTTTATGGAGGAAATGATAGCACATTATGAGGATACAAAGTGCAACACCTTATTTAGCCAATTGATAAATCTCAAACAAAAGGGTTCAATGGAGGAGCACATTGAGCACTTCCAAAAATTGAATATAAGGATAATTGATATTCCATAGGAACACAGGATTGATGTCTTCATAGGGACTTTAAAGGATAACATCCAACATGAAGTTCACATTTGGGAACTTGATTCATTGGAGAAGGCATTCAGGTTAGCAAGAAAAATTGAATGTAAAATTATGGCAACAAGGAAGCCTACCACTCACATCTATAAATATGGAAGTGTTGCTACTCCTAGAATTCCACAACCTACAAGTTTGACACAACAAAAGTTGGAAGAAAAAAGAGAAAAAGGGCTTTGATAAATTTGTCATAAAAAATACACTAAAGGTGATAAATGCATTGAGAAGAAATTATTTTACATAGATTGTGAAGAGAAGGAAGAAAATGAAGAAGAAACTTCAAAAGTAGAGGATATACACGTGGAAGAAACCCTAGAAGAAGAAGAAATGAGTCCGACCATATCATGTAATGCATTGGCAGGAATTACCACTCCTAAAACTCTCAATATAGAAGGACATATCAAGAATAAAAAGGTAATAGTGTTGATTGATTTGGGTAGTACCCATAATTTTATTCATTGTAAGGTAGCCAAGGAATTAAATTGTTTCCTATACCTGGCACGAGAATGTCAAGTGATGGTTGCAAATGGAGGAACTATAAATTTCTCTGGAAAATTCCATGATATCAAGCTAGCCATGGGGGAATATGTATTGAATAGTCCAATGCTTTCCATTCCAATGGGAGGTGCTAATGTTGTACTAGGAGTACAATGGTTACAATCTTTGGGGACGGTAGCTTTTAATTTTCAAGAACTTTTCTTGAATTTTTTTTCAGAAGGAAAGGAAATCAAATTATGGGGTATCGCAGGGAAGCCAGGAAAGATAATAAGCTCTAATTTCATGACAAACCTTCTGAAGAAAGCACAACGGGGCGTAATTGAAAAATTATGCTCACTAGAAGTTCCAACATCAAAATCATCTATTTCTCCATATCTCCAAAAATTCTTGGACAATCATTCCAATGTGTTTGATACTCCCAAAGGAATCCCACCTATTTGTGATCATGATAATTCTATTCATTTGATTCTAAGAAGTGTTCCTCTAAACATTAGGCCTTACAGATATCCGTACGTCCAAAAGAGCGAAATTGAACATATGATTGCAGAAATGTTAGAGGCTGGTATAATTCAACCTAGTCAAAGTTCTTTCTCTGCTCCAAAGTATTGGTGCACAAGAAATATGGATCATGGCGCATGTGTCCATATTATAAGGAGCTCAATAAGCTCACTATTAAAGATAAATTTCCCATTCATTTGATTGATGAATTATTGGATGAATTACATGGAGCAATTTATTTTACGAATTTGGATCTTCATTCAGGATATCATCAAATTAGAATGAAGACTGAAGATATTCTAAAAATAGCATTTCGAACTCATGAGGGTCATTATGAATTTTTGGTCGTGCCTTTTGGCCTTACCAATGCACCTTCTACATTTCAAGGGTTGATGAATTCCATTTTCAAACCCTTCCTTAGAAAATTTGTTCTAGTATTTTTTGATGATATACTGATCTGCAGTAGGCCTTGGAAGGATCATGTTCAACATGTTGAAAGGGTGCTAAAACTATTGGAGGAGAAACAATTATATGCAAAAACATCCAAATGTTTCTTTCGAGTACAAGAGGTGGAATATCTGCGTCATATTGTATCTCACGAGGGTGTTAAGGTAGACCCTAACAAAATTAAAGCCATTAAGGAATGGAAAGTCCCCACAACCATAAAGCAGTTGCACGGATTTCTCGGGTTAACAGTGTATTATCGCAGGTTTGTTAAGAATTATGGGAGAATAGCAGCACCTCTACCAACATTATTGAAGAAAAATGCATTTTCATGGACTCTTGAAGCAACTAAGGCCTTTGAACATCTTAAAGAGGCAATGTGCCTAGCACCAATCTTAGCTATGCCACACTTCACAAAAACCTTTATTTTGGAATGTGATGCCTCAGGAAATGGAATTGGTGTTGTTTTAATGCAAGACGGAAGACTCGTTGCTTTTGAAAGTCGTTCAATCAAAGGAAAGTATTTACAAAAGGCTATTTATGAGAAGGAAATGTTGGCAATACTACATGCACTAAATAAATGGAGACCTTACCTAATGGGAAGACACTTCAAGGTAAAAATTGATCATGATAGTCTTAAACACTTTTTGAAACAAAGGCTATCTTCAGAATGACAAAAAAAAAGGTTCACAAAGATGTTGGGTTATGACTTTGAAATCATCTACAAAAAAGGGAAGCTAAATGTTGTTGCAGCTGCACTCTCAAGAAAGGATGAAGAGGTGGAAGCATTTCTTTGTGCCATTTCAATTATCCAACCAAATTGGATAACCGAAGCAAGGGATGAATGGAAGAAGGACGAAGAAGTGTGGACTCTCATTCAAAAGTTGCAGCAAGATCCTAGTACATCTGATACATTTAGTTGGAAAAATGATTCCTTATGGTACAAAGATCGCTTATATCTTTGTAAGAATTCCCAACTAAAACAAAAGATTCTTCTGGAATTGCACATTTCTCCTTTAGGAGGACACTCAGGATTTTTAAAAACTTACCACAGGGTGAAGAAAGAATTTTTTTGGGATGGCCTTAAATCTGATATTCAAAAGTTTGTGGCGGAATGTTTGGTTTGCCAGCAGAATAAAGTGGAAACAATTAAGACCCCGGGACTTCTACAACCTTTATCCATTCCAAGTCAACGTTGGGAGGAAATTTCAATGGATTTTATCACAGGTTTACCTAAGTCCGAAGGAAGGAGTGTCATCATGGTGGTAGTTGATAGACTTACCAAGTATGCACACTTTTGTGCATTATCTCATCCATTTAAAGCGAGTACAGTTGCTACTGCATTTATGGAAACAATTCAAAAGCTACATGGAAACCCAAAGATTATTGTAAGTGACAGAGATCCCATTTTTACAGGAAATTTTTGGACGGAATTATTTTCTTGTTTCGGTACTCAACTAGCTCATAGCTCATCTTATCATCCTCAATCAGATGGTCAAACAGGAATAGTGAATAAATGTTTGGAAGGATATCATTGTTTTTTTGTATCTGATAAACAAGCAAAATGGGTCAAGTGGTTACCTCTTGCTAAATGGTGGTATAACACTTCCTTCCATATTGCAACAAAAATGACCCCATTTATGGCACTTTATGGATATCATCCACCATCCATCACATCTTCTTTAAGGGAAAATTTTAGGGTTCAAGCAGTGGAGGATCACATCGAGCTTCAACAAGAAGTTCTCCAACTCTTAAAGGATAACTTAAATTTGGCACAAAATATAATGAAACAACAGGCAGATCAACATCACAGTGAGAGAAGCTTTGATGTGGGAAATTGGGTATTTTTACGGCTACAACCATACAAACAAATGTCCCTCGAGCAAGCTAAGAAGGATAATAAATTATCACCAAATTACTATGGTCCTTACAAGGTTTTGCAAAATATTGGTACTATGGCATACAAATTGGAGCTTCCTGCTTCTTCACGAGTGCATCTAGTTTTCCATGTTTTAGGCTTAAAAAAGGTTATAGGGGACAAACTTCAAGTTCAAAAAATATTTCCATAACTTGATGAGGAAGTAAAAACTATATTAGAACCTGAAGCAGTCACGGAAACAAGAACTCGACAACTACGAAATCAATCAATTTTAGAGTATCTCATCAAATGGAAGAACTTACCCACTCAAGATTCTACATGGGAGGATGAGAATTTTATACAAAAGCATCCGGATCTACTCAAGCGTTGAGTACAACACTATTTTGAAGTAGAGGAGCATGTTAGGTCGTTATATTACAAGTATAGTCCCTTATTGTTGTTAATGTAACCCCCTTATTATTGTTGTTGTACCCCTGTACCCCCCATATTGTTATTATTGTGCCCTTAAATTATTATTGTTAGGTCAGTTAGGATTACATTGTCGCCCCATGGACTCCTATATATAGAAAGGAGGCTTTTTAATTTGCATCATCAAAGGATTTTTCATTTATGTAATGTAATGGAGGTTGCCCCCTCGAAGTGGCTGATTTCTAAGGTGTTGATCTCACTTTTCTTCTATTTTTGGAGCTGGTTTCACAATAGTTATTAATATAATTACAAGGATTAATAAACTCAAAAGACTTATATTATAAACCCAATTAATAATAAACCTACCGGAATAATAATAAACCATACTATTTATATTATAAACCGAAGGGACTAGAAACTGTAGGATTAATAGTATAAAAAGAATAAAGGATTAAAATCTCTAGTATTAATATTATAAGCCCTATGATTATAAAATTTAATATTATAGAGAATAAATAAAATATTATAAGAAAACATATTAAACCCTAATTAATAATAATTTGAATGTTATTATGTTAATTACATTAAATGTTTCCCCGCTAGGGGTGTCCAATCATTCGAACAAGTGTGATTCGGGTAGTTAAGGCCCACCCAACCCCAAGCCACACCCATGCCAACTCACCATGATCACACGCACGAGTGGTAAATAGCCTCGGGGATGTAGATCTCACATTAGGTTGATTTTTTTTAAACGTGCAAAGGGCGTATCTCTGTGCATTTCGTTTCTATGGGCTATGGTGAAGATTGATGTAGTGGTCTATGCAAACAACTGCCCAGTGGCTCTCAAGCCCTGGCTTGAGCTCCGTCAGCCTAGAAAGAGTACAGGGACAGGCCCGTCGGGTAGTGGTGGCAAAAGGTGGGATCCGTGGAGGCTTCCTAGCAATGGCACGGGAATGCTCGCGCTACACGAGGAGGAGGATGAGGGAGGTAGCAGTGAATTTTGAGCAGCAGATGTTTTTCTGACTGGGAGATTTGGGTTTACAGCCTTGACACCTGCTCCAAATCTGTGGACTACGCGACAATAACCGCTCGGTGACCCAACCCCTAGGTGGTTCGGCCTTAGGCTCCCTGAGAAATCCAACTTTCCTACAATTCATATCTTTGGGTGGTGGAGCTTCTACACCTCCCTGAACGAAATTGAAAACACTGGGGTTGGTTTTTTGTCTTTCATCTACGGGACTTAGGAGACTCAAGACGTTGTCCGAGACAAGCTCAGCTAAGGGTACAGAGGTTGAGCGTGGGTTTCCTAGACGAGCAGAATTGGAGAGACTTGGCACATTAGTGCAACACAACGAGCAGAAGAGGAGGGCACCTATATTCTGAGAGAGCATGGTTAGGCCCATCGCAGTGGTTTTGGATAAGGTATTGATAATTGAGAGGTTCCCGGAGACCCAAGTTTCCACTCGGAGTCTACAGACAGCCAACACTCAATAGCGCCCATGGCATTTTCCCGAGCCCAATCCCCTGGCTAGATTGATGCCCCAGTCACCCTTGAAGCCATCTCCGCCCAATTCCAGTAGATTCAGCTCAAATTGGACACTGCGCGAGATCAAAAGTGCGAGGACCAGAATGAATTATTGGCTTACATTAACGTTGTCCAAATCCTGCAAACAGAGACCTTTGAGGCTTTGGAGAGTTTGCATTGTATACTGAGGCCCTCTCAAGACCACCTCTAAGCCTTGGAGACCCAATTGGATCACATAAACTACCACCTACACCATCAAGATCATCTCTTCGTGGCTTCTTTGCCTAGCCCCCTACGCCCTCCCCCATGATGTTCGTTTTCGATGTGATTTTCGTAATTTTGTGGCAAATAACGAAGTGCTTCAAATGCCTTGGCAAACACCCATGTTCTACAGGAAATGTATGGCTTTTGGGTTGCATGAATGTAATCGAGCCATGGTAGCTAATACTGCTATTTTTTTTTTTGAAATGATAATATAATACTAGACTTTGATTGACAAAAAAACATTCAATGTTAATAATTAAAAATATATATATTAAAACATTTATGGTTAATAAGTTTATTAACATTGTTTTTTTAAAAATCATTAATAATGTTTTAATAATGTTATTAATAATATTACTAATTTTGAATGTTAATTGGAATATTATTATTATTATTATTAATAAAAAAAATTATTTATGTTTTTTTAAATATTATTTATAAAATCTGATTTACAAATATAAAATAAACCATTTATAAATAAATAAATATTATCTTAACATTTATTATGAACTTATTTATCCAAATATTTATTTATATAATAATTATTAAAACCTAAAAATATAAAAACCTAATGTCTTATAAAACCCTAAAATCTACGGATTATGAAAGCCCATAGAATAACACTCATGAACACGATATTTAATATTTTAGATATTAATTAATTATATTGTTTATAAATATTAAATATTATGATGTGAAGCCATTAGGTTTGAAGCATTCAAATTTAATTTAATGAAACGATGAAAATATAATGTTTGTATTCAACAACACAAAATTGTTCTTATTAATAATTTTATTATCGAGTAAATTTAAAAATGTAAATATTAATAGTTTGAATAAGAATGAATATGATTAAATAAGATTGAAAACGCATGTATTACAAATAGTATCTAACATGTGAATATGAAATGAGTTATGTTATAGATTGAATTTTGTATATCAATTATTTTTTATAAACAACTAAAATTTAAATTTATTTTTTTAAATAAATAAATTCATATTAATATTATTATTTATGGTATAATTTAAATTTTAGTAAGAATTTAAATTTTAGGTTTATTAGGTTAATAACAATAAATATTAACTATTTTAAAAATTATTATGATCAACAATGTTATTAACATTTTTAAAATATTATTAATATTATATTAATGATGTTATTAATAATACTCTTTTTAATGTTAATTTGAATATTATTGTTATTATTAATATTATTTTATTTTTACCTTTTAGATAAAATAATGATGATGATGATGGTTAAGGTTCACTGAGATCAATTTTTGGTTTATCTGACCTAAAGAAAAGAGTTATTTAATTTGATTTGCTCAAAAAGCTTGGAAAGAAGTCTCTAGAGCTCACTATAATTTTGACATTTCAAAAGGCTAGGAAGGTCACTATTGCAACAAAAATTATGAAATTGAGCTCTAATGTGGTTCTACGTTGGGCACTCTAAGAGAAAGTGATTTTCATCCTAGATGTTCATATTCTCATAGAGATGGCAGATCCTTTCCATCCATGGTGTTTTAGTAACTGTCCAACAACCTATTTCACTATAAAGCTCATCAACATTCATTCTAATTTTGGCTATATTAATTTTCTTCTTTGAGCTAGTTAAAACAGAGATACTTCTCATCTTCTATAAAAATATAAAATATATAGTGATATTTATTATAAACTAATTTATATTATAATAATATTTATTATAAATTTTATTTTTTATAATAATTATTAAAAAAAAACACTAATATCATAAAACCTAAATAAAATAAAATTATAAAGGCCAAAGCTATCACATTTATTAACTTGATATAAACTTAAATGGATGAAAAAACATATTAAAAAAAACTACTCTTATAAAACCTGAATAAATTCATGTTAAAAAACAGTAAAAAGTATAAAAACCAAAACTATCACATTTATTAACTTTATATTTAATATAATTATTATATGTGGTTTGTTTTTCTTTTTAACGATTCTATATTACGCTATTAAATTAAGCTATTAAAAGTAATACTTAGTTTATATAATTAATTTAATAATATTATTGTTAATGTTAATAATAATATTATTAATATAAAATTTAATTTAACACTATTTTCACAATAATATTAATTATATAATATTATGTTAGATAATTAGTTATGTACATTAATATTAATATGAAATAGTAAATTGTGAAATTTTCATGATTTTTATAAAACTAATCAATAAAATTACAATATTGTAAATATATAAAGAAAATATAATGTAGAGAAATGATATTTTATTATCATAAATTAGGTTGAAGAGAAAGATTATTAGCTGCCATTTTTAATCGTAATTGTAATTGGCTTCACTCATTAATTCAATTTCAATACTGAGAATTTTTGAAGATGTTTTTGATATCCATATATTATTGAAAATTAATTAGAGAACTTGGAGAATAAGGCAATCCTTATAAAAAATAATGAATATACATTGAAAATTTAACTTTTCAATTTAATTATTGTAAAAATTAAAATTATAAAAACCTTATATTATAAAAACTTAAACTAATAGAAACCTAATATCATAAAACCTAAAAAAAAATTATAAAAAAAAATAAAATTATAAAAATAAAAGCTATCCCATTTATCAACTTGATATTTAATAATTGAAGTATTAATTTTTTTTAATATTAATAGCCTAAAATTATAAAAGCTTATGCCTTCCCTAATATTTTATATTTATATTAAATAGGTTTTGTTTTTCCATTTAAATATTGGCTATTATGCTATTAAATTAAACTATTAATTTCAATGATTAACTTTTAATTAATTTATTATGATTAATAAATATTCAAGTTAAAACTATTTTAATAATAACATTAATCATATAATATTATGTTATATAATTAGCTATCAATATTAAAATGAAATAGTAAAGTATGATTTTTATGAATTTTTTTATCAATAATCAATAAATTATAATATTGTAAATATATGAAGAAAATGTAATAATATTGTAAATATATCAATAAAATGTAATTTAGAGGAATGATATTTGATTCTTATAAATGATATAGATTTTTTCAAGATGTTTTAGATGTCTATATATTCTTAAAAAATAATTAGAGAACATGGAGAATGAGGCAATCTTCATGAAAAAAATAATGAGTATACATTGTAGATAAAAAAAAAAAAATGTGGCTTTAAAAAATATTGAATTCATTGAAGATAAAATATATATATATATATATATATATATATATATATATATATATATATATATATATATATATATATATATATATTAATATTTAGACTTAATAAATGTGGCTTTAAAAAATATTGAATTCGTTGAAGATAAAAAAATATATATATTAATATTATAAATAATTTTAAAATAAAGATTTTAAAATATAAAAAATTTGAATTTTGTAAATCAATCACATTTATCTCTTATTAACAAGATTGAAACTAAAATCCTAAGTTGTTGATTATTAACCCCTGAACAAATACCACCTAACCTCATTATGCAATGCCCAAGAATTATTAGTTGGGAAAAAAAAATTGAGATGAGTAGATAAAAGAATTATCTTTGTAAATAGAAGCTTTAAAACAAGAAGAGTGCTTATGGACCCCTATCGACAATAAAAGTCCATATAGCTCCATGATGTATATAGTATTAATAATCAATTAGTAATAGATAAAATTACAATAATGTAAATATTAATAATCAATAAAATTACAGTAATGTAAATATGTAAGCCACATCTGATGTACATAATTCATATTCGATTCTCATAAACAAGTTATTGAAGAAGGTGGATATTCTAATTCCATGCAAAGGATGGTGAGAGCAAGTGGGTTGACATGTATTCATTCAAAGTTGTCATTGAGGGAAAATAATGTTCAATACCATCAAAGGTGTGTTAAAAGGAAAAGTAGACAAGGGAAAAAGGTGTCACATCAAAATAAAAGTGAACACATTTAATGTGTCAAAATAGTTAGTGCTAGAGTTTTAATAAAAACGTAACTTTCATGTAAAAATTGATTTCCTTACCAAAAAGGCAACAAGGGTTCACATCACAATTAAGGTGAATCCATTTAATATTTACATAAAACTAGTTTCCTTACCAACAAGGCAACAAGATGTCACATCACAATGAAATCGAACTCATTCAATGTGAAAATATAGCTAGCACTAGAGTTTCAATAAAAAATGAACTTTTATGTAAAAATTGGTTTCCTTACCACAAAGGTAGGTGATGTCAATATCTATTCAATGTAGCTGGGTAAATATAAATTCAATTCATTTGGTCTCAGTGGATAATTCCCATTACTTAAATATCTATATCAACCTCACAATCATTAAAGAAAAAAATCCATAACATTGAAATGAGGGCGATTGGGCAAGCACTGTCTGCATAAAAAACTTAGTGGAAAAGGCCAACTCTTATCAGTGTAGATGTCATAGAAGTTAAGGTGAGAAGATCAAAGAAATTTAAATTTCTTGAGCTTGAGTTGTGCCCTTCCTCTGTGGGTTACCAATTTATTCGACATTGAAACAATATTTTTTACTAGGATTTAAAACAATCCAGAAACAGGCCATTACCTAACCACATCTAAAAACTTGCCACGATAATTTTATTGATGTGAATTGACCCTATGGTTTGGACTCCCCCACTTATAGTTGGGATTATTTTCTTATGAATTTGTTTTTTTCATGATAAAAAAACAACAGTTATTATATTAAATAAGTTGTTACATTTTTAGAAAATACATAACCACAATGTTTGTGAAATAATGAAACACCAAAATAGGAGAAATAACAAGTTAAATAAATCACCAAAATAGGAAAAATAACTAGATAAAGAAAAAGGAGCATTTGAAGGTTACAATCCCTTTGGGATCTCTTACAATGTTAGAAAAAACAATTAGCATTATAAGGTTTTAAGAAAATTGATAAAACACATGATTCTATAATATATAATTATAATTCACTGATTTACCTTGCATAGTTTTTAGTAATCTAAAGACTCATGGTTCAACGCATTTAAACATGCACCATAATTTAGTGATCCATGAGATCTCTTATGCAACCAATAAAAGATAATAAACACTTACCAATTAGAAATGAAACCACCTAACCATGAAATCACGAGGGAATTAGTAACACATAGGGAACCACCTAGGTAATGGAGTGAGAGAAAACCGACTTAATGGAGCCTCTAAACTCATTAGAGGTGACAACTCCAAATTACTTGGGCTTTTAAAGAGCCTAGTGTTGGGTCACTTTCTCCTTTTTGACTAGGGTGTATAAAACTCTCATCAACACAATGGTTCTAGGGGAAAATTAGTATTTAAATCATCAATTCTTTAGCCTCTTGCAATTCTACATTTATTTTTCTTCCTCTCAGTGCCATTGTAACAAAAGCTTGATTGATAAGTTGGCCTCAGTGAGTCTTGGTTTTTTTCTTGTTTTTAAATTTCACATGGGTCATTTCCATACCTTTGTTTTGGAGCATTATTTTTGTTTGTTCCATCCTAATAGGATCATTCCCAAAGAGGAAAACAATTTTTTTTCAAAACTAAGATTTGATGGTGAAGTTGAAATTTTTCTGCTTTTGTATATCTTAGTCATTTTTTGTTTAAATTTAAATATTTTGGATACTTTAATAATGATTATTTATGAGGGTTATTTACTCTTAGTTTTGAGGGGAGGATAGTTAATTGGTTTAAATAAATTGCACCCAAATCCATTAATTTTTGGGACCAGTTCATTGATATATTTCTTAATTCGCATTAACATTATGATTATGGTTCATTTTGATCACAAATTAATATTTTATTTATGCATTAAAATGAATCATTGGAAGATTTCTCCTCTAGATTTTATATATTTTGTAGTAGATTTGATTTAGAATATTTTCCCTCTAGGCATAAGCTAACCTTGTGATTCATCAAAACTTTTATTTCTATTAATAAACAAAATAATGAAAAGAACATAGATTTTGAGTCAATGGCTATTCATAATCTTGTGTTGGAATATTTAGTACTAAGTGGTGAATCAAAAGTCTCCTCACAATCAACTATACCAAGAATTGATCTTCCACTTTCTAAAAAATATGAAATTGATTTAGACTGCAACTCTCAATTGGAAACTATTCATACAATCTCATTCAATGTAGGTTGTAAAGAAGAAAATTCACGAAAGGAAAATCTACTACAAAATTTGGATTTAAAGACTCATCATATTCATGATGTTTCCTCTTTAGAAGTTAACCTATAACCAATACCTATTATTCTTGTCTAAGATTCATCTATTAACTAGATATTTACTAATAATATCATGATATATGTTTCTTTTCATGAAAATCATATGTATTGTCATAGTCACTATTTCATCTATAATCATTTGTTTGTAAGTCTTCATACATGAAATAACAATTCATTTGATATTGAAATCAATCCTTGTAATTAAAGTTTTCTTTCAATGAAATGCCTAACCATATAAGTATTTCACTTCTGACTTGGTACTAGTTCTATTTATGTTTTGTTAGTTAGGAAAATTTATGACATTTTCAATACTAATGCCCTAAAAATAAAATATTTGTTGCAACATGTTGCTATGTTAGGAAAAAAATTTATGACACATTTAGAGAAGGGATTTGGGATGACATGTCTCCCCTTTCAAAATTTTATGTGATGTGAAATGTGCCTTATGTGTGTGGCACTTAAACAAATTCAACTCCTAAAATTTTCATTACAGTGTGTATCGTGTTGATTTCATCAATCCCATAAAAATTTATTTTTGTATGACATATCACATCACTCTAAAATTTCTTTATACGCTACACATTAAATTGCACTTACATATTATTTCAATGTGGAAATTTCATTCTGTGTGACACAACCCATTCATTGCAACATAGATAAATTTATTTTCATTTTTCTTTGTTACATTTCCCTAGATTTTCATGTGTTTTAGTTTATCACATTAATTCAAATTTTTCATTCATGCAATGTTTAGGTCATAAAATTACTCTTATTAATAATTTGAATGTTATTATGTTAATTACATTAAACGTTTCCATGCTAGGGGTGTCCAATCATTCGAACAAGTGTGAGTCGGGTAGTTAAGGCCCACCCAACCCCAAGCCACACCCATGCCAACTCACCATGATCACACGCACGAGTGGTAAATAGCCTTGGGGATGTAGATCTCACATTAGGTTGATTTTTTTTAAACGTGCAAAGGACGTATCTCTGTGCATTTCGTTTCTATGGGCTATGGTGAAGGTTGATGTATTGGTCTATGCAGACGATTGCCCAGTGGCTCTCAAGCCTTGGCTTGAGCTCCGTCAGCCTAGAAAGAGTAGAGGGACAGGCCCGTCGGGTAGTGGTGGCAAAAGGTGGGATCCGTGGAGGCTTCCTAGTAATGGCACGGGAATGCTCGCGCTACACGAGGAGGAGGATGAGGGAGGTAGCAGTGAATTTTGAGCAGCAGATGTTTTTCTGACTGGGAGATTTGGGTTTACAGCCTTGACGCCTGCTCCAAATCTGTGGACTACGCGACAGTAACCGCTTGGTGACCCAACCCCTAGGTGGTTTGGCCTTCGGCTCCCTAAGAAATCCAACTTTCCTACAATTCATATCTTTGGGTGGTGGAGCTTCCACACCTCCCTGAACGAAATTGAAAACACTGGGGTTGGTTGTGTGTCTTTCATCTACCGGACTCAGGAGACTCAGGACGTTGTCCGAGACAAGCTCAGCTGAGGGTACAGAGGTTGAGCATGGGTCTTCTAGACGAGCGGAATTGGAGAGACTTGGCACATTAGTGCAACACAACGAGCAGAAGAGGAGGGCACCTATATGCTGATAGAGCATGGTTAGGCCCATCGCAGTGGTTTTGGATAAGGTATTGATAATTGAGAGGTTCCCAGAGACCCGAGTTTCCACTCGGAGTCTACAGATAGCCAACACTCAACAGCGCCCATGGCATTTTCCCGAGCCCAATCCCCTGGCTAGATTGACGCCCCAGTCACCCTTGAAGCCATCTCCGCCCAATTCCAGTACATTCAGCTCAAATTGGACACTGCGCGAGATCAAAAGTACGAGGACCAGAATGAATTAGTGGCTTACATTAACGTTGTCCAAATCCTGCAAACAGAGACCTTTGAGGCTTTGGAGAGTTTGCATTGTATACTGAGGCCCTCTCAAGACCACCTCTAAGCCTTGGAGACCCAATTGGATCACATAAACTACCACCTACACCATCAGGATCGTCTCTTCGTGGCTTCTCTGCCTAGCCCCCTACGCCCTCCCCCATGATGTTCGTTTTCGATGTGCTTTTCGTAATTTTGTGGCAAATAACGAAGTGCTTCAAATGCCTTGACAAACACCCATGTTCTACAGGAAATGTATGGATTTTGGGTTGCATGAATGTAATCGAGCCATGGTGGCTAGTACTGCTATTTTTTTTTGAAATGATAATATAATACTAGACTTTGATTGACAAAAAAAAACATTAAATGTTAATAATTAAAATATATATATTAAAACATTTCTGGTTAATAAGTTTATTAACATTGTTTTCTTAAAAATCATTAATAATGTTTTAATAATGTTATTAATAATATTACTAATTTTGAATGTTAATTGGAATATTATTATTATTATTAATAAAAAAAATTATTTATGTTTTTTTAAATATTATTTATAAAATCTGATTTACAAATATAAAATAAACCATTTATAAATAAATAAATATTATCTTAATATTTATTATGAACTTATTTATCCAAAAATGTATTTATATAATAATTATTAAAACCTAAAAATATAAAAACCTAATGTCTTATAAAACCCTAAAATCTACGGATTATGAAAGCCCATAGAATAACACTCATGAACACGATATTTAATATTTTGGATATTAAATATTTATATTGTTTATAAATATTAAATATTATGATATGAAGCCATTAGGTTTGAAGCATTCAAATATAATTTAATGAAACGATGAAAATATAATGTTTGTATTCAACAACACAAAATTATTCTTATTAATAATTTTATTATCGAGTAAATTTAAAAATGTAAATATTAATAGTTTGAATAAGAATGAATATTATTAAATAAGATTGAAAACGCATGTATTATAAATAATATCTAACATGTGAATATGAAATGAGTTATGTTACTAATAGATTGAATTTTGTATATCAATTATTTTTTATAAACAACTAAAATTTAAATTTATTTTTTTAAATAAATAAATTCATATTAATATTATTATTTATGGTATAATTTAAATTTTAGTAATAATTTAAATTTTAGGTTTATTAGGTTAATAACAATAAATATTAACTATTTTAAAAATTATTATGATCAAAAATGTTATTAACATTTTTAAAATATTATTAATATTATATTAATGATGTTATTAATAATGTTCTTTCTAATGTTAATTTGAATATTATTGTTATTATTAATATTATTTTATTTTTACCTTTTAGATAAAATGATGATGATGATGATGGTTAAGGTTCACTGAGATCAATCTTTGGTTTATCGGACCTAAAGAAAAGAGTTATTTAATTTGATTTGCTCAAAAAGCTTGGAGAGAAGCCTCCAGAGCTCACTATAATTTTGACATTTCAAAAGGCTACCGAGGTCACTATTGCAACAAAAATGATGAAATTGAGCTCTAATGTGGTTGTATGCTCGGCACTCTAAGAGGAAGTGATTTTCATCCTAGATGTTCATATTCTCATAGAGATGGCAGATCCTTTCCATCCATGGTGTTTT
Source organism: Pinus albicaulis (assembly GCA_034641835.2). Lineage (NCBI taxonomy): Eukaryota > Viridiplantae > Streptophyta > Pinopsida > Pinales > Pinaceae > Pinus > Pinus albicaulis. The sequence goes on along the minus strand of CM076570.1, from coordinate 321,278,412 downwards.
AGTAACTGTCCAACAACCTATTTCACTATGAAGCTCACGAGCATTCGTTCTAATCTTGGCTATACTAATTTTCTTCTTAGTTAAAACAGAGATACTTCTCATCTTCTATAAAAATATAAAATATATAGTAATATTTATTATAAACTAATTTATAATATAATAATATTTATTATAAATTTTATTTTTTATAATAATTATTAAAAAAAAACACTAATATCATAAAACCTAAATAAAATAAAATTATAAAGGCCAAAGCTATCACATTTATTAACTTGATATAAACTTAAATGGATGAAAAAACATATTAAAAAAAACTACTCTTATAAAACCTGAATAAATTCATGTTATAAAACAGTAAAAAGTATAAAAACCAAAACTATCACATTTATTAAATTTACATTTAATATAATTATTATATGTGGTTTGTTTTTCTTTTTAACGATGCAATATTACGCTATTAAATTAAGCTATTAATAGTAATACTTAGTTTATATAATTAATTTAATAATATTATTGTTAATGTTAATAATAATATTATTAATATAAAATTTAATTTAACACTATTTTCACAATAATATTAATTATATAATATTATGTTAGATAATTAGTTATGTACATTAATATTAATATGAAATAGTAAATTGTGAAATTTTGACTATTTCTTGGAATTTTCATGATTTTTATAAAAATAATCAATAAAATTACAATATTGTAAATATATAAAGAAAATATAATGTACAGAAATGATATTTTATTATCATAAATTAGGTTGAAGAGAAAGATTATTAGCTGCCATTTTTAATCGTAATTGTAATTGGCTTCACTCATCAATTCAATTTCAATACTGAGAATTTTTTAAGATATTTTTGATATCCATATATTATTGAAAATTAATTAGAGAACTTGGAGAATAAGGCAATTCTCACAAAAAAATAATGAATATACATTGAAAATTTAATTTTTCAATTTAATTATTGTAAAAATTAAAATTATAAAAACCTTATATTATAAAAACTTAAACTAATAGAACCCTAATATCATAAAACCTAAAAAAAATTATAAAAAAAATAAAATTATAAAAATAAAATCTATCCATTTATCAACTTGATATTTAATAATTGAAGTATTAATTTTTTTAATATTAATAGCCTAAAATTATAAAAGCTGATGCCTTATTTTATATTTATATTAAATAGGTTTTGTTTTTCCATTTAAATATTGGTTATTATGCTATTAAATTAAACTATTAATTTCAATGATTACCTTTTTCTTATTATTAAATAGATTTATATAATTAATTTATTATGATTAACAAATATTCAAGTTAAAACTATTTTAATAATAACATTAATCATATAATATTATGTTATATAATTAGCTATCAATATTAAAATGAAATAGTAAAGTATGATTTTTATGATTTTTTTTTTTTAATAATCAATAAATTATAATATTGTAAATATATGATAAAAATGTAATAATATTGTAAATATATCAATAAAATGTAATTTAGAGGAATGATATTTGATTCTCATAAATGATATAGAATTTTTCAAGATGTTTTAGATGTCTATATATTCTTAAAAAATAATTAGAGAACATGGAGAATGAGGCAATCTTCATGAAAAAAATAATGAGTATACATTTGTAACATACACCATTAACTTCACAAGGAAATGTAAGGAGTTAAAAAAAATTTATACAAGTTACTCATCTTTACACAGAATGTTTAACAGTTCACAGTGTAATTTTTATGAATAAGAATAGTAAACTCCTTAACACTTAACAAATTCCATTAGAGTATATTAACTCAATACTATATGATGTAACCATCCATTCATCCCATTACTCATATAGTCATCACATAATTGCCATTATGAACATCATAACAAGAAAGGAATCAATCTCATCATCTGGACACAAAAATCATTCACACCATTGAACACCACTATACCCTGGAAACCCCGTAGGGTGAAAACCAGCAAACGTTTAATTTTATTATTAAACGCTCGTGAGGGTGTTCAGCCCATCACTCAATGGCTTATAAGGAAGACCATCCCTTAACCATCGTTTATATAATTTATAAGGAAATATGCAATTATCTAGCTTAAAGCCATTACAATAAATATGATACCATTTACCCTCTGGTCTTCATATCTTCAGATCTTCAGATCTTGGAGGCATGGATGTACCTCCAATGGACCATCGTACGTTGGACCTTCCTGCAACTCGCACTCATCTGCATGAACATTAATCATTTACCTGCCACTAGGACAAGCATAATATTCCTTCGTACATGTCACCATCATTCCCTGCTATGATGCCTTCAACATAAAATGATGTCAAGATTCATAAAGTATTAATCAATGTGTAATCATGACAAACAAGTAAAGTACCTTGTCATTCTTCCTTTAATAACACATACCTCATATGTGCTGGATTATAAATCATCACAATAACTAATGCTTACATCGCATAAGCACATTCCTGCAAGACAATGGCTACATCTCCCAAGCTTTCTTTAAAATAAACTGATACACCAGTCAAGATATTTATGCATTTGATTTACATATGTTTAATCAAAATAGCTAACCCTTAATCTATTACTTTTAGTGCATGGAAAGGCAAGCTAACATAACAATTGTTTCCTCCATGTATGCGAATGCATACCGATTCCAAAAGACTCTCCCTAAAGGAGTGCTTACATAACGGAGTACTAACCTCGTTCACGAGTCTTTCCAAAAGACTCTCCCTAAAGGAGTGCTTACATAACGGAGTACTAACCTCCTTCACGAGTCTTTCCAAAGAAAGTCTCAATGCTAGTGAGCATGTAAACATATGTAAAAATACGTAATGGAGAATATAAATACATGTCATATTTTCAAGATTAAACTAACAATCATAGTCAATGTAGTTTTAATACTACAAGCTATCTTTCTTCATACAATAATATATATTATTGTTCAATTAAAAGCTAATACATGTGTTGCATGTATATACAAGATCTTCCTCCAAAAAGGAATTTAACATCATGTTGATGATCATATAAAATAATCACTTAGTTTATTAATAACTAATGTTTGTAAACACCATGGTAATCTACCCATGGTTTTATGAAATAATTTATTAAATAATTAATCTTCATCAAGCCCATGGAAAACTACTCATTGATTTATGAATACTATCCATGGATTCATCAACCTCTACCACTATCATGGTAACTATCCATGGATTTATGAATACTATCCATGGTTTTATTAATTCATTAACCTCTACCACTATCATGGTAACTATCCATGGATTATTAAATAATTACTATTTACCACAAATTGTAATATTTTCGATATAAATTTTATAGATAAGCATCGATCTGCCAATATATACTGGGCTTGCAATGATAAACAAGCCATCACAAACTACTGAAAATTAATGGATATCCGCTATTTTTAGTGATCTGAACATTTATGTTGCAAAAGCAATGAAAATAAGAACAGAGCTATGGAGCATTCGTGATGGCGGGGCTAACATTCCATGAGGTAATTACTTCGACAGTATCTCCCTCTAAACTTGATAATTTGAAACAAAAAGATGTAAGCTAGTCATTTGAGCTTCAAGAAATATTAAAAAAAAAATAGTAAAGCTTCGAACTCCTGTTCCAGCTTTAGCAGAAAACAATGGCAGGAAATACGAGAGACTTAGCATAAGCCAAGAACACTGAATTCCATACTTAGATGACAAAGACTAAGATTTCTTGCCTTGGAAGTTTACACAAGAACTAAAACATAGATGGCACAGTACTGATTATTCCTACATCAAAAGAAAACCTTACAATGGCCTCAATAACAGAATTTCATGGTGAAAATAATCGCTGGTGCATTTCTGTTAGTGTAAACTGCAACATTTATGGCAAAGAGAAAGAATACGCCATGCTGCTATTATAAAAGTTAACTGTTCTTTAAAGCTTGCAATATGTGAAGCTTCGTTCAACAGAAAAAGACTAGTGAATTGCTAGAGCCTGATGATTTCGTTCCTAGATATGCCATAACAGAAAAAAATAGTTGGATTACCTGTTATATTCTGACACAATAAATGAAAACGCTGTCACAACTCGAAAAGATTTCTGGCAGCTCTCGACGAGGACTTCACTTCACTACCACCATTGAGCAAGGAAGCTTTGTCGACAAAATTATTTATATACGAAAGGTTGCAGAGGCAGAGATACTCATGAATAAATAATAAAAATGTATGATTGGCTGCCCTCGAGATATTACTCCCGAGTTCTTTTATGAATAGAGAATACCAAAGTCATTATAAAGAATCCGTTTTACATAAAACAGTTTCTTGATTTTCTTGATATCACCGTCTCAGTAAAACATCGTAAAAACTATAAATTGCAATGGTTTATGTGGGTGTTACATACTCCCCCCCTTAAGAGAACACCGTCCTCGGTGTGCTTCTCTCACTGAAATTAAACTTATACTCATGATATAATAATATAAGCAATCCAAAAGGAGTCCTTTCCCTTCACAATGAAACACTCTCGTTTCCTTAAATGTCATTTTTTTTAAAAAATAATGTTTTTATCCATACTCATGAGCACATATAGTGCAAAGAAAATTTCATTTCCATTTCTACTACTTATCCCTTATTCAATTCACAAAAATATGGAAAAATATCTATATGATCTTACCAACCAATTACTATTGGGAGAAATTATGGCTTTTGTGCAAGCTTTCTGAGAATGGTTGAAAAACCATCAATGCCTATAATGTATGACTAACGATTCAATCATATTAGTCACATATTTTTCAAAATGAAAATATTTGCAACTATCAAAAAATATTGCAATATAAAGAGATATTTTAATCAAAGTACTTTCATAAGTACTCAGAGAGAACCAACCCTCTCATAAATGCATCACGTGCACACTGTCTTAGCTCCTGCTAAAGACATCCATACAGTACTTAAAAAATACTCAGAGAGCATTTATCTCTCTAATCGTACCAATGGCCAATCAATGCACCATGGTCATATCCTAACATCTGCTAAGACATCCAAACAATGTAGTAATAATATAAATGAACTTATACATTCAATAATTCATTTTAATATAACACAACTTTTACTTCACTTGTTCCACTATGAGAACCATAATGGTAAACAAAATACTCCTCCTAATCCATAAGATCAAATCATTTTTTTTTATTTTTATTTTTTCATATCCAGACAATCAATATTTCCACACTAAAAAGTCTTTATTCTTATCTGGAAATTTAGTCTTTCAAACTGTGGTCCTTCAACCATCAAGTGAGGCTATTACGTCCTCCACTTGTCCCCTAGCTCCAGAATCTGGACAGTGTCACGGGTCAACAGTGGATTCTTCTGCTGTGACATCAGGATGGCCAATCCAGTCACACTCAGAAAAGCCTGGAAGAGAAATTCGGGACATTTCGGTCCAATTCTCTAGATTCCAGTCATACTCAGATGTTTTTGGCTTTACAAGGGTTGTTGTAAGCTATTTTCTACTGGTCCCAACCAGCTCGAGAAAATACTCCCCCTTTACCAATTTCACAGAACGCCTACTCCTCCCCGGGGATCCAGCTTATCCTCAGAGGAGTAGGTAACTGTCTTTCCAACTGTCCCCAACCACTTCCTATTCTTGGAAACATTTTTACCATAAGCTTAGAAAGATTTTCTTTCATTAATTAATTTCAGTAATTTAAATAACGTGTTTTATCAACAGTGACGATTTAAGTTTCTCTTGTCAAATAAAAGAGAATTAAACAAATTGTCTTGAACTAGCTAATACTAGTTAGCTTTAATGAAGCTGTCACAACTTCCCCCCTGGAAGTAACATACATGTGTTGTACATTAAAACATGATACTTTAACGTTTACTGTTGCAATCCATATTGCCATGTTTGCAATGTTTTATTTTCACAGATTTTCTGTTTCCATTAAGCTACTCATGCTTACAATAAGAAACATTGTTAATCGTAAATATACATTTCTCAAGCACATATTTTCTTACGCAATCTTTTTAAGTTACTGCATAAAATTTTGTTATGCATACAATGTCGTCATGCATAAAAGTATATACAATTATTCATTAATATGTATGTGTTAATAACGATTAGGTATGAGTGCAAACATTTCCAATTCCCCTAATGTTATGTTCCACTAGACTGACACACGAATTAATTATCATAATCATTTGTTCACAACTTTCAAATAGCTTTAGTCAAAATCGATTCGTGCATATAACTTTCATTAGTTATTCATTCATAACTAATCAATGCTATTAATATTTTTAATGCATTCATGACATGAGTCACTCTAAAACTAGTCATTCCATGCCATTATGATCTTAATGTAGTCATGACGTCTCATGCAAAAACTGGTCAATCAACAAGTAAAATACTTATCTTATTTCATTTGAGGAACTTCTCTCCCTACTGAAGTACTCATCCCCATCAGGAAATTCACATTGCTCCTCTACAACAATGTTTTCTTTTAGCAGAATCAATAAGATTTTATAGCATGATCAGATAAAACCTTAATCAATAAATAATCAATCCTTGAGTGATTTTTTTTTTAACACCTATGTGAATACAATGTCACAACATGCTTTCTTCTAACATCTCTACATTAGTGTGAGCAAGTAATTATCAATTCATGTCAAATAACTCCCACATTATTATGACGTTTTTCATACACGCAGACATTTGTATAAGACAAATCACTATATCTGTTCAAAAATTCCTTTAATGGAAAATGACACAATGTGCATTCGCTTTACTTAAACTTTTACAAAAGACCCACCACATCAGCTTTTGCCTTAGGAACATGCAAATATAATAAAGCTAACACATTAGCTGTCGTTCCTATGCATACAATGCATAAAGATTCAAATATAATAAAGCTATCACATTGGCTATTGTTCCTATGCGTACAATGCATAAAGATTCTAATCTTAATTTCCCAACAAAGTACTTAACATAATCGAGTAGGAAAACTCATGATTCCTCTTTGAGGACAGATAACATAATAGGCATGCAAAACATGGTTTTATTTTCCATAACACTAATGGAATAACACATAAGAATACATGCCTTATTCTCAAAATATTATACCTACATTAGCCATGTATGTATTTCAAGGAAACAAAAACATTACTTTAGTTTTTGTACATGTAATTCATCTTCTTTTCCAAAGAATATTTTCTAAAGTATGATAACAAAACATGTTATAATTTCCACATATAAACTTATGTTCTTTCCGATGAAATCTAATACAACTATTGCATGCAAAGAACCTTGTTCATCTATGATTCTATATGCAAGTTTCTCATGCTTCTGCTTCCAATGATTTATCATAGATTGCCTCTTTTATGCATAATATCTACGCAACATTTAACAAGGTTAACTTAACCTTTAATAAACCTAAATCAAGAAGTTGACATAATCCATCTAGCAAGGTAATATATTCAAGAGGTTATTCTCTTTAGCCTATATTTATTTTCAAGAAAAGAACTTGGATTCCTTTTCACTTATCACACAAGTATGTAGTCCCTTTTAAAGAAAAACAAACTTCCCTCCTTTTCTTAAACAAGACAACAAACTTCCCTCCTTCAGTTGCAAGATTTACATGCAAGGTTTATTTTCAAGATATACATATTTATTTTCTAGAAAAATAAAATGTATATTAGTTAAATTTTCAAGAGAAACATGCACATGTTTCATTTTTCAAGAAACCAAAATCCCATCTTCTTTCATGAAAACTTAAACACAACAATAGAAGTTTTTACGCACATGGAAAATACATATCTTTTTAAAGAAACTATAACTCAACAGTTATTTACTTTGTAAGCAGTGTATTTTCCATAAATGCAATAACTAGTGTTTTCAAGAAAAGAAAGATGATTATACTTATCTCTTGAAACTCTTTACTCAACTTGGATTAGAGATGCGATGCCTTCCTTCACATACGCGCTTTTCATCTCAGATCCCTCAATTTCTTTCGCTAAATCCCAAAGGCGCCAGTTTTTGAACCTTTAGCTCTGATACCACTTGTAACATACACCATTAACTTCACAGGGAAATGTAAGGAGTTAAAAAAAATTTATACAAGTTACTCATCTTTACACAGAATGTTTAACAGTTCATAGCGTAATTTTTATGAATAAGAATAGTAAACTCCTTAACCCTTAACAAATTCCATTACAGTATATTAACTCAATACTATATGATGTAACCATCCATTCATCCCATTACTCATATAGTCATCACATAATTGCCATTATGAACATCATAACAAGAAAGAAATCAACCTCATCATCTGGACACAAAAATCATTCACACCATTGAACACCAATATACCCTGGAAACCCCGTAGGGTGAAAACCAGCAAACGTTTAATTTTATTATTAAACGCTCGTGAGGGTGTTCAGCCCATCACTCAATGGCTTATAAGGGAGACCATCCCTTAACCATCGTTTATATAATTTACAAGGAAATATGCAATTATCTAGCTTAAAGCGATTACAATAAATATGATACCATTTACCCTCTGGTCTTCATATCTTCAGATCTTCAGATCTTGGAGGCATGGATGTACCTCCAATGGACCATCGTACGTTGGACCTTCCTGCAACTCGCACTCATCTGCATGAACATTAATCATTTACCTGCCACCAGGACAAGCATAATATTCCTTCATACATGTCACCATCATTCCCTGCTATGATGCCTTCAACATAAAATGATGTCAAGATTCATAAAGTATTAATCAATGTGTAATCATGAAAAACAAGTAAAGTACCTTGTCATTCTTCCTTTAATAACACATACCTCATATGTGCTGGATTATAAATCATCATAATAACTAATGCTTACATCGCATAAGCACATTCCTGCAAGACAATGGCTACATCTCCCAAGCTTTCTTTAAAATAAGCTGATACACCAGTCAAGATATTTATGCATTTGATTTACATAGGTTTAATCAAAATAGCTAACCCTTAAGCTATTACTTTTAGTGCATGGAAAGGTAAGCTAACATAACAATTGTTTCCTCCATGTATGTGAATGCATACCGATTCCAAAAGACTCTCCCTAAAGGAGTGCTTACATAACGGAGTACTAACCTCCTTCACGAGTCTTTCCAAAAGACTCTCCCTAAAGGAGTGCTTACATAACGGAGTACTAACCTCCTTCATGAGTCTTTCCAAAGAAAGTCTCAATGCTGGTGAGCATGTAAACATATGTAAAAATACGTAATGGAGAATATAAATACATGTCATATTTTCAAGATTAAACTAACAATCATAGTCAATGTAGTTTTAATACTACAAGCTATCTTTCTTCATACAATAATATATATTATTGTTCAATTAAAAGCTAATACATGTGTTGCATGTATATACAAGATCTTCCTCCAAAAAGGAATTTAACATCATGTTGATGATCATATAAAATAATCACTTAGTTTATTAATAACTAATGTTTCTACCCATGGTTTTATGAAATAATTTATGAAATAATTAATCTTCATCAAGCCCATGGAAAACTACTCATTGATTTATGAATACTATCCATGGTTTTATTAATTCATTAACCTCTACCACTATCATGGTAACTATCCATGGATTATCCATGGTTTTTGATATAAATTTTATAGATAAGCATCGATCTGCCAATATATACTAGGCTTGCAATGATAAACAAGCCATCACAAACTACTGAAAATTAATGGATATCCACTATTCTTAGTGATCTGAACATTTATGTTGCAAAAGCAATGAAAATAAGAACAGAGCTATGGAGCATTCGTGATGGCAGGGCTAACTTGCCATGAGGTAATTACTTCGACAATATCTCCCTCTAAACTTGATAATTTGAAACAAAAAGATGTAAGCTAGTCATTTGAGCTTCAAGAAAGATTAAAAAAAAAATAGTAAAGCTTCGAACTCCTGTTCCAGCTTTAGCAGAAAACAATGGCAGGAAATACGAGAGACTTAGCGTAAGCCAAGAACACTGAATTACATACTTAGACGACAAAGACTAAGATTTCTTGCCTTGGAAGTTTACACAAGAACTAAAACATAGATGGCACAGTACTGATTATTCCTACATCAAAAGAAAACCTTACAATGGCCTCAATAACAGAATTTCATGGTGAAAATACTTGCTGGTGCATTTCTGTTAGTGTAAACTGCAACATTTATGGCAAAGAGAAAGAATACGCCATGCTGCTATTATAAAAGTTAACTGTTCTTTAAAGCTTGCAATATGTGAAGCTTCGTTCAACAGAAAAAGACTAGTGAATTGCTAGAGCCTGATGATTTCGTTCCTAGATATGCCATAACAGAAACAAATAGTTGGATTACCTGTTATATTCTGACACAATAAACGAAAACGCTGTCACAACTCGAAAATATTTCTGGCAGCTCTCGACGAGGACTTCACTTCACTACCACCATTGAGCAAGGAAGCTTTGTCGACAAAATTATTTATATACGAAAGGTTGCAGAGGCAGAGATACTCATGAATAAATAATAAAAATGTATGACTGTCTGCCCTCCAGATATTACTCCCGAGTTCTTTTATGAATAGAGAATACCAAAGTCGTTATAAACAATCCGTTTTACATAAAACAGTTTCTTGATTTTCTTGATATCACCGTCTCGGTAAAACATCGTAAAAACTATAAATTGCAATGGTTTACGTGGGTGTTACAACATTGTAGATAAAAAAAAAATGTGGCTTTAAAAAATATTGAATTCATTGAAGATAAATATATATATATATATATATATATATATATATATATATATATATATATATATATATATATATATATATATATATATATATATATATATTAATATTTAGACTTAATAAATGTGGCTTTAAAAAATATTGAATTCATTGAAGATAAAAAAAATATATATTAATATTATAAATAATTTTAAAATAAAAATTTAAAATATAAAAAATTTGAATTTTGTAAATCAATCACATTTATCTCTTATTAACAAGATTGAAACTAAAATCCTAAGTTGTTGATTATTAACCCCTGAACAAATACCACCTAACCTCATTATGCAATGCCCAAAAATTATTAGTTGGGAAAAAAAAATTGAGATGAGTAGATAAAAGAATTATCTTTGTAAATAGAAGCTTTAAAACAAGAAGAGTGCTTATGGACTCCTATCGACAATAAAAGTCCATATAGCTCCATGATGTATATAGTATTAATAATCAATTAGTAATAGATAAAATTACAATAATGTAAATATTAATAATCAATAAAATTACAGTAATGTAAATATGTAAGCCACATCTGATGTACATAATTCATATTCGATTCTCATAAACAATTTATTGAAGAAGGTGGATATTCTAATTCCATGCAAAGGATGGTGAGAGCAAGTGGGTTGACATCTATTCATTCAAAGTTGTCATTGAGGGAAAATAATGTTCAATACCATCAAAGGTGTGTTAAAAGGAAAAGTAGAGAAGGTAAAAAGGTGTCACATCAAAATAAAAGTGAACACATTTAATGTGTCAATATAGTTAGTGCTAGAGTTTTAATAAAAACGTAACTTTCATGTAAAAATTGATTTCCTTACCAAAAAGGCAACAAGGGTTCACATCACAATTAAGGTGAATCCATTTAATATTTACATAAAACTAGTTTCCTTACCAACAAGGCAACAAGATGTCACATCACAATGAAATCGAACTCATTCAATGTGAAAATATAGCTAGTACTAGAGTTTCAATAAAAAACGAACTTTTATGTAAAAATTGGTTTCCTTACCACAAAGGTAGGTGATGTCAATATCTATTCAATGTAGCTGGGTAAATATAAATTCAATTCATTTGGTCTCAGTGGATAATTCCCATTACTTAAATATCTATATCAACCTCACAATCATTAAAGAAAAAAATCCATAACATTGAAATGAGGGCCATTGGGCAAGCACTGTCTGCATAAAAAACTTAGTGGAAAAGGCCAACTCTTATCAGTGTAGATGTCATAGAAGTTAAGGTGAAAAGATCAAAGAAATTTAAATTTCTTGAGCTTGAGTTGTGCCCTTCCTCTGTGGGTTACCAATTAATTCGACATTGAAACAATATTTTTTACTAGGATTTAAAACAATCCAGAAACATGCCATTACCTAACCACATCTAAAAACTTGCCAGGATAATTTTATTGATGTGAATTGACCCTATGGTTTGGACTCCCCCACTTATAGTTGGGATTATTTTCTTATGAATTTGTTTTTTTCATGATAAAAAAACAACAGTTATTATATTAAATAAGTTGTTACATTTTTAGAAAATACATAACCACAATGTTTGTGAAATAAGGAAACACCAAAATAGGAAAAATAACTAGATAAAGAAAAAGGAGCATTTGAAGGTTACAATCCCTTTGGGATCTCTTACAATGTTAGAAAAAACAATTAGCATTATAAGGTTTTAAGAAAATTGATAAAACACATGATTCTATAATATATAATTATAATTCATTGATTTACCTTGCATAGTTTTTAGTAATCTAAAGACTCATGGTTGTAACACCTCCAGTTTAAAGATATATATATATATATATATATATATATATATATATATATATATATATATATTTTTTTTTTTTTTTTTTTTTTTTTTTTTTTTTTCTGCACATATATACTGAGGGTTCTCTTTTATTTACATGGTTGACTGGATATTAAGTTTAGGAATTGGATTTTATTTCCACCTTTTTAACTTTTCCTCTACCAACCTAGTATCTCCTTCTAACTTTAGGGTTTCTTTCCCAGTATCCCTCTCTAATAGCATTGAATCCTCCCCTTATCTATATTATAACTATATATATATATAATATCTCTTTACCCATTTATTTTAACATTGGGTACTTCCCATGTATATAATATAGGTATAACCTGTATGCACATATATACCATTCTATAATATCATTGGGTACTCACCATGCATGTAATATACATAATATCCATATACTTGGATAATACCTTGGAATGTCGATTTTGTATATAATACATGGTATACAAAAATTAACTTTATATATATAAATATATATATATATATATATATCCGTATAGTTTGGACTACGTGTTACCAAAGTTTATCATCGCAGAGAGTAAGGCATCCGAACGATTGATATATATTTCGGTGCTTCACCTATTAATTATTAAATCCCGATACCTATCAACTCAATACCTACCTAACCCTAACCATAATCTTTTCGGTATCGTTTTGGGATTTCATACCATTGCTCGTTTATACCTATATGGTTATCACCACGTGTAATGATACCTATAGTCTGCGTATTGGCGTATATGCAATAATGCATAATCCGAACCCAATTCATCTTGCGTCGATTATCATTATTTTTATTTTGAACCAGTGTATATATGATTTGTTTTTATACGTATAGTACTCACCATGCGTACTGGTGATTGATTGTAATAGCCGCATAGCACTGTGATCTGTTCAGTTTGGTTTAACGTGTGGGTTTTGCTTTGATGTTTTGATGGTTTTGCACGCAGGGCCGGCGTCTCACTCAAGAGAGCGAAGTACCAGCTGCCGGCGTTCACCGATCCATGCCCGGTAAGGATTTTACGTGTAACGTTTCTATTTGTTATTCCTGTTTGGCCCAGGTACTTTGTGCGCCGATTTCTGCATCGGGATATTATTAATTCTAGGGTTAGCCTTCTACCTAAGTACCTACGACTGAGCCGAATGCAGAATGAGGCCGCCATTCCACAACCCAGTACCTCCTCTGCGAGCTCATTAATATCGCAGGGTACCGGTATATCGATGTGGCTGAGATTTCAAATCGATTTCGGGATTTTTTTGCATTTTGGGGCGGTGTGATTAGGGTTACGTGAGTTCTTTTTAATTGTAATTCTTGTGCCGGTTGATTATCCTACCCTTCCAATTTATTTCTGTGGTACCAACCCGTTGCCATTCACCTCTCCCTTTGCCTGTTATTGTCTATATAACCGGATCAGTTTACGGTTTGATTTTATTCTTGTTGTTGTGCTTGTCTTCATTCACGACTCACTCACCTAAGGCGCGGTTCTTTCCCTATGGATTATGTGCAGGGATACTAATTCAGCGTGAAGGTGTCGAACTCCTACACCGTGGAGAGTTCTAGCGTAAGATTTCACGTTTCTCCTAATCCTATTTCTATCATTCCTTGCATTTTGAAACTCCTTTTGATCTCGTCGAGTATCTGAGTATCTAAATCATTTGCGATTGTTTTACGCGAGAGGCTGCGGAGCGTCGACATCCCGGGCTATGCGTATGGCGAAGACTTAGCTGTTCTCTAGCACTTGTTAATCCTTGTTTTATTATATGGGTACGAGAGAGTGCGGACGTTGGGGTTTTACGACGCTCTTCTTGATTCATACATATCCTTGTTTTTTCCTTTTATAGGTTTTGATAGTACGCCTCGATGTAAACACGAGTTGTTTTACTCGTGATTTTTCTTTCGCGGATCTATTACTGCTGTGTTCGGTATGCCTCGCATGGGCGGGGAAGTCATTAATAGGCTTTCCTCATGGCTACACGTCGAGGCCTTCGTTAACATATTTTTTTTTCTATGTCCTGGCGCGAGATCTCAGATTTCCTTGCGTCCAAGTTTGATAGCCTCTCCACGGCTGACGTGCTAACTTCTTTAATAGCGTATTGACTTCTTGTTTTTATTTTAAGGTCGATGCGATGCCAGGGTAGAAAGAAACCCTTATTCACATGTTAATCCCTAGTTCTGCCATACGATTGCAGACATTTATGCATCTAATTTGATTGCTTGTGTTTCAGAACTCTAATATTGTTTGAAATCAATTGCTAACTGTCGGGACCTATACTATGGATATTTTATATGCTTTCGTCGCCATATCTCAGTCGTGACTATGGTCAGCGGCATATTGGCCAGTCGAATCCAAACTATTTCGATTGGCTTTGTTGTAGATGGCAATAATGACTAACGAACCTTGCCAGGGGAAGAGCCGAGCTCCCATGACTGTAACTCCATCCCTTAACGAGATTGCGCATCTGTATTTCTTTTGTTTTTAATAATGGTAGCACTCTTCACGAATATAGGCAAGGCTACACCGCCTTTGATATTTCAATATAATACCATCTGGCATATAAAAACTTTCCAACCACGGTATATGGAAATCGATACACTGCGTAAAAATTGGGTACTCGGCCCTTGTTATCTACGCGTTATTTCATAGTTTTATTGTTGCATTACTCATTACATCTCATGTTCAAAAGAAACCTATAATACCGTGGAATATTAATGTTTGTGTGATCGGAGGAATTTATTGGAAATAGGCTCAATGCATAGTAGATTAAATAACATCCATAATTGAATATAGTTTGACCATACATTAAACCGAATAACTATATGGTTCGTATATAATTCTTCCGTCCAACTCCTCATTTATAATCGTTGTTATAATGTTATATTAGCTCTCGGTACACTTTATGATTTCATATACATGTATTTTGTGGTTAGTTTGGTAGTGGAACCTAAATGTTGGTTGAGTCCCTTCTATGATATTTATTTCAAGTTTTTAGAAGCAGATTAAAGTTAGAAATCTGAACTATAAATGCTATAAAAACTTCTATAGAGTAGGATTACTTCTTAGTATGAAAAGTACTCCAATATTATTCTAATGTCTTTTCTCCTCTTTTATTATACCATGTAGGTTCCAGTTCTGCTACAATATTTTTCTAGCATACTTATGAGCATATAATTTCACCTATATATCATAAAGGAGTTAGTGTTTAATTATCTATGAAGAACTAAGTACCTTCAGATTTAAACCGACCTTGGTTTAAAGTTTCTGTGGGTTTCTACTGTATAGATTATTAGTCTACAACTATACAGAATATGAAAGGTGAATGCCTTAAGATGGTTTCTGTTAAATGTAGTGCTATACTCAAACATGCAATTCAAATTTATTTTATATGTAGCCAATTCATCCAATATGAAATCAAACAATAAGAATTTCAAAAACATACCACACTTCAAATGACCAACCTCCCAACCTTAGAGTCCTTTTTTTCTCCCAGGACTCACCCCCGAGCTGAGATCACATCCATCATAGATCAACCTCTGATCTGCTTAGGAGCAGTTTATTTAAGCTCATGTTTCCCCAAAGCATGTTTCTATTTCTGCGTCCAGAATAGCAGGATGCTTTTCTTCCTGTTTAGCCTAGGCTTCCCATTTTGGGACTCTTTAAAGCTGTTTTATGCTTTTCCTCAGCTTTTCCAGCTTTTATTACCTCTTCCCAACTACTTTCCTCATCATTGGGGAAATTTAGATTCCTCCTCAAAATCTAAATTAATTTCTTTCAAGGATTTTTTGAAAGATGGTGGGGATTTATTGCCTTATCCATCCTCATGGATTTTGGCAAGTGATCTCAAATTCTCATCTTGGTCAATGTGCACAATCATTTTATTTATTTCATCAATTTAAATATTAAATTACATTCACACCATACTTATCCTTTGGGGTCCACTCCCCTTAGGATTAAAGTTCAAATGTCTAACTTTTTCAAATTCAACACAGAAATTGGGGGTGTTACATATTCCCCCTCTAAAAATAAACATCGTCCTTGGTGTTATTAATTTACTACTAGAGTTCATTTTTCAAACAAAAATGGATATATTTCTATCATTTCAGCCTCTCTTTCCCAAGTAGCTTCTTCAGCAGTAAAATGCTTCCACTGCACTTTTACTCTGGCCACTGTTCTGTTTCTCAATTCAATTTATTCCCGCTCCAATATTTGAAGTGGCTCTAGCAGAAACTCCCCTTCTGGTTCCACCTGTACAACATTCCAATCAATTATATGAGAAGCATCATGTACATATCTTTTTAATAATGAAACATGAAACACATCATGAACTCTAACATGGGGGGGTAAGGCCAGTTTGTAAGCCACTGGTCCCACCCTTTCTAAAACTTCAAAAGGCCCACAATATCTAGGAGCAAGTTTTGCACAACTTCTAGCATAAAGTGTGCTCTTTTTGGGTTTGATGCGCAAATACACATGATCCCCTACTTTGAATTCTCGGTGCACTCTTTTCTTATCAGCATAGCTTTTCTGGCGATCTTGTGCTGTCTTGATATTTCCTTGTATCTGTTTAACAATTCTCTCCATCTCTTGTAAGGCATCAGGTCCCAGCATTAATTTATCCTCTGGTTGGCTCCAACTCAAAGGAGTACGACACTTCCTTCCATACAGTGCTTCAAATGGGCTCATCTTGATAGAAGATTGGTAGTTGTTATTATAGGCAAATTCAGCTAAATGCAAATACTCTTCCCATTTTGATGGTCTATCCATCACATACATTCTCAACATATCTTCCAATACTTGATTAATCCTCTCTGTTTTCCCATCAGTTTGAGGGTGATAGGAAGTACTAAAATTCAACTTAGTACCCATCCCTCCAAATAATCCCTTCCAAAAGGCTACAGTAAACTTAGCATCTCGGTCTGAAACAATTACCTTTGGCACCCCATGAAGCCTTACTACCTCCTTCAAGAACACATTCACTACTTGAGCTGTCCCAAAGGTAGACTTTACTGGTATAAAGTGGGCAGCTTTTGTGAGAGTGTCTACTACTACCATTACAGAATCATGTTGATATTTGGTTTTGGGTAACCCTGTTATAAAGTCCATGGAAACTGTGTCCCATTTCCATTCTGCAATTGGCAAAGGGTTTAAAAGACCTGCTGGATGTTGATGCTCAACTTTGACTAGTTGACATTCCATACACCTACTTAAATATTCTGCCACATCTCTCTTCATTCCTGGCCAGAACAACTTCTTTTTCAAGGCTGTTAACATCTTCTGGTATCCTGGATGTCCTGCATAGGGCTGTTTGTGATATTCATCCAAAATTTCTCTTTTTAATGACTCTACATTTGGAATATACAACATGTTTTTGTAATAGAGTAGCCCTTTTTGGTTTTGAGTGAAATCAGTTTTATCCCTTTTCTGTAGTTTCACCAAGAGTGTTTCATAGTTTGGATCTTTTCTTGCTTCTTTTCTCACCAACTCTTCTACCTCAATCTGGGCACTACTCCCAATGCTATTTAAATTTTGACAAGCATTTCTGCTTAATGCATCAGCAACTTTATTTTCTTTTCCCTTGATATGTTTTATGTCCATATCAAATTCACTTAAAAAGGACAGCCATCTGGCTTGCCTTGCATTCAGGTCAGTTTGGGAAAAGAAATATTTGAAGCTAATATTATCAGTCATCAATGTGAATTTTTTCCCAAGAAGATAGTGCCGCCACATTTTCAGAGCATGGATAACAGCTGCAAATTCTAAATCATAGGCACTATAATTATGTTCATGTATTTTCAGTTTCCTAGATTCATAGGCAATAACTGAATTCTCCTGCAACAGGACTCCTCCCAACCCCTCTTTGTAAGCATCTGTACATACAACAAATTCTTTATTAGGATCAGCAATTTTTAATATAGGGGCTGAAATAAGTTTTTGTTTTAATTGCTCGAAACTGATTTGACATTTTTTAGTCCACACGAACTTGACACCCTTTCTTTGCAATGAAGTGATGGGATGTGCTATGGCAGAAAATCTCTCTACAAATCGACGATAGTAGCCTGCAATCCCCATGAATGACCTTACTGCTGAAACATCAATTGGGACTGGCCATTCTTTAATTGCTTTTATCTTTTCAGGGTCAACTGCAAGGCCTTTATCAGAAATAATATGACCCAAATATTGAATCTTATCCTTGTAAAATTCACATTTACTGAACTTGGCATATAGTTGATTTTCTTTCAGAGTTTGTAACACTATCCGCAAATGTTCTTTGTGTTCCTCTTTGTTTTTGGAGTAGACCAAAATATCATCTATGAACACCAGAACAAATTTATCCAAATACTTATTTAACACACTGTTCATTAGGCACATAAAGGTGGCAGGGGCATTTGTCAATCCAAAAGGTAGGACTACAAATTCGTAGTGTCCATACCGGGTTCGAAAAGTTGTTTTTCTAATGTCTTCTTCCTTGATTCTGAGCTGGTGATACCCAGTCCTTAAGTCAATCTTTGAAAAGACTGAGGCCACTCTCACCTGATCAAAAATATCATCAATTCTAGGGAGCGGATATCTATTCTTAATAGTCAACTTGTTCAGTTGGCGATAATCAATGCACATCCTAAAAGTTCCATCTTTCTTCTTCACAAATAAGACTGGTGCTCCCCACGGGGACACACTTGGTCTAATGTAACCTTTATCCAGTAATTCTTGCAGCTGCATCTTCAGCTCCATAAGTTCAGGCGGACTCATTCGATAGGGGGCTCGGGAAATAGGTGTGGCTCCCGGCACCAGATCTATGGAAAATTAAATTTCTCTTTTGGGGGGAAGATGAGGAATCTCATCTGGGAAAACTTCTTTAAATTCCCTTACCACTGGTAATTCACTCAGCAGATTTTCTTCAGTTCTCTGTTCTACTTCTTCCACATGTACTGCATAAACTTGGTATCCTTTTCTAGCTGTTCTTTTTAATTGTAAGGCTGATATTTGTCTTACTAAAATGGATTTTGGTTTTCCTTTTAGTGTAAAAGGTTTCCCTTCTTCATCCACACAATGCAAGGTTTTATCCCAGCAGTTCATCAAGGCTTTCTTCTTTTCCAGCCAATCCATTCCTATCAGCAAGTCATAGGATCCTAACGGCAATATGTTCAAATTTACTTCTGTTGGAAAACCATTTAATTGTATTGCTGTTTTGGGCAATTTATGTGTGACTTTTCTCTTAGTTCCAGTGGCCAGCTGTACCAACCATGACTGCTGAAATTTTTCAGGTTTAATTTTACATTTTTCTACAATTCCAAGACTAATGTAACTCAAAGAAGCACCTGGATCAATCAAAACAGTAACAGGTAGGTCAGAAATCTTACCCTCCATTTCCACCATGGTTGCTTGATGTTCTACTTGTCGATTTTCCAATGCTGCACTGATAGTTGGTATATTTCTGGCTATGTCATTTACTGTTGTTGCCTCTCGCTCTCTGCTGATCATATGAATATTTCGATGGGGGCAGTCCCTCATCATATGGGGTTCTCCACAGCCCCAACATTTCAAAGGTTCCTTCATTCTGACTATCCCTTCCTTTTTATTGTTCCCTTCTACTTGTTTTGAAGCCACTTGGGACTGAGCAGTTTGGCTTTCTTTTGGTTTATTGAATTTTTTCCGCTGATGATCTCGGCCAAAATTCCTTAGATATGCTGGTTTTTGTCTTTTCCCTTTGAACTCACCCTTGTTCAACCAGCTCTTCCCTTGTTCAGCCTTACCTTTAAACTGCTGATAGCATAATCTTGCTTTTCTAACCGCTTCGTCCATTGTCTTTGGGTTGTCAAACTCAATTTTCTCTTTGTACACAGTAGGCAAACAATTCAAAAACCTTTGGACCTTTTCCTTTTCTTCCGTAATGTAAGGGACATATCTCAATAAATTGGTAAACTTAGTGACAAACTCATCAATAGTGAGATGTCCTAGTCTAAGTTCATGGAATTCTTTTGCTTTATCATCATAATAACGCTCGTTCAAATAACGATTTTTGAACTTAGCCTGAAAATCTTCCCAAGTAACTGTCTTTTCATCAATAGCATGCACCATTTTTGTCTCTTCCAACCACAGTGTAGCTTTTCCTTGTAGCTGGTACACAGCTAATCTGGCCTTCATATTGCTCTCATATTCATAAACTTGGAAATACTTAATCATGTTCAGCAACCAAGCTTCAACATCTTCTTCCTTCTCCCAATCATAGGAGGGAGGTTTGATCTTTCAGAATTCCCCCTGCAATTCTCTTTTCCGTTTATATTGATGTCTAGCAGCCTCATCCTCATCAGACTCATCCATCTTCCTTTTTCTGGAACCTTCGCCTTCTTGGTTGTTCCGGGATGTGAGTTCTCTGATGAGCTTTTCCTGCTCCTTACTGGCTGATGACAATATGTCATTCTGGCTTCTTAGTTCATCCAATTCTCGTTGCAACCGGTGCAACATAGCCATTACCGGGGCATTGGGATCTATTGTAGAAAACTCATCACGCAGATCCACATAAATTTCTCCACCTTCAACCATTTTAGCACCACTGTACACACTCATAATATTTGTCAGTGAAATTGAAAGAAGAGAAAAAAAAACAATTTCTACAATATTCATTTATAAGACTAACATTCAGAATTCAGTGAGCACAGTAACAACAACCCAGTTTTGTAACTTGGGCTCTGATACCATTTGTAACACCTCCAGTTTAAAGATTTTTTTTTTTTTTTTTTCGCACATATATACTGAGGGTTCTCTTTTACTTACATAGTTGACTGGATATTAAGTTCAGGAATTGGATTTTATTTCCACCTTTTTAACTTTTCCTCTACCAACCTAGTATCTCCTTCTAACTTTTAGGGCTTCTTTCCCATTATCCCTCTCTAATATCATTGAATCCTCCCCTTATATATGTTATAACTATATATATATATATATAATATCTCTTTACCCATTTATATTAACATTGGGTACTTCCCATGTACATAATATATGTATATCCTGTATGCACATATATACCATTCTATAATATCATTGGGTACTTACCATGCAGGTAATATATATATATATATACTACATATATATATATATCCTTTGATGATATCATTGGATCCTCACCACTCATGTAATATACATAATATCCATATACTTGGATAATACCTTGAAATGTCGATTTTGTATATAATACATGGTATACAATAATGAACTTTATATATATATAAATATATATATATATATATATATCCGTATAGTTTGGACTACATGTTACCAAAGTTTATCATCGTAGAGAGTAAGGCGTCCGAAACTATTGATATACATTTCAGTGCTACACCTATTAATTTTTAAATCCCGATACCTACCAAACTCAATACATACCTAACCCTAATCATAACCTTTTCGGTATCGTTTTGTGTTTCGACCCTTTTATTAATTCGTCGCGGCATGGCATATCATTGCTCGTTTATACCTATACGACTTATCACCACATGTAATGATACTGATAGTTTGCGTATTGGCGTATATGCAATAATGCATAATCCGAACCCAATTCATTTGGCGTCGATTATCACTATTTTTATTTTGAACCACTGTATATACGATTTGTTTTTATACGTATAGTACTCACCATGCGTACTGGTGATTGATTGTAATAGCCGCATAACACTGTGATCTGTTCAGTTTGGTTTAACGTGTGGGTTTTGCTTTGATGTTTTGATGGTTTTGCACGCAGGGCCGGCGTCTCACTCAAGAGAGCGAAGTACCAGCGGCCGGCGTTCACCGACCCATGCCCGGTAAGGATTTTACGTGTAACGTTTCTATTTGTTATTCCTGTTTGGCCCAGGTACTTTGTGCGCCGATTTCTGCATCGGGATATTATTAATTCTAGGGTTAGCCTTCTACCTAAGTACCTACGACTGAGCCGAATGCAGAATGCAGAATGCAGAATGAGGCAGCCATTCCACAACCCAGTACCTCCTCTGCGAGCTCATTAATATCACATGGTACCGGTATATCGATGTGGCTGAGATTTCAAATCGATTTCGGGATTTTTTCTGCATTTTGGGGCGGTGTGATTAGGGTTACGTGAGTTCTTTTTAATTGTAATTCTTGTGCCGGTTGATTATCCTACCCTTCCAATTTATTTCTGTGGTACCAACTCGTTTCCATTCACCTCTACCTTCTCCTGTTATTGTCTATATAGCCGAATCAGTTTACGGTTTGATTTTATTCTTGTTGTTGTGCTTGTCTTCATTCACGACTCACTCACCTAAGGCGCGGTTCTTTCCCTGTGGATTATGTGTAGGGATACTAAGTCAGCGTGAAGGTGTCAAACTCCTACACCGTGGAGAGTTCCAGCGTAAGATTTCACATTTCTCCTAATCCTATTTCTATCATTCCTTGCGTTCTGAAACTCCTTTTGATCTCGTCAGGTAATACAGTATCTAAATCATTTACTGATTGTTTTACGCAGAGGCTGCAGAGCGTCGACATCTCAGGATATGTACTGTGTGGCGAAGACTTAGGCTGTTCTCTAGCACTTGTTAATCCTTGTTTTATTATATGGGTATGAGAGAGTGCAGACGTTGGGGTTTTCTGGCTGCGCTCTTCTTGATTCATACATATCCTTGTTTTTCTTTTTATAGGTTTTGATAGTCCGCTCTGATGTAAACACGAGTTGTTTTACTCGTGAGAGTTTTCTTTCGCAGATCTATTACTACCGCATTCAGTACGCCTCGCATGGGTAGAAGCCATTAATAGGCTTTCCTCATGGCTACACGCCGAGGCCTTTGTTAACATATTTTTTTCTACGTCCTGGCGCGGGATCTCAGATTTCCCTGCATCCAAGTTTGATAGCCTCTCCATGGCTGACGTGCTAACTTCTTTAATAGCGTATTGACTTCTTGTTTTTATTTTTTTAAGGTCGATGCGACGCTAGGGTAGAAAGAAAACCCTATTCACAGGTTAATCCCTAGTTTCTGCCAAACGATTGCAGAGATTTATGCATCTAATTTGTTTGCTCGTGTTTCAGAACTCTAATATTGTTTGAAATCAATCGCTAACTGTCAGGACCTATATTATGGATATGTTATATGCTTTCGTCGCCATATCTCAATCGTGACTATGGTCAGCGGCGTATTGGCCAGTCGAATCCAAACTATTTCGATTGGCTTCGTTGTAGATGGCAATAATGACTAACGAACCTTGCCAGGGGAAGAGCCGAGCTCCCACGTTGGTAACTCCATCCCTTAACGATATTGCGCATCTGTATTTCTTTTGTTTTTCATAATGGTAGCACTCTTCACGAAAATAGGCAAGGCTACACCGCCTTTGATAATTCAATATAATACCTTCTGGCATATAAAAACTTTCCAACCGTGGCATATGGAAATCGATACACTGCGTAAATATTGGGTACTCGGCCCTTGTTATCTACGCGTTATTTCATAGTTTTATTGTTGCATTACTCATTACATCTCATGTTCAAAAGAAACCTATAATACCGTGGAATATTAATGTTTGTGTGATCAGAGGAATTTATTGGAAATAGGCTCAATTCATAGTAGATTAAATAACATCCATAATTGAATATAGTTTGACCATACATTAAATCGAATAACTATATGGTTCGTATATAATTCTTCCGTCCAAATCCTCATTTATAATCATTGTTATAATGTTCTATTAGCTCTCGGTACACTTTATGATTTCATATACATGTATTTTGTGGTTAGTTTGGTAGTGGAACCTAAATGTTGGTTGAGTCCCTTCTATGATATTTATTTCAAGTTTTTAGAAGCAGATTAAAGTTAGAAATCTGAACTATAAATGCTATAAAAACTTCTATAGAGTAGGATTACTTCTTATTATGAAAATTACTCGAATATTATTCTAATGTCTTTTCTCCTCTTTTATTATACCATGTAGGTTCCAGTTCTGCTACAATATTTTTCTAGCATACTTATGAGCATATAATTTCACCTATATATCAGAAATGAGTTAGTATTTAATTATCTATGAAGAACTAAGTACCTTCAGATTTAAACCGACCTTGGTTTAAAGTTTCTGTGGGTTTCTACTATATAGATTATTAGTCTACAACTATACAGAATCTGAAAGGTGAATGCCTTAAGATGGGTTCTGTTAAATGTAGTACTATACTCAAACATACAATTCAAATTTATTTTATATGTAGCCAATTCATACAATAAGAAATCAAACAACAAGAATTTCATAAACATACCACTATTTCAAATGACCAACCTCCCAACCTTAGAGTCCTTTTTGTCTCCCAAGACTCACCCCCGAGCTGAGATCACATCCATCACAGATCAACCTCTGATCTGCTTAGGAGCAACTTATTTAAGCTCATGTTTCCCCAAAGCGTGTGTTCTAGTGCAACGTCAGGAATAGCAGGATGCTTTCTTTCCTGTTTAGCCTAGGCTTCCCATTTTGGGACTCTTTAAAGTTGTTTTAAGCTTTTCCTCGGCTTTTCCAGCTTTTCTCACCTCTTCCAAACTACTTTCCTCTTCATTGGGAAAACTTAGATTCCTCCTCAAATCTAAGTTAATTTCTTTCAAGGATTTTTGAAAGATTTTTGGGGATTTGTTGCCTTATCCATCCTCATGGATTTGGCAAGTGATCTCTAATTCTCATCTTGGTCAAAATTCACAATCATTTTATTTATTTCCTCAATTTAAATATTAAATTACATTCACACCATACTTATCCTTTGGGGTCCACTCCCCTTAGGATTAAAGTTCAAATGTCTAACTTTTTCAAATTCAACACAGAAATTGGGGGTGTTACAATGGTTCAACGCATTTAAACATGCACCATAATTTAGTGATCCATGAGATCTCTTATGCAACCACTAAAAGATAATAAACACTTACCAATTAGAAATGAAACCACCTAACCATGAAATCACGAGGGAATTAGTAACACATAGGGAACCACCTAGGTAATGGTGTGAGAGAAAATCGACTTAATGGAGCCTCTAAACTCATTAGAGGTGACAACTCCAAATTACTTGGGCTTTTAAAGAGCCCAGTGTTGGGTCACTTTCTCCTTTTTGACTAGGGTGCATAAAACTCTCATCAACACAATGGTGCTAGGGGAAAATTAGTATTTAAATCATCAATTCTTTAGCCTCTTGCAATTCTACATTTATTTTTCTTCCTCTCAGTGCCATTGTAACAAAAGCTTGATTGATAAGTTGGCCTCAGTGAGTCTTGGTTTTTTTATTGTTTTTAAATTTCACATGGGTCATTTCCATACCTTTGTTTTGGAGCATTATTTTTGTTTGTTCCATCCTAATAGGATCATTCCCAAAGAGGCAAACAATTTTTTTTCAAAACTAAGATTTGATGGTGAAGTTGAAATTTTTCTGCTTTTGTATATCTTAGTCATTTTTTGTTTAAATTTAAATATTTTGGATACTTTAATAATGATTAGTTATGAGGGTTTTTTACTCTTAGTTTTTAGGGGAGGATAGTTAATTGGTTTAAAGAAATTGCACCCAAATCCATTAATTTTTGGGACCAGTTCATTGATATATTTCTTAATTCACATTAACATTATGATTATGGTTCATTGTGATCACAAATTAATATTTTATTTATGCATTAAAATGAATCATTGGAAGATTTCTCCTCTAGATTTCATATATTTTGTAGTAGATTTGATTTAGAATATTTTCCCTCTAGGCATAAGCTAACCTTGTGATTCATCAAAACTTTTATTTCTATTAATAAACAAAATAATGAAAAGAACATAGATTTTGAGTCAATGGTTATTCATAATCTTGTGTTGGAATATTTAGTACTAAGTGGTGAATCAAAAGTCTCCTCACAATCAACTATACCAAGAATTGATCTTCCACTTTCTAAAAAATATGAAATTGATTTAGACTACAACTCTCAATTGGAAACTATTCATACAATCTCATTCAATGTAGGTTGTAAAGAAGAAAATTCACGAAAGGAAAATCTACTACAAAATTTGGATTTAAAGACTCATATTCATGATGTTTCCTCTTTAGAAGTTAACCTATAACCAATACCTATTATTCTTGTCTAAGATTCATCTATTAACTAGATATTTACTAATAATATCATGATATATGTTTCTTTTCATGAAAATCATATGTATTGTCATAGTCACTATTTCATCTATAATCATTTGTTTGTAAGTCTTCATACATGCAATAATAATTCATTTGATATTGAAATCCAATCCTTGTAATTAAAATTTTCTTTTCAATGAAATGCCTAACCATATAAGTATTTCACTTCTGACTTGGTACTAGTTCTATTTATGTTTTGTTAGTTAGGAAAATTTATGACATTTTCAATACTATTGCCCTAAAAATAAAATATTTGTTGCAACATGTTGCTATGTTAGGAAAAAATTTTATGACACATTTAGAGAAGGGATTTGGGATGACATGTCTCCCCTTTCAAAATTTTATGTGATGTGAAATGTGCCTTATGTGTGTGGCACTTAAACAAAGTCAACTCCTAAAATTTTCATTACAGTGTGTATCGTGTTGATTTCATCAATCCCATAAAAAATTATTTTTGTATGACATATCACATCACTCTAAAATTTCTTTATACGCTACACATTAAATTGCACTTACATATTATTTAAATGTGGAAATTTCATTCTGTGTGACACAACCCATTCATTGCAACATAGATAAATTTATTTTCATTTTTCTTTGTTACATTTCCCTAGATTTTCTTGTGTTTTAGTTTATCACATTAATTCAAATTTTTCATTCATGCAATTTTTAGGTCATAAAATTACTCTTATTAATAATTTGAATGTTATTATGTTAATTGCATTAAATGTTTCCCTGCTAGGGGTGTCCAATCATTCGAACAAGTGTGAGTCGGGTAGTTAAGGCCCACCCAACCCCAAGCCACACCCATGCCAACTCACCATGATCACACGCACGAGTGGTAAATAGCCTCGGGGATGTAGATCTCACATTAGGTTGATTTTTTTTAAACGTGCAAAGGACGTATCTCTGTGCATTTCGTTTCTATGGGCTATGGTGAAGGTTGATGTAGTGGTCTATGCAGACGATTTCCCAGTGCCTCCCAAGCACTGGCTTGAGCTCTGTCATCCTAGAAAGAGTAGAGGGATAGGCCTGTCGGATAGTGGTGGCAAAAGGTGGGATCCGTGGAGGCTTCCTAGCAATGGCACGGGAATGCTCGCGCTACACGAGGAGGAGGATGAGGGAGGTAGCAGTGAATTTTGAGCAGCAGATGTTTTTCTGACTGGGAGATTTGGGTTTACAGCCTTGACGCCTGCTCCAAATCTGTGGACTACGCGACAGTAACCGCTCGGTGACCCAACCCCTAGGTGGTTCGGCCTTAGGCTCCCTCAGAAATCCAACTTTCCTACAATTCATATCTTTGGGTGGTGGAGCTTCTACACCTCCCTGAACGAAATTGAAAACACTGGGGTTGGTTGTGTGTCTTTCATCTACGGGACTCAGGAGACTCAAGACGTTGTCCGAGGCAAGCTCAGCTGAGGGTACAGAGGTTGAGCATGGGTCTCCTAGACGAGCGGAATTGGAGAGACTTGGCACATTAGTGCAACACAACGAGCAGAAGAGGAGGGCACCTATATGCTGAGAGAGCATGGTTAGGCCCATCGCAGTGGTTTTGGATAAGGTATTGATAATTGAGAGGTTCCCGGAGACCCGATTTTCCACTCGGAGTCTACAGACATCCAACACTCAACAGCGCCCATGGCATTTTCCTGAGCCCAATCCCCTGGCTAGATTGACGCCCCAGTCACCCTTGAAGCCATCTCCGCCCAATTCCAGTAGATTCAGCTCAAATTGGACACTGCGCGAGATCAAAAGTACGAGGACGAGAATGAATTCGTGGCTTACATTAACGTTGTCCAAATCCTGCAAACAGAGACCTTTGAGGCTTTGGAGAGTTTTCATTGTATAATGAGGCCCTCTCAATACCACCTCTAAGCCTTGGAGACCCAATTGGATCACATAAACTACCACCTGCACCATCAGGATCATCTCTTCGTGGCTTCTCTGCCTAGCCCCCTACGCCCTCCCCCATGATGTTCGTTTTCGATGTGCTTTTCGTAATTTTGTAGCAAATAACGAAATGCTTCAAATGCCTTGAAAAACACCCATGTTCTACAAGAAATGTATGGATTTTGGGTTGCATGAATGTAATCGAGCCATGGTGGCTAATACTGCTATTTTTTTTTTGAAATGATAATATAATACTAGACTTTGATTGACAAAAAAAAACATTAAATGTTAATAATTAAAAAATATATATTAAAACATTTATGGTTAATAAGTTTATTAACATTGTTTTCTTAAAAATCATTAATAATGTTTTAATAATGTTATTAATAATATTACTAATTTTGAATGTTAATTGGAATATTATTATTATTATTAATAAAAAAATTATTTATGTTTTTTTAAATATTATTTATAAAATCTGATTTACAAATATAAAATAAACCATTTATAAATAAATAAATATTATCTTAATATTTATTATGAACATATTTATCCAAAAATTTATTTATATAATAATTATTAAAACCTAAAAATATAAAAACCTAATGTCTTATAAAACCCTAAAATCTACGGATTATGAAAGCCCGTAGAATAACACTCATGAACACGATATTTAATATTTTAGATATTAAATATTTATATTGTTTATAAATATTAAATATTATGATATGAAGCCATTAGGTTTGAAGCATTCAAATATAATTTAATGAAACGATGAAAATATAATGTTTGTATTCAACAACAAAAAATTATTCTTATTAATAATTTTATTATCGAGTAAATTTAAAAATGTAAATATCAATAGTTTGAATAAGAATGAATATGATTAAATAAGATTGAAAACGCATGTATTATAAATAATATCTAACATGTGAATATGAAATGAGTTATGTTACTAATAGATTGAATTTTGTATATCAATTATTTTTTATAAACAACTAAATTTTAAATTTATTTTTTTAAATAAATAAATTCATATTAATATTATTATTTATGGTATAATTGAAATTTTAGTAATAATTTAAATTTTAGGTTTATTAGGTTAATAACAATAAATATTAACTATTTTAAAAATTATTATGATCAACAATGTTATTAACATTTTTAAAATATTATTAATATTATATTAATGATGTTATTCATAATGCTCTTTCTAATGTTAATTTGAATATTATTGTTATTATTAATATTATTTTATTTTTACCTTTTAGATAAAATGATGATGATGATGATGGTTAAGGTTCACTGAGATCAATCTTTGGTTTATCGGACCTAAAGAAAAGAGTTATTTAATTTGATTTGCTCAAAAAGCTTGGAGAGAAGGAGCTCACTATAATTTTGACATTTCAAAAGGCTAGGAAGGTCACTATTGCAACAAAAATTATGAAATTGAGCTCTAATGTGGTTGTAGGCTGGGCACTCTAAGAAGAAGTGATTTTCATCCTAGATGTTCATATTCTCATAGAGATGGCAGATCCTCACTATGAAGCTCATGAGCATTCGTTCTAATCTTGGCTATATTAATTCTCTTCTTAGTTAAAACAGAGATACTTCTCATCTTCTATAAAAATATAAAATATATAGTAATATTTATTATAAACTAATTTATAATATAATAATATTTTTTATAAATTTTATTTTTTATAATAATTATTAAAAAAAAACACTAATATCATAAAACCTAAATAAAATAAAATTATAAAGGCCAAAGCTATCACATTTATTAACTTGATATAAACTTAAATGGATGAAAAAACATATTAAAAAAAACTACTCTTATAAAACCTGAATAAATTCATGTTATAAAACAGTAAAAAGTATAAAAACCAAAACTATCACATTTATTAACTTTATATTTAATATAATTATTATATGTGGTTTGTTTTTCTTTTTAACGATGCAATATTACGCTATTAAATTAAGCTATTAATAGTAATACTTAGTTTATATAATTAATTTAATAATATTATTGTTAATGTTAATAATAATATTATTAATATAAAATTTAATTTAACACTATTTTCACAATAATATTATGTTAGATAATTAGTTATGTACATTAATATTAATATGAAATAGTAAATTGTGAAATTTTGACTATTTCTTGGAATTTTCATGATTTTTATAAAAATAATCAATAAAATTACAATATTGTAAATATATAAAGAAAATATAATGTAGAGAAATGATATTTTATTATCATAAATTAGGTTGAAGAGAAAGATTATTAGCTGCCATTTTTAATAGTAATTGTAATTGGCTTCACTCATTAATTCAATTTCAATACTGAGAATTTTTGAAGATGTTTTTGATATCCATATATTATTGAAAATTAATTAGAGAATTTGGAGAATAAGGCAATCCTCATAAAAAATAATGAATATACATTGAAAATTTAATTTTTCAATTTAATTATTGTAAAAATTAAAATTATAAAAACCTTATATTATAAAAACTTAAACTAATAGAAACCTAATATCATAAAACCTAAAAAAAAAAATTATAAAAAAAAATAAAATTATAAAAATAAAAGCTATCCCATTTATCAACTTGATATTTAATAATTGAAGTATTAATTTTTTTTAATATTAATAGCCTAAAATTATAAAAGCTTATGCCTTCGCTAATATTTTATATTTATATAAAATAGGTTTTGTTTTTCCATTTAAATATCGGCTATTATGCTATTAAATTAAACTATTAATTTCAATGATTACCTTTTTCTTATTATTAAATAGATTTATATAATTAATTTATTATGATTAAGAAATATTCAAGTTAAAACTATTTTAATAATAACATTAATCATATAATATTATGTTATATAATTAGCTATCAATATTAAAATGAAATAGTAAAGTATGATTTTTATGAATTTTTTTATCAATAATCAATAAATTATAATATTGTAAATATATGAAGAAAATGTAATAATATTGTAAATATATCAATAAAATGTAATTTAGAGGAATGATATTTGATTCTCATAAATGATATAGAATTTTTCAAGATGTTTTAGATGTCTATATATTCTTAAAAAGTAATTAGAGAACATGGAGAATGAGGCAAGCTTCATGAAAAAAATAATGAGTATACATTGTAGATAAAAAAAAAAAAATGTGGCTTTAAAAAATATTGAATTCATTGAAGATAAAAAATATATATATATATTAATATTTAGACTTAATAAATGTGGCTTTAAAAAATATTGAATTCATTGAAGATAAAAAAAATATATATTAATATTATAAATAATTTTAAAATAAAGATTTTAAAATATAAAAAAATTGAATTTTGTAAATCAATCACATTTATCTCTTATTAACAAGATTGAAACTAAAATCCTAAGTTGTTGATTATTAACCCCTGATACCTAACCTCATTATGCAATGCCCAAGAATTATTAGTTGGGAAAAAAAATTTGAGATGAGTAGATAAAAGAATTATCTTTGTAAATAGAAGCTTTAAAACAAGAAGAGTGCTTATGGACTCCTATCGACAATAAAAGTCCATATAGCTCCATGATGTATATAGTATTAATAATCAATTAGTAATAGATAAAATTACAATAATGTAAATATTAATAATCAATAAAATTACAGTAATGTAAATATGTAAGCCACATCTGATGTACATAATTCATATTCGATTCTCATAAACAAGTTATTGAAGAAGGTGGATATTCTAATTCCATGCAAAGGATGGTGAGAGCAAGTGGGTTGACATGTATTCATTCAAAGTTGTCATTGAGGGAAAATAATGTTCAATACCATCAAAGGTGTGTTAAAAGGAAAAGTAGACAAGGGAAAAAGGTGTCACATCAAAATAAAAGTGAACACATTTAATGTGTCAATATAGTTAGTGCTAGAGTTTTAATAAAAATGTAACTTTCATGTAAAAATTGATTTCCTTACCAAAAAGGAAACAAGGGTTCACATCACAATTAAGGTGAATCCATTTAATATTTACATAAAACTAGTTTCCTTACCAACAAGGCAACAAGATGTCACATCACAATGAAATCGAACTCATTCAATGTGAAAATATAGCTAGTACTATATTTTCAATAAAAAACGAACTTTTATGTAAAAATTGGTTTCCTTACCACAAAGGTAGGTGATGTCAATATCTATTCAATGTAGCTGGGTAAATATAAATTCAATTCATTTGGTCTCAGTGGATAATTCCCATTACTTAAATATCTATATCAACCTCACAATCATTAAAGAAAAAAATCCATAACATTGAAATGAGGGCGATTGGGCAAGCACTGTCTGCATAAAAAACTTAGTGGAAAAGGCCAACTCTTATCAGTGTAGATGTCATAGAAGTTAAGGTGAGAAGATCAAAGAAATTTAAATTTCTTGAGCTTGAGTTGTGCCCTTCCTCTGTGGGTTACCAATTTATTCGACATTGAAACAATATTTTTTACTAGGATTTAAAACAATCCAGAAACAGGCCATTACCTAACCACATCTAAAAACTTGCCACGATAATTTTATTGATGTGAATTGACCCTATGGTTTGGACTCCCCCACTTATAGTTGGGATTATTTTCTTATGAATTTGTTTTTTTCATGATAAAAAAACAACAGTTATTATATTAAATAAGTTGTTACATTTTTAGAAAATACATAACCACAATGTTTGTGAAATAAGGAAACACCAAAATAGGAAAAATAACAAGTTAAATAAATCACCAAAATAGGAAAAATAACTAGATAAAGAAAAAGGAGCATTTGAAGGTTACAATCCCTTTGGGATCTCTTACAATGTTAGAAAAAACAATTAGCATTATAAGGTTTTAAGAAAATTGATAAAACACATGATTCTATAATATATAATTATAATTCACTGATTTACCTTGCATAGTTTTTAGTAATCTAAAGACTCATGGTTCAACGCATTTAAACATGCACCATAATTTAGTGATCCATGAGATCTCTTATGCAACCACTAAAAGATAATAAACACTTACCAATTAGAAATGAAACCACCTAACCATGAAATCACGAGGGAATTAGTAACACATAGGGAACCACCTAGGTAATGGAGTGAGAGAAAACCGACTTAATGGAGCCTCTAAACTCATTAGAGGTGACAACTCCAAATTACTTGGGCTTTTAAAGAGCTTAGTGTTGGGTCACTTTCTCCTTTTTGACTAGGGTGCATAAAACTCTCATCAACACAATGGTGCTAGGGGAAAATTAGTATTTAAATCATCAATTCCTTAGCCTCTTGCAATTCTACATTTATTTTTCTTCCTCTCAGTGCCATTGTAACAAAAGCTTGATTGATAAGTTGGCCTCAGTGAGTCTTGGTTTTTTTCTTGTTTTTAAATTTCACATGGGTCATTTCCATACCTTTGTTTTGGAGCATTATTTTTGTTTGTTCCATCCTAATAGGATCATTCCCAAAGAGGCAAACAATTTTTTCAAAACTAGATTTGATGGTCGAAGTTAAGAAATTTTTACTGCTTTTTGTATATCTTAGTCATTTTTTCATTTTAAATTTAAATATTTTGGATACTTTAATAATGATTGATTATAGGGTTATTTACTCTTAGTTTTTAATTCCTTAGTTTGAGGGGAGGATAGTTAATTGGTTTAAATAAATTGCACCCAAATCAATTAATTCTTGGGACCAATTCATTGATATATTTCTTAATTCACATTAACATTATGATTATGGTTCATTGTGATCTGGAAATTAATATTTTATTTATGCATTAAAAAGAATCATTGGAAGATTTCTCCTCTAGATTTCATATATTTTGTAGTAGATTTGATTTAGAATATTTTCCCTACGGGCATGGCTAACCTTGTGATTCATCAGCTTTTATTTCTATTAATAAACAAGCAATGAAAAAGAACATAGATTACGAGTCAATGGTTATTCATAATCTTGTCTTGGAATCTTTAGTACTAAGTGGTGAATCTAAAATCCTTTCACAATCAATTATAACAAGAATTGATCTTCTAGTTTCTAAAAAATATGAAATTAATTTAGATTGTAATTCTAAATTGGAAACTATTCTTAAAATCTCATTGAATGTAGGTTGTAAAGAAGAAAATTCAAGAAAGGAAAATCTACTACAAAATTTGGATTTAAACACTCACCATATTCATGATGTTTCTCTTTAGAAGTTTACCTATGACCAATACCTATTATTCTTGTAGAAGATTCATCTATTAACTAGATATATACTAGTAAAATCATGGTATATGTTTCTCTTCATGAAAATCATATCTACTGACGTAGTCACTATGTCATCTATAATCATTTGTTTGTAAGTCTTCATACATGCAATAATAACTCATTTGATATTGAAATCCAATCCTTGTAATTAAAATTTTCTTTTGATGAAATGCCTAACCATATAAGTATTTCACTTCTGACTTGGTACTAGTTCTATTTATGTTTTGTTAGTTAGGAAAATTTATGACATTTTCAATACTATTGCCCTAAAAATAAAATATTTGTTGCAACATGTTGCTATGTTAGGAAAAAATTTTATGACACATTTAGAGAAGGGATTTGGGATGACATGTCTCCCCTTTCAAAATTTTATGTGATGTGAAATGTGCCTTATGTGTGTGGCACTTAAACAAAGTCAACTCCTAAAATTTTCATTCCAGTGTGTATCGTGTTGATTTCATCAATCCCATAAAAATTTATTTTTGTATGACATATCACATCACTCTAAAATTTCCTTATATGCTACACATTAAATTGCACTTACATATTATTTCAATGTGGAAATTTCATTCTGTGTGACACAACCCATTCATTGCAACATAGATAAATTTATTTTCATTTTTCTTTGTTACATTTCCCTAGATTTTCTTGTGTTTTAGTTTATCACATTAATTCAAATTTTTCATTCATGCAATGTTTAGGTCATAAAATTACTCTTAGTGCAAGATATCCCACCATGAAAAACTTTGTATTTTGTGACACATTGCATGAGGCCAAGATTTCCTCCTTTATGGTCTATTACACAAATATTAATTTTCTTATGATATGTTGCATTGCACTAAAATTCATTTATGTACAATATGACACATTGCATCAAAATTTGTTTTCATGTAATATATTGATTTTACCCTACATGTGATGGATTGCAACTTTTTTCGAAAAAAAATTCTAAATGCAAAAGAAACTTTTTCAATTTATATTAATTTATATTCCCTCACATGATAATAAAAAATTGTTTTGTTCATCTGGTACATTAAATTTACCTTATTATAATAAATTGTATTTTTAAAATATTTTTTAAAACAAAAAAAGTTATTTTTAAATTTATAAAATTTCCATTGGCACAAATTTAACACAAAATTTAAAGATAACCAAAATGATTTCGTATATATTATTAATGAATGGATGACCAAGGTAAGCACATTCAATAAAAAAGGGTAATTTCATCACGAGTGTGACATCATGTCATTAAAATCAATAAGAGTCATCATGTCATTAAAATAAATAAGAGTGTTGGTTACAAATCATGTGTTTGATGGTCAAAATTTTAATGAATTTACCCACTAAGGCGAGTATTTAATGAATCAAGATATGTATTCATGATATTTTATTGAATTTCATATTTCTATTTTCTATCATGTTCATGGTTTTATTATCTCAAATAACATACATATAATTCTTGTAATTGAATTTTCTTTTCAATGAAATGTTTAACCATATAATTATTTTACTTCTAATTTTGCACTAGTTCTATTTGTGTTTTGATACTTAAGAAAAGTTTATGACATTTTCCATTGTATTGCACTAAAATTAAAAAGTGTGATGCAACATAGGAAATATTTTGTATGTCACATTTATAAAAATCATTTTGTGTGAAATGACTCCCTTTTCAAATTTTTATGTGATATGAAATGTATTGTGTGTTAGGAAGAAATACTGATAGGGGGGGTGAATCAGTATTTAGGGCAGACTGAAAACTTTTTTCTTTCTCTTCCTTTACAAACCATACGCTACTTTACAGAACACAACTCGCATATATACGTAGATACCCTTAAGGAAACTTGCGTATGCATAGAGATCTAAATAAGTACTTAATTCTTAGCTGAGATCATTGCATCATTCATTCATTATATGTTTAATAGGTAGTAAACAGGTTCAGTAAGAACAGAATAAATCATCACACATCAGCAACACACATGAATACCAGAATTTAAAGTGGAAACCCAATTCGAGAGAAAACCACCGCTGTCGTCGTCTCAGTCTTCAATTTTTATTATATAAAGAAAACAGATTACAACAATGTACTGGCACAGACTCATACCAGCACGCAGGCACCCACCTACATAAGGCTACAACCTTCTCTCGTTTACCAGCCTCTCCTGGAAGGGAGCTACAACTCCCTGCTCTTGTTTACCAGCCTCTCCTGGAAGGGAGCCACTACCCCCTGCTCTCGTTTACCAGCTACCACTGGAAGGGAGCTACTACCCCCTCAGCACCACTACAGACCATGTTTCATCAATTTTCATACTAGATCATACAGCTTCAACACAACCCTTCACTTATCCACAATCATACTTGGCCCATTACTTCAAACAGAACAGTGAGACCACTGTAACCAAAATATCAAAGATAACCCAGACTTCAGAATAAATATGCAGAAACACATTCAACCTTGATCAACCATTAGTTCAGATACCATACGTGTTTTTATTTAATCAGACCCATGTATACACGTGCTTTTCATGAAACTAACCCGCGTATACATCTGTGCATTTTACAGAAAAACCCTAACTACTCATATGCGGTCTTATTTAACAAGATCCACGTATACACGCACTTTTCACGAAACGAACCCGCATATAGATCTATAAAAGATAAAATTTGCAGAACAGACCATATCTATGAACTTACCTAGACTTCTTTAATTTCTTCAACAGATTTGTGCCAAGTCTTCATCACTTCTTTTCAGATCATCCTAGAGATTCATCATTTCTAGATATAGAGTTCTTGAACCTTCATCATACTCTCCATAGGTGCATTACGAATTCAGATCTATCAATAAACTATTAGCCTTTCCATTCAGATATACTTCAGAGTGAATTATTCATTAAAACCCAGACACGTGCACACACCTTGCACTATGATTTTCTTCTCCTTATATAGGTTTACCCTTTATCAATACCATGAGTCAAAACCACACAACCACTGATGGTATTCCTGGACGGGATCAATTAGATAATCCAGCGCTCAATAAAATGGGTGAATGCCATGGTAATGCCCCCTGGTTTTATCAATTTAGAGCGCTATTAGGTATACGCGACTTGGCACGTACTTTTCCGCGTGCATATGCTACTTCACCTTAACAAACCCGCATATGCTTTGTAACATACCCTGTTCATCATTATTCTTGTACATACTGGAGATTATTTCTTCTGCAACTTCTGTACATCAGATTTACATCATTAACAAGTTCATCAAGTTAGTTTCCATCAAGTACAACCTCATCAAGTAGGTTCCATCAAAGTCAACAATCTCCTCCTTAACACATCAAGTATATTTCCATCAAGGACAACAACTTTATCAAGTATGTTTCCATCTAGTACAAAAGGTTCCCATCTTCATCAATTAGGTTGCCATCAACTTTATCAAGTAGGTTGCCATCAAGGACAACATTCTGCACCACATTTTGCATCATATTGCCAACAATCTCCCCCTTTGGACTTGATGGCAATCATGAAGGTGTTTGATCACCACAACAGATAGTTACATTGATTATAACCATTATGAAAACACCATGATACTCTCCCCTTATTCAAACACCATGATACTCTCCCCCTTTGACATCAAGGGCAAAGGGCGGATCAAAACCAAGACAAGGTTTTTCTTCTCATGTAGAAAGAAGAGCTCTGTAGATCTGATGTGCACTGAAGTGACCATGCTCCCCCTGAGTTTATGCTGAATCTTCAAACATATTTTCAATGAAGTACAAGACTCTATGACCTTTCCTATCGCCAAGGACTCATACTTACATTAAAGATCCAACCAAGTGGATTTACATATGAGACTCAAATACCCAACCAAGTGGGTTTACACAATTTGACTCAACTACCCAACCAAGTGGGTTTACAAATTTGAATAAGTCCTTATATGACTGAATATTACAATTTTACATCATAGGTCTCAACATGATCTTTTCATCAAATTAAAAATATGACCTTTTGTACCAAATACCAAAAAGACCTCAAGAGAGAGATCATATTTTAGAATCATCATAATGCCAACAATGCATTTCTTTCAACTAGGATAATGCTCCCCCTGAATCTGTGCATCTGATGCATCCTTTCCATATGACCAAAGCTCCTCCTTAGCTTGTGCAACCTGAACACTTTCAACAGCAAGTCATCAAGGCATATTTACCTAATAAAGAATGAAACAGAAATATAAGAACTGGATCACCACCATAGATACCAAACAGCACCAGAGATATCAAGCAGCACTGCAGCAGTACTGAAGAATGCTAACCTCAAACAAGAATTTGTCAGCAACCAACCATACGCGGTTTTCTGTGTATGAACTCGCGTATATACACGACTGTCTTTCAGGAAACTCGCGTATCCAAATTAATCTTTAGAATTTTAATCAGATCTGATCTTCTGCATGGAAGAGACCACTCCCAGTTTCTGTCTAAGATATTCGAACGCTTCCCTGGGTAGAGGTTTGGTAAATATATCAGCAACTTGTTCTTTGGAGGGAACATATTCCAACTTCACCTTTTGTTCAAGCACTTGTTCACGTAAGAAGTGATACTTGATGGGAATGTGCTTGGTCTTAGAATGCATAACAGGATTCTTTGAGATGCTGATGGCACTTGTATTATCACACATGATGGAGATGGGAGGTGAACATTTGATTTGGAAGTCTTGTAAGGTTTGCATCATCCAAAGAAGTTGAGTGCAACATAATGTGGTAGCCACATATTCTTCTTCTGCTGTAGATAGGGAAATAGAGTTTTTCTTCTTGCTGAACCAAGATACTAACTGGGGCCCCATATAGAATGCACCACCACTAGTGCTTTTCTGATCATCAACATTTCCAGCCCAATCTGCATCGGTGTAAGCATGAAGAGTAAGATCAGCATTCTTTGGATACCATAGTCCAAAGTCTTGAGTTCCTTGTAGATATTTGAATATTCTTTTGACAGCCTGAAGGTGAGACTCTTTTGGATTAGCTTGGAATCGTCTAACAATCCCAACTGCATGCATAATGTCCGGTCTAGTCCCAATGAGATATAGTAGACTTCCTATCATAGATTTTTATTCTTGTTGATTCACCGTGGGAGAATCATCATGAGAACTAAGATTGCATCCGGTTACCATTGGTGTACTTACAGGTTTGCACTCTTCCATGCCATACTTCTTCAGAATTTGCTTAAGGTATTTTGCTTGTGATAAGAATATACCATCTATAGTTTGATGCACTTGCAAGCCAAGAAAGAATGTTAGTTCCCCAAGTAAAGACATTTCAAATTCTTGCTGCATGACAGAAGCAAATTTCTGACTCATAGATTCTTCATTACTTCCAAAAATGATATCATCAACATATACAACCACAATCAATAGTTTATCATTTTCAATTTTTGTGTATAAGTTTCTATCAGCAGACCCCTTTGAAAATCCTTGTTGATGAAGATATTTGTCAAGACGATAATACCATGCCCTTGGAGCTTGTTTGAGACCATATAGAGCCTTTTTAAGTCTACAAACAAGCTTTTCATCATTTCCCAAAATGAATCCTTCTGGTTGTTCTATATAAACTTCTTCTTCTAGATCACCATTGAGAAAAGCAGATTTAACATCCATTTGATAAACTTTGATTTGTTGGAAGCTTGAAAAAGCAAGAAACATTTTTATGGCTTCAAGTCTAGCTACAGGAGCAAAAGTTTCTTCAAAGTCTATACCTTCTTGTTGAGCATACCCCTTGCAAACAAGTCTAGCTTTATTTCTTATAACATCCCCATTCTCATTTAACTTGTTTTTAAATATCCATTTAGTTCCAATGACATTTTTGTCATGAGGTCTTGGTACTAATTCCCAAGTGTGATTCTTTTCAATTTGATCAAGCTCTTCATTCATGGCTTGAATCCAACATTCATCTTTGCTATCTTGATTGACATTGTGTGGTTCAATAGTGGATAGAAATGCCAGATAGCTAGAAGATCCCACAAGAGTCCTTCTTGTTTGTACACCTGATCCCTTATCTCCCAAAATTTGAGATTCTGGATGATTCTTTTGAACATATCTGGATGGATCTTTTTCAGATAAATCATCTTCAGGTTCTTCATTGGGTTCACTGTCTATATCATTGCTATTTGATGTAGAAGGACATAAGTCACCATCGTCTTCATTTTTTGTTTGTTTTTCTTCCTTTGGGGCTGCAGGAGACTCATCAATAACAACATCAATACATTCAACAATCTTCCGAAGTCTTTTATTGTAACATTTATATGCTCTACTCGTAGAGGAGTAACCAAGAAGTATTCCTTCATCTACTCTAGGTTCAAACTTGCCAAGTTTTTCATCATTATTTTTGATAAAGCATTTACTTCCAAAAACTCTAAAATGCTTCACAGATGGAGAATTACCATACCAGAGTTCATATGGAGTTTTGTCACTATTTACACGAACATGTGCCTTGTTGAGAATGTTTACCGCTGTATGTGCTACTTCTCCCCAAAATGTGTCAGGTGTTCCAGAATCATCAAGCATAGCTCTAGCCATTTGTTGAACTGTTCTATTCATTCTTTCTGCTACGCCATTTTGTTGTGGAGTGCCAGCTACAGAAAACTATCTTTTTATGCCATGTTGTTCACAAAATTCAAGAAATTCATCTGAAGTATATTCTCCTCCTCGATCAGATCTAAGACATTTGATTTTTAGATCTATTTCATTTTCAACCAGAGACTTGAAGATCTAAAATTTCTCAAATGCTTCATCTTTGTGTTTAAGCAACCCAATCCAACACATTCTAGAGAAATCATCAATAAATAAGATATAGTATTGTTCACCACGAGGTGACTTTTTCCTCATGGGTCCACATATGTCAGTATGAATGAGTTCAAGAGGCCTACTTGAT
Organism: Pinus albicaulis; assembly: GCA_034641835.2. NCBI lineage: Eukaryota > Viridiplantae > Streptophyta > Pinopsida > Pinales > Pinaceae > Pinus > Pinus albicaulis. The sequence continues at coordinate 321,236,597 of CM076570.1, read as the reverse complement.
GATCCTTCCTTGGCATTAAATTGCACTCTGGTCTGCTTACCAAATTGGAAAGATTTGCATATGATACTTTCAGGTAGAGTAATATTGGGAAGACCATGAAAAGCATTAAATCTGCTTGATTTGTTGATTTGAGAGAAGCTTAGATGCCCCAACCTTCTATGCCATAACCAATTTTCTGAATATTTACTCAAGTAACATTGTTCTTTGCGGTTCTTCAATACATACAAGTTGCTTGGAGTCCTTTTTCCTTTTATAATTGTTTTACCTGTATCAAGATCACGAACCACACATTCTTTTGAACTAAAGACAACTTCAATTCCTTGATCACACATTTGACTTACACTTAACAGGTTATGCCTTAGTCCATCCACATACATGACATCATTAGCCTTCACCTTTTCTTTTAGAAACACAGACCCTTTTCCTTTAATTACAGCAGGAGTATCATTTCCAAATGTGACTTTCTTTTCCTTTTCTAAAGCACTATATGAAAGAATTTTTCTTTTGTCACCTGTCATGTGTCTTGAGCATCCACTATCAATGTACCATTGATTTTCTTCACCTTCTGCAAATAACGCTATGCCACAATTTTCAACCTGTAATTCCTTATTCTTCCATACTTTGGAACTTGAAGGAAAATGTTCTTTTGGCTGAAATTTTCTCCTGCATTCAGATTCTTCATGCCCAAAGTTATTGCAATAAGCACATTCAACTTCATTTAGAAGAGGAGAAAAGTTTTTATAGGTATTATTCTTTATGTCAGTATCAATCCTTTTGTTTCTTGATTCTGTAGTCATGATGGTTTTATATGCAATTAGTATGCCATGAAGTTGCACCATAGTAAGATTTTGAAGATCCTGTTTTTCTTCAAGAGCCGAAACTTTTGACTCAAATTTTGCTGTTAGAGATCTTAAATTTTCTCAACCAAAGTAGATTCGGTTATTGTTTCTCCCAGATTTCTCATACGATTTACAACATCATCAACACGTAAAAATAAACTGGCAATATTCTTGTCACTATGCATTCTTAAATTTTCATATTCAATTCTGAGAGTTTGAAGTTTTGCACTTTTTACCTTTGCATCACCTTCATAACTTAGGATGATTTTGTCCCATATCTCCTTTGATGTATTTAGCTGCATAACCTTGACAAATTTAGAATCAGTTAGACTTCTAGTTAGAGCATTGAATGCCTTTGCATTTGTTTCATAGTTCTTCTTTTCAGTCGGATCTGTTGGTACTGCAGCTGGATATTGATATCCTTGTTCAACCATGGCCCATACATCTGCTCCCATAGACTGAAGATAGGATCTCATCCTTATTTTCCAGAAGATTAAATTTCTTCCATTAAAGAGCGAAGGCCTGATAGATGTTGTTCCATCTTGATTGTTCATCTTGCTTGATCTTCCTTCTAGCGGCTAAGCATTTTCAGAAGGACCTGCTCTGATACCAATTGTTGGGAAGAAATAATGAGAGGGGGGAGTGAATCAGTATTTAGGGCAGACTGAAAACTTTTTTCTTTCTCTTCCTTTACAAACCATACGCTACTTTACAGAACACAACTCACGTATATACGCGGATACCCTTAAGGAAACTTGTGTATGCACAGAGATCTAAATATGTACTTAATTCTTAGCTGAGATCATTGCATCATTCATTCATTAGATGTTTAATAGGCAGTAAACAGGTGCAGTAAGAACAGAATAAATCATCACACATCAGCAACACACACGAACACCAGAATTTAAGGTGGAAACCCAATTCGGGAGAAAACCACCGCTGTCGTCGTCTCAGTCTTCAATTTTTATTATATAAATAAAACAGATTACAACAATGTACTGGCACAGACTCATACCAGCACGCAGGCACCCACCTGCAGAAGGCTACAACCTTCTCTCGTTTACCAGCCTCTCCTGGAAGGGAGCTACAACTCCATGCTCTCGTTTACCAGCCTCTCCTGGAAGGGAGCCACTACCCCCTTCTCTCGTTTACCAGCTACCACTGGAAGGGAGCTACTACCCCCTCAGCACCACTGTAGACCATGTTTCATCAATTTTCATACTAGATCATACAGCTTCAACACAACCCTTCACTTATCCACAATCATACTTGGCCCATTACATCAAACAGAACAGTGAGACCACTGTAACCAGAATATCAAAGATAACCCAGAATTCAGAATAAATATGCAGAAACACATTCAACCTTGATCAACCAATAACCTCAGATACCATACGCATTTTTATTTAATCAGACCCGCGTATACACGCGCTTTTCATGAAACTAACCCGCGTATACATCTGTGCATTTTATAGAAAAACCCTAACTGCTCATACGCGCTTTTATTTAACAAGATCCGCATATACACGCGATTTTCACGAAACGAACCCGCGTATAGATCTATAAAAGATAAACTTTGCAGAACAGACCAGATTTATGAACTTACCTAGACTTCTTTAATTTCGTCAACAGATTTGCGCCAGGTCTTCATCACTTCTTTTCAAATCTTCCTAGAGATTCATCATTTCTAGATCTAAAGTTCTTGAACCTTCATCATACTCTCCATAGGTGCATTACGAATTCAGATCTATCAATAAATTGTTACCCTTTCCATTCAGATATACTTCAGAGTGAAGTATTCATTAAAACCCAGACACATGCACACACCTTGCACTATGATTTTCTTCTCCTTATATAGGTTTACCCTTTATCAATACCATGAGTCAAAACCACACAACCACTGATGGTATTCCTGGACGGGATCAATTAGATAATCCCGCGCTCAATACAATGGGTCAATACCATGGTAATGCCCCCTGGTTTTATCAATTTAGAGCGCTATTAGGTATACGCGACTTGGCACATACTTTTCCGCGTGCATACGCTACTTCACCTTAACAAACCTGTGTATGCTTTGTAACATACCCTATTCATCATTATTCTTGCACATACTAGAGATTCTTTCTTCTACAACTTCTGTACATCAGATTTACATCGTTAACAAGTTCATCAAGTTAGTTTCCATCAATTACAACTTCATCAAGTAGGTTCCATCAAATTCAACAATCTCCTCCTTAACGCATCAAGTAGATTTCCATCAAGGACAACAACTTTATCAAGTATGTTTCCATCTAGTACAAAAGGTTTCCATCTTCATCAATTAGGTTGCCATCAACTTTATCAAGTAGGTTGCCATCAAGGACAACATTCTGCACCACATTCAGCATCATATTGCCAACATTGTGTGTATCACACTTAAACAAATTCAACTCTTAAAAATTCCAATCATGGGTGTATCTCATTGATTTGTCGGTCCCATCAAAAGTTATTTTCCCTATGAAATAGCACATAACTCTAAAATTTATTTCTATGTGACACCCTTAATCTTACTTACACATTCTTTCATTGTGACATATTGCATTTTGTAAAAACATCACATTAATCCAAACCTTCCTTCATTACAACATAGAGAACTTTCTATGCATTTTTCTTTGTCACATTTCTTGAGTATTTCTTGTGTGGAAATGTATCACATTAATCTAATTTTTTCATTTATGCAATGCATAGGTCATAAAATTACTCTTAGTGCAAGATATCACACCATGAAAAACTTTCTATCTATTTGACATAGGGCATGAGACCAATTTTTCCTCCTCCTTTGTGGTCTATTGCACAAAAATTCATTTTCTTATGATATGTTGCATTTCACTAAACTTCATTTCCCTACAATATGACAAATTGCACCAAAATTTGTTTTCATGTAATATATTGATTTTACCCTAGATGTGATGGATTCTAATTTTTTTCGAAAAATTTTCTAAAGGCAAAAGAAACTTTTTGAATTTATATAACTATTATTCCCTCACATGGTAATAAAATTTATTTTATTCATATGGTACATTTATTTTAGCCTTATTATGATAAATTATATTTTTAAAAGATATTTTCAAACATAAAAGATACTTTTTAAATTTATATAATTTCTATTGGCAGAAATTGAACCCAAACTTCAAATATAACCAACATAATTTGGTATAGATTATTAATGAATGGTTGAACATGATAAATACATCTAATAAAAAAGAAAAGGGTAATTTCATCACCTTTGTGACATCATATCATTCAAATCAATAATCAAGACAACCTAAATTATTAATTAATGAATGAACAAAATAAACACATTCAATAAAAAATAATAAGTCAATTCCATCACTATTGTGACATCATATCATTCAAATAAATAGTCCACACAATCTAGATAGTTGTCTAGCATAGCAAATAGACTCAAACTAGGTCAAAGGATATTATTTTCTACAAAAAAAATTAACAAGAAAAAACAATAACCAACTATACACTAATGGTCATTTCATACATTTGAATGACTAATATCAATGCACATAATAGATGAAAAAAACTTATAACATTAAAAAAAATATATATAACCATTTAATTTTATTATAAATTCTATTTTAAAATTTATTTAGTTTATAATTATTAATTTTTATTTAGTAAAAACTCTTAATTATATGTTGTTTTTATTTTATTAAATAAAAGAAATTATTTTTTTCCCACACACTACAAAACAAAACTCACAGCTTAAGGAGTGACAATTTTAATTTTTTAACAAACATTGGCACTCAAGAACTCACAAAATTCAAAACAAACTTCCTCCATTAAAATAACAAAGTTTTGTTTTGACAAACCAAAGTCACAGCTCAAAAAGTTGGTGAACATACTAAATTTTGTCCATAACATATCGATTTTATTTTCCGGCCAATGGCCCTTGATGTATATATACTTGACGTTATTTAATATGGTACCTGTCTCTAAGAAGTAAAAATAATAAACGATGTCCTACAGCGAAGAACGATTGAGTCTCGTTGGTAAGCGTTCTAATATACAGACCCGATTGTTGATTTGGGTGGCCCTCCGATTATCTAATCTACACTATGGTTGAGGATTATCACGTACAAGTTTTGCAACATTCATGCATATTTTGTGATTGTCTTATTCGGTTTGAATCGAAAAGAAACCAATGTATGGATTTACACTATTAAAAAAAAAACTTTAGTGTACTCGATATTTGAACAAAGATGGATCCGTTAACTAAACTTATTTTCAATGAAATTAAACAGTACAGTAAAGGATCACAAAAGATTGTTTATTTTATTAATTTTTTTACTAAACGTGTCTATTATAAAATTGCATTTGAATTCATGGTTATCAAATTTGGATTGGTCGGCTAATTAATATGAAAAACTGGAGATTTTGTTGAACAAGGTGAATTATATGGTTTGATTCCGTTTAGATAATCAATCCATACTATTCCGTGTCATCGACATTGTCATTATAGCTGCTCACTGATTTCCTAATTTTCTTCGTCATTTTTTACTCTTTTCCGACTTCATATCTCTAGTAGAGGACGGCCTTATAAATTCATGGGCATCACTACCATACCTTTTGCCTCTTCAGTTTTCTTTAGATTTACTCATCTTTGCTATGTTATTTCAAGCACTTTTATCTCTTGATCTTAGAGCTAAGGATCAAATCAGTATATGTTAAATTTATTTTAAAGTGTGAAATTTTCAAAGAAATTTAATTTTGTTAAAATTTCATCTATTTTACTGTAAATCTATTTTTATTTATAATTTATTTAATTTCAAAAAGACAATATCAGTTGAAATGTAAATATATATTACCATATATAAGTTGATATGAAATAGATATATAATCACATTAGTAAATGTGGTTGATATATCAAGATAAACATTTTTTAATCATATTAATAATTATTTCATATGTAGTATTAATTGGATATTAGAGATTGATTATTTGTACTTACTATATAAATAATCACAAATATGTATATATATATAACAATAACAAAATTAATATAATGTCATAATAATATTAATAATACTTATTTATCTCTCACTTTATTTTAACCACTAATATATATTTATTAATCTATTAATATTAGTATCAATATCTTTTATACATAATGGCAGATTTATGAACAATTTAAACATAACTGCATTTTAAACATATACTCGTGGACTTGTGGGTTAGGACCCACATAAACTTCTTATACACATCGAAATTACATTTCAGAGTTAAATAACATACATACGCGCACAATCAAACAATGCTTCCTTAAACAACCCCAACAGATTACTTTACGCAGACTACACCCAAAAACTCATTGCAAACGTAAACATGCAAGTTTTTTACCTGGAGGGTCCCACAACTCTCTCTGCCAATCACAATACATCGCAACCACTGGCCCACAAACTTAACTCTTTACCAAATGCACTAACCTACAAAATCTTGCGAAGTGCACTATTGCTCCATGTCGACACATGGCCTTCCCTGGTCACATCGTAGTTTTCAAATATTATCGCACCCCGCCACAAACAATTTACCTTGCGAACTCATAAACACTAACCTCTAACTTTTGCGAAATGCGAAAATGTGATTCAGTGTCTGCCATAGATTTGTTGCACGATCCAATGGTCCACATCTTCTCCCTCCATCTCATCGCATCCCATATTGTCTCATTCGCGAAGTCATCACGACTGTCCATCTTTCATCTTTCGAACTATGATTTAATCACAGCCATTCTCTCAACCTTCTCAGCTCTTCTCACCTATTTTTCCTGCTCTAATCTCCGTCGTCAATCCTTAAACATTTGACTCTATGATTCAATCCTTGTCGTCGTTTCCTCCTTAGGAATTCTTCTAAGTATTCTGCTCTTTATTCATTTTCTATTCTTTTTGATGTCGTTGCTCTGCAATATGGCTTCCTCCATGCTACTCCTCCGTTATCCTTATGAGTTTGTTTAGAATTATTTAATTCTATCTCTCCTAAGCTTTATTCAGCCTGTAATCACGTGGATCCCTCCTAATCTTGTTCCTCATCTCATCAACCCTCGGTCTCTGCCATAACTTTGTCTACACGAAGTTCACAAAAACTTCATGTACTCTCTCGGTCTGTATATTCATTAACAGAAACAACGTTCCTATATAATAACACATAACACAATATTTGATCTCCACATGGAAATAAAACAAACAGGTTAAAAGAGAGAGCCCAATCAAAATCCAAAACACTTGGAATTAATTTACAAATGAAAAATACACAGAACCAAGCCCTAGGATGGTTGGTTTTTACATTTATTCCTACTCTCTGTTCAACCTTCTTTCACACCTATTTCCCTCTTGTTCTCTCTCTTTTTCTCTATGGAAGGCATAACCCCACAATGGTGGATTTGGTTTTCTTTTATGCCTTTCCCAAAATCCCCATATGGTTGAGAAATTGTTATTCAGTCTCAAAACAGCTTATTCAACTAAATGCCTAACTAATCCTAATGTAACTATTCTTTTAACCTACATACTACAATGGCTATGTTAGCCCAAATTAACTTTAAAAAAAATACTTTAAAACTAAAGTCTTTAAATTATTATGACTACTAGTCCCCTTCCCAAGCCACAACATGTGACCAGCTTGTCACGTTGTTGGTTGTACCTTAATGCTCTTGCATCAGACTTTCGAGGTAAAAGAATTCATGACCTCCTAGTCATGTGTCTTTAACGCTTGAATCCTCCAGGATCCCAAACTTTGTTCTGTTGTTGTCGATAAGCTGCATTGTCTTCACCATTATTTAGCCACAATCTTCTAGGTTTCCATACTGTTTACTATAGTGCATCACTGCTTCTACCTTCATTGTTCTTCACTTTCCGAAAAATTCCACAGTGGACTGCTTTTTTTATTTTATTGTAGCTCTTCTTAGCTATTCCATAAACTCCCATAGTTCATCTATGGTTTCTTTCCATTCAATATTCTACAGTAATATAATCTTATTTCAAATCCCCTGCCAACACATTCTACTATACTCTGTCCTAGCTATTGCTGCAAATATTACTCCAAACATTGCTTCCACCCAAACTTCCTGAATATCTCTGAAGACATCTCCCTCTGCAACATCCCTCTTCTTTTCCTTGTTTGCAAATTTTTTGTCAAAAGGTAAATTGCCTTCTAATTCTCCAACTGTAGTAATATATTTATTCACTCTTTCCTGTATACTAGTTCATGCAATTAAGTTTTGGAAACTAGTATCTATCTCTGTTTCAACTACAATTCAAAACGGTTCCTTCTTTTTGTCTGCAATCTCTTTCTCTTGCTAAAATTCTTTCAACAAGCAACTCAACCATTCACTAATTACTTGATTCTCTTCAAGTAACTCTTTAGTATGTTGTATTATAGTTTTAACGTAACTCGTTTCCTCTTCCTTGAAATCACTCCATTGTTGTCCTTCTACTTCTTGACTAGTACTAATAGACGATTTAGTCTTTTCCACTTCTAGGATTGACTTTCCTTTAGCCTGAGACATAACTACCTCACTTTCATCTTAATATATTTATTCTTCCTTGTTACTAAGAAAACCCTTTTGTGGCACTGCTTCTTCATTTTTAACCAAAATAAAATTCTGATTCTCTATTTCTATGACAGTCCTAAATGTACATCCAACAATCTTCCTTTGGTTATTGAAGCAAGCCAATTCTGCTTTATCCTCATCAAGAACAAGTTTCATCTCATGAGGCATTATTACTTCATCTCCAATAAATTTACTCTCTTCATTAAAAAGGAACTTATGAATTCCTTCTGCTACAACAACTCAACTTAGTCTTCATGAGAAAACACTCTTCATCATACCTTGCTTGACAATTGTCTTCTTCATTATGCTTTAATAGATATACTTCAGCTTTACTTGAGAAAATTCCAAGAGATGGATTGTCTTCTACACAACCTGCAATAACATTCAAGTTGTCAGCATTAAACTCACAAGACCCAGTGGTCTTATTTGATGACTCAATCACCAAATCTTTCTCTTGATGTTCTAAGTCTCTTTCAAGACTCAGAAAGTCTTCACTAGTCTTCTTTTCAGCTTTCTCAAGCATAACATATGAATGATTGATATCATCTTTTGCCTCTTTCTGTTTTTGGCCATCATCATAAGCCAAGTCCTCCTTGTTTTTAGCTTTCACAGTAGGTTGGAAATCATTTCCTTCACTTAGTTGTGCATGTGCATGTATATGAGACTCAACTGTCTCATTTTAATCTTGAACATAATTCAGATTCTGTCCTCCCACTTCATCCTTTATGACAACATTAGAAAATTGTCTTTCTTTACCAATTTCACCTGCAAACATACAATAATCATTTGTTTCAAAACCATAAGGATCCATAGCCTCTCTTGTTGTCTCAAACATTAGCTCTTTCCGTTGGTTCCCATCCTTCCATGGATCCATGAAGCCATCAGTTGATCTCATGTCTTCATCTTCATTACTACTATCACCAAGAATATATGCTTGCTCAGGTTTTCATAAGTAAACCTCTTCCTCGGCACACATCCTATGTTGTAACTCATCTCCTCTAAGTTCTTCTTCTAGCTGAATTATTGTGTCAGATCTCAGCCTGCTCTGTAACTGACTCCACTTGACACTTTTCTTCCGAAGAACCCAATTATACCTTTTGTGTTCCATACTCCCTTGTATGAATTCTCTCAACACCTCTAGCTGCACTTTTATCTCATCTAACTCTCTATCAAGTTTATTCTTACTTGATCTTTCATAATCCCCCTTGGAACCTTTAATATGAACATCAGTAGCCATAGTATTCTTTCCTTTATGAACTCCTCTTTATTCATCATGGACTACAAACAATCCATATATACAAGCTGAATCCACCAACGTGTCTATAGATTCCACACCAATATTTTCAATGCTTAGTCTTTTATTAGCATCTCTGCGGACTTCTTTATTTTGATTGTGACTCCTCTTTAAACCTTTCAGATAACCATCAGTGATAATCTCTTCTAGGAACTTCATTTCTTCATCGCATGTTATGATTACTACATATTCATGCTGCCCTCCATCTTCCATGACAATTCCTAATGGTTTTTCTTCATCTTCCATACCTGAAATTTCTTCAATATACCTCTTGTTAGTATTATTATCATTTTCTTCAAAAATAATCCATGTTCTAGTTCATATGAAAGAAGTTTCTTTTCATACTATGTTGCTTTGAGTAATGCTTCTTCTTCTTGAGCATTCAACCTATGCTCCCTCTTCATCTGCAGCCCATGCCATTTCAATTTCTTCCTCATTAATCCATCCACACCTCTGGTCTTCATCACTCCACTATAGCAACTCAATCAATAGATCAAGATGGGTTCTCATCTCAGCTATTTCTCTATTGTATTCTTCATCAGTCATATGCTCCCATATGCCATTTGTCTTGGCATCTTCCTTCTTCACTTTTTGGTTGCATCATGATCCTCTGTTATGACTTTCAATAGTCATCTTCTTGAGTTATTTCACCCTATATGAGCTGAAGTAGCCCCTACTTTAATAGTTCCTCCTGCTACAACATGCCTCACCAAAATTTCTTTGTTCTTGGTCTTTTGTCAAGTATGGGTCCTCAATCTAGAACCCTCCTTGAGAACTCCTCTATGATCCTTCTAGGCTCACCCTCACAACTCATCTACACTTGAGAACACTATTTTCCTCTTATATTTCAACCTCAGCTGAATTATTAGGTTCTGACCACACTTCATTTTCCTCCTAGAAACCCTTGCTAGCTTCCTTAATCACTGCCCTTAACGGCTGTAATATTCTTGCTGAGATGTTTTCACTCCTGTTGCTACTTATTTTCTGTGCTACTACTTTATTCATGTTGTTGTAGCTCTTATGTTTTTTCATAAGCCTTTAGTTCACAGTCTTACCTCTTAAGGTTCACTCGATTAGAATCTATGAACAATATTTCTCAACATTTCTTAGTTCAAAGTCCTTGACACGGCCTCTCAGATCTTGTTTCTTTAATAATAATTAATGCATTTGTAACTGCATTTTAAATATATACTCATGGACTTGTGGGTTATGACCCACATAAAATTCTTATACACATTGGAATTACATTTCAGAGTTAAATAACATACATACGCACATGATCAAACAACGCTTCCTTAAACGACCCCAGCAGATTACTTTATGTAGACTACACCAAAAAACCCATTGCAAACATAAACATGTGGGTTTCTTACCTAGAGGGTCCCAAAACACTCTCCATCAATCGTAATACATTTCTATTGCTTGCCCACAAACTTAACTCTTTACCAAATGAGCTAATCGACAAAATCTTGCGAAGTGTGCTATTACGCCCTCCCAACATGTGGCCTTCCCTCATCACATCGCAGTTTTCAAATCTTATAGTATCACGCCAGAAACAATGTACCTTGCGAACTCATAACGGTAACCTCTAACTTTTTCGAAATGTGAAAATGTGATTCAGAATCCATCATAAATTTGTTGCACGATCCAATTGTCTACGTCTTCTCCCTCCATCTCATCGCATCTCATACAGTCTAGTTTGTGAAGTCATCACACCACAAGGAAAAGACCTTCTAGCAGATGTTTTTGAGGAATACCTTATAAAAATAACCCCGAAATCTGTTTGTAGTGGAGGTTACTAGAGGAGGTTGGCGAGTGGAGGTTTTGTGGATGTTTTCGTCCAATGTGCTTATACTCCTAACCCGCATGGGTGCGTTCAACCAGAAAAAGCACTGGTGCACGAAAAAACATTGGCACACCAGACACCGCACGCTCCATACAAACCCGCCTTGGTGCATCTTATTACTGTAGCACACTAGCACTTTACAAAGATTCCACACTCGTTCATCCTAAAACCCTATGCCAAAAATGAAACCACCCAGTGAAACCTTAAGAAACCACATCGGTGTGCCTATAAAGCCCTGCGCACCGAAATAGGGTAAATAAAAAAAATTACGGCCAAAAAACCACATTTCTCACTTTTCAATGCTTATGAGCTCTCAAGAACTAGTTCAAGTTATCCTTGTTTGAACCGCCCTGTCATCAGTGCTCTCATTGCACCCATTGCATGCACTGCTGCTCTACATTTTCCACAATCTGCATTTTGAATTTTGCAAAATGGTGGGAAAATTTACTTTTGCAAATTCTACAGCTAATATTCCTTCTTGACGGAAAAATGTATAGGTGTTTTTCTTTTTTTCCCATAATTAAGCCTTTTAGCGATTAGAATTGTAAATTAACTTAAAATTAACCATTTAAAAAAAAAATCATACGGTGCACCCTAGCAATTCGGCTTGCACCAGCTCACGGTGCTGCCTATAAATTTACAGGCTCCACCGCAGCCAGTGCTTATGGTATCTGCACCAAGGTAGTACCAAAAGGTGCAACGTGATATTTTAAAATTTAAAAATGGTATGGTATGGTCGGTTACCCAACCACACTGTTGGCCCTCTAGAATAATGGAAATGTGGTGCGTTGACTTACATATCCACCCCGGGGCCAATATTTTTGTGAATGCACCGCATTCTGGCATTTCAACACGGTCAACAGTGCGGCTTGATAAAATATTTCACCATTGACTAAGTAATGATGTCAGGAGGGTGGTGCATTGACCAAAAAATACACCCTACGGTGTATAGTTTGGTCAACGCACCGTCCTCTGACATCAGTCCAGAGTCAATGATGCAATTTGTTATACCCCTGAATCGTTGACTTATTAACAATTCCAGGAGGGTGGTGCGCTAAAAATTTTCATGTGCATTACCTCCTGTGCACTAGAAATTTCCTACTGCAACGCCTCCAGTGCGTGACAAAAAAAGATGCACTGTTACAAGAGCATGCCTATTTTTTATGGCACACCGACTTTTTTTCTTTGTCAAAAAAAATATATATATATTTATATATATATATATATATATATATTTATATATATATATATATATATACATGTCTCATTTAATAAAAAATTTGTATTTAATATTAAAATCATTCAGAGATGTGAAAGGAGAGAACAGAGGGAACAATAGCAAAAATAGGTGGACCAGTATAACATGGTTCACGAGTGGGAGGCACGAGAAAGAAAGAGAGATGTGTTCCCTCACCCTATTACAGTAGCTACCCAGGGGCTCCTAAGGCAGGTAGGCCTCTTCAAGTTCTATGAGGAGGCTACTTCCCTAAAGGGCCATGGTATGTTTTTGCGACATCTTATCTGTGGGTGGAAGGCCCACCTCCAGGATTTTCGGGTTGGTCCTAACCAATGGTATGCACCCACTGAGGAGGACATCTATTTCATTACTGAGCTATCAAGGAGAGGGGTGGATATTTCCTTGTTCCAGATGTTCTAGTTGGCTATACAACATGGAGTAAGTTGGCGTACTCCCAGAGATACATTAGCGTGGATATACTCTCTCCTTTAGATTTTTCAAGCCTCCAGAGGGCAGTTACATATTGCTACATTCGGTAGTGAGGCGGTGAGGTGCCTCTCACTTCTAATTTCGACCATTTCACACAACACCAATGATGGGAAATGAATTAGTTGCTTGCTTCTATATTATGTTGATTCTTTAGTACAAGAGCCACGACTTGTCAGGTGGTCTACCATTTCTTTGCGGCAATTTTGTACACCCTTAAATAGATTTCGTGCTCAGGCACAAGGGAGGGTCAAGTTCCCTTTTTTTTTAGAGATATTTTGCTTATCTTTGAGACATTTCTAGAGATGAGGCCTACTTTTGTTCGACAACCTCGTAGGCTGATTTTGGATGCACAGACGCACATGTGGGGACAGATGATGCCCATGAGGGGTGAGACTAAGTTTTCTGCAAGGATATCACATGATGCACTGGAGTTGCTAGCCGTTGTTGACGATCATCCCTTTGTTATGGTCCCCTGTCCTTATGCTAGTTTTGATTGGCAAGGGTGTGCCAACACCCTCTTCACAGATGATGAGCCTCTAGATGATAGAGGTATTACTGTTTTATTTAAATTTATTATAACATGTTCTTTAACTTGTTTTTATTAAATTTTGTAATGAAATTGTTGATGGCAAGGACATGCCAGTGCCACCAAATGATCTAGTTGATGATGATCAGGATATCCTAGATGAGGATGATCATGAGGCTGGTGCAGAGAGACCTGCTCTAACTGGTGCGCTAGTACCACCTTTTGCTAGGTGCAGTAGGCTTAATAGCAGATTCAGGTTGGAGTTGGGTGACCAACTCTTTGCATTGATTTTTGAGACGGGAGTCAGGCTCGATACTATGAGAGACGTACAAGCCAATGGTAAGTTGTTACATATGTGGAGAGGCATGTCGCATGACATGTATAGCCTCATGCGGCATGTCTTGGAGCTACGACCTTTGTTACATGGCTAAGGAGGACCATTGCACATTATAAGTGTGGTTGAGACACAACATGTGATCGATAATCTATGAGCAGTGACACATCATATGATGATCGTTCACCTTATGCCACGTCAAATGAGCAACCTCCATAAGCATCGAGAAGCAGTCATCATGGAGAGCAGGCTGGACCATCAACCATGTCCAGTCATCACAATGAGCAGCTGACAGTTGATCCTCATCAGCATGATGCACCAGTACCAGAATAGCAGGCACGTGATGATCAGCATGTATCGACTGAGCTTGTCGAGGCTACACCATTGACTAAGCAAGCCTTGACTAGTACTGTTATTGATGATGTACCACCAACTAATATATGACATTTATATTACATTTGTATACATTTTACATTATTTAGTTATATATATATATATATATATATATATATATGTGTGTGTGTTCCATGTATTTTAGGTTCATGTTGTAGTTGTACTTTATTTACATGTTGGTGATCATCATGATGTGTATATTGTTAGGTCATGTTAGATATGTTCATTTAATGTGCAACTTGCAGATAGATGTGTATGGGATAGCAGTTATTTCACATGAGATGTATATTTGATGTTTGTGTTGTGATGACTGTTGGAAATATTTTCATTGATGGCAAAGGAGCACAAAGGAGTAGCACCAAGACAAGGGAGTAGATCAGATTCAGATGGAATTGTTGCAGAGATGTCAAATAGGGTTTAATGTATCAGTGGGTTGCAGCTGCCCATTTGGGGTTTTTACTGTAATGGAAAATGATGGATAAGAACCACAGAAATTGAATATAAAGGTTAAACCATAGAAGAATTTATTGTGGGGATTTTGGCCTCTGTTTTAATAAATTGCAGAATTTTTTTTATCTATATATACTCTGAAAATTTCCCAAAGGATTCATCTCTTCGAATTCATTGAATTTATGGTCCTTCTGTGTAGATTGTGAAGTGTGTAGAATTAAATTCTGTGTAAAGGAGTGGAGGAGGATTTGAATGTGTATTAGCCTCTGTGTAAAGATGGAGAAGGAAGGTTCAAGAGAAATCGAAGTTAAAACTGAAATCTGGCGGAAATCCGGCTTCAAACGCAATTTAAACAGAGTTTGCAGGTTAAGTGGTTTTGAAGGAAACCAGACATTGTTGTCGCACAACCTTTGAGTTGTCAGTAGCTTTTCCCATTTCGAACGTGATCGAATGATATTGTGACACATCACGAGCACAATACCACCCATTTCACGTTGCTTTTGGGTGATAAAGTTCTGGGTTCGATTGAACGCGATTGCCATATGATTAGATCTATGGAAGATCCGATGGAGTTCGCGTTAAAAGATGCGTGGGAGTTAAAACAAGTTATGGACCCAACGTTGTATGCAATGAAGTTTTATTAAGGGTTTGAAGTCTAGAATTATTTCCAAAGGTTTAAAGATTCCAAAAGTTTTTTAATATTTCAAAAGATTTAACGATATTTCAATGGAGATTTATTAAAGTTGTTGAAGTTCGAAAATACACTGTCGAGGGGATTTTAACCTTTGTTTAAAAGTAAATTAAACATTTCTGAAGGTTCTGATATTCATTCCGAAAGAGTTTAAAACATTGGGTTAAAGTGATTTATATTGTTCCAAAGGTTAAAAAGGGGATTTTGCTTCCGAATATTATAAAAGTGGATTATAACGTTTTGAAAGGAAAAAGGGACTTTTAGCTTCCGTGGTGCATTTTTATTAAATGAATCAATCATATCATAAATTGAAAGCAAGCGCGATGAATGCGATGCGATGTAACCACATATCGCAATTGGGGCAAGAGAAAAATCGCACAAACACAGTGGTCATAGAAAATGTGAAGTGCGATATGATGACGTGGGGATGACGTGGCAAGTGACATGGCAACTGACCTAGCAAGTGATGTGGCAGATGATGTGGACCTGACCCCACAAATTGCAAATAAATCAAGATGACGTGGCAGTGATGTTTCGATGACATGGTAAGGTGATGTGGCACAATGACATGGAGATGACATGGACCTAGCCTGCATATCGCAAATTGCAAGATCGGAGGGATGAAGATCGTAAGAGAAAAGTTACGATGCGATGGACAGTGGCGATGCAATGTGAGAGATGGATGTGATGCGATATGGCGAGGCGATGCAATGTGAGCGATGGATGTGATATGATGTGGCAAGGCGACGCAATGCGAGCGATGGATGTGATGCGATGCAATCACACATCGCAACTGGAGTAGGAGAGATATCACACAACCTTAGAAGTCATGTTAGTTGTGATGCGAAGTAGCGACAAAGTCAAGTGGGACCCGATCGCATATCGCTCATCGCAAGCTCAGGACAAAGCGCGATAAAGGAGCCAAATGTGATGCAGCTCAGAACCATTATTGAAAGAGATTTCAAGTCTAGGTGTAAGTGATTTTCCTTTGTAAATCACATCGGAAAGAAAAGGAGCCATATAGCAAAAAATGTTTGAAACGCTGAAGTGCGAGAAAGCAATAATACAACCTAGTGGGACCCTTCACACATCGCATATCAGGAGATCAAATGGATGAAGGTACATGAGATATTTGAATCACCAAAGTGCGATAAAGAGAGTGGATGTGATAAAGAACAAATCCGAAGCCTAAAGCATTTCAAGTCTGGCAGTATGTGGATTTTCTTTTGTAAATCGTTTTGGAGAGAAAAAGGAGGACTATAACGTAAAACAAAAAGGAAAGTATGAACACAGATAGAAAGGCTCAGGTAAGGACCCGACACAAAGAAAAAGGAAGAACTGAGTGTTTAGAAGATCAGTGAAGGCTGAACGTTATGGGCACGAGAAAAAGAGGTAGAGTCAAGAAAAGAAGAATATAGTGGCACTGTTGAAAACAAATAGATGCGTCAAGTTAGGCCAAAATGACTGTTATGTAGAACTGTTTTGAATATAATAGCAGGAACCAAAATGACTCTAATAACAGCAAAAAATACAAATGCACAAGGACCAAAGAGATGAAAAGACTGAGTGAAATATTTTTGATGTCACTGTAAATGTAAATGTATTAATTATTTTCATTGTATGTGATGCAAAGGCAAGTCTTCAAAGGCAAAGAAAAACTCCTCTGTAATAATAAAATGTATACATACTGTTATATTATTCTGAATGAGTTGGACAAGAAAATGGGGAAGGCAAAGAGTCATACCTGTTCATTTCGAATTCCATGTGGAATGCAAACATCTATGAGGTGATCTCTATAAATAATGTTACCAGCACATGCATAAAGAGTTAGAGAACTGTAGAATGGATGAGAGAGGAAGAAGAATGTAAGAGAGCTGCAGGATTTTAGAGAGTGTAAGAAGAATGAGGAGTAGATAGAGAAGTTGTGAAGATTCAAAGATGATATAAGGCAGATATGAAGGTTGGAGGACAACAGTGATGAAGGAACAGAATAGAGCTGATACCCAGGTAAATCAGCATGTGTTTTCATTGTAGTGTGAGGAAGTTGGTGTTTCCATATCAATTTGTAGCTTGATAGAAGTCGAGTTGTAGCTGGCTGAGGTAGGAGCCTCCTATAGGTTGTAGCCTGTAGAAAATGGATGGGAGTTGGAGCTTCCTTGCAAGTTGTAGCTTGCATAATTGAGGTAGTAGCCTCCTATAGGTTGGAGCCTACAGGAAAATCAGTGGTGAGAGGGAGTTGGAGCTTTCCTTTACATCACAACAATAATAAGATGTGGTTTTCTCCCTTATGGGTTTCCACTTATATCTGTTTTCTATGTGCATGATGATTAAGTGTTGATATTCTCTATTTAATCTTCTTAATACATGTTTCTCACTTATTAAGATTGTTGTTCCATTGACTATTAAGTTGATCACAAAATGAAGATGTAAATAAGTGTAAAAGAAAGTTTTACAAGACCGTGACTGCATTAAACTGATTCACCCCCCCCCCTCTTAGTTTAACCAAGGGTTCAACAATTGGTATCAGAGCAGTTTCCTTTTGCATCAGTTTAACAACTAGAAGGAGATCCTAGGTCCCCAAGATGGCTAGTCTAGAAGGATGCTCAACAAATAAAGCCCCTTTGTTCACTGGTACAAATTATGCCTTCTGGAAAATAAGAATGAGGACATACATAATGTCTCTAGGAATAGAATTTTGGGCTGCTGTGGAATTGGGATATGCCCCAAAGGAGTCTAACTCAGAGAAAGATGCCAAACTAGATTTTGTAGCTAATGCAAAAGCCATGAATGCCCTCTTAAGTGGTTTGTGTGAGGCATAAATTATCAAAGTAATGCACAACAAGACTTCCAAATAAATATGGGATACATTAGAAAGTATCCATGAGGGAGATAAAAAGGTGAAGGATGCCAAGCTGCAAGTCTAAAGAGCTAAATTTGAAAATATAAAAATGAATGAAGAAGATGATGTTTCCAGCTTATTCTTAAGGGTTGCAAAAATTGTGAACAACATGAAAGCTCTAGGAGAAACCATTACAGAATGTGTAATTTTTCAAAAGATATTGAGATCTTTACCATCCAGGTTTAACCACAAGGTTTTTGCCATAGAAGAAACAACTGATTGGGAAACATTGACCATGACCAATTACTTGGAAACTTAACAGCCTATGAGATGAGACTTCCACAGAGGAATTCAAACGTGAGGGAGGTAGCCTTTAAGATAGAGAAGACAAAATAAGAAAAATAAGATACATGCTCCTATTCTGATTAAGAAGAGGCCAAATTTGTCAAAAGATTGGATAGAGGCTCAGGCAAGTATAAAGGTAAAATTCCATTTAAATACTTTAACTGTGGAAGAGTTGGGCACTATGCATCTAAGTTTCCTCTTAAGAAAACAAAGAATCAGACTCAAGAGACAGATAAAACCAAAACAAATAACTAGAAGAAAGGGAAGAGATTCAATAGAAAATCATTTTATGCTCAACAAGATAGAAGTGCATCTGAAAACTTAGATGAATCATCAAATGAAGAAGGAACCTTTGAATTTGTGTTGATGGCCAAGGAAGAGTCTGAAGTATTCCTTCTAGAAGATGAGGAATAAGGTGAGGTAGATCTTGAGGGGGAGCTAAGAAGTGCCCTAGAGGAAATAGACAGACTTAAACTCAAGTGCAGAAAATAGAAAGACATTCTCCTCAAATATGTAAAAGAAGTACCAAATTCAAAAGACCTCATTCAATTTAAAGTAGAACTTGAAGAATCTAAGAAGGTGGAAGACAATCTTCTAAATCAAATTAAAGATAAACATCATGAGCAAGAGAAATTGGAAGAAGAAGTGGTATGGCTAAGAAAGAACTAGAAAACACCCAAAGGGAATTGTCAATGAACACTCCTCGAATGACAAGCACTGAACAATTGGACATGATTTTAAATTCTCAAAGGTCTCCTCTCATAAAGGCTGGGATAGGATATGAAGGAGAAACCAGTAAGTCCAAGGTAGAAGATAAAAAAAATATCATTTTTGTAAAAGCTATAAAGGATAATTGTAACACTCCTAGTTTTGTGTTTCCTTCAAGCTAGACATTTGAACTTTAATCCAAAGGGGAATGGACCCCAATGGATAAGTATTTTGTGGATGTAATTAAGTATTTAATTATGGAAATTAAATAAAATAATTCTGTGCAAATTGACCAAATGAGAATTATGAGATCACTTGCTAAATCCATGAGGATGGAAAGAGGCAAATACTTTCCCCAAAAATATTTCAAAAATCCTTGAAAGAATTTATTTCCAAATTAGACTTTTGAGGAAAAATTGAGTTTTTCCCCAATGAGGTGGAGAGTAGTTGGGAAGAGGTAAAAAGCTGAGAAAAGCAGAAAGCAGCTTTAAAAGTCCCTAAATAAGGGAAGCCTAGGCAAACAGGAAGAAAAGCATCCTATAATTCTGGACGCAGAATTGGAAACAGGCTTTGGGGAGCATAAGCTTAAATAAGCTACTCCAGAACAGATTGGGGTTGGTCTATTCTAGGAGATGATCTCAGCTCGGGGGTGAGTTCTTGAGGATAGAAGAACTCTAAGGTTGGGAGGTTGGTTAATTGCAGAAGTGGTATGCACACCGTTTTGATGAGTAATTAAATTTGATATTGTGGGATAGTAGTGAAAAGTACTATGGTAATTATGTTGAGTTAAATTGATGTGTAATGAATTTCCTTACTTTCAACAGAGTTGAATAGAAGAAATAGTTCTCCTAACTTTTGTACGGTAGTAAGGAAAGAATACTAGGGAGTACTGTCAACCAAAACCTCTAAACCATTAGATGGTTTAAATCTGGAGAGAGTGTAAATGCTTCCCTAGAACAGTTAATGTAACTTTAATCTACTTCTGTAATAAATGGTAATTAAACAAGTAAATAAAGAAGAAAGTTAAACATGCATTAGCTCATGTAGTGAACTTTGGAAAACTGTGATAAGTTAACCTTTAGATATGTACCTGTATGTACACAGAAATATTGTGCAGACTTAAGAGTGGAATAGAGTGAGTAGGAAATATTAGTCTCTGGTTGGCTATTTACACTAAATTGCATGTAGTCATTTTACTACTCAAGTGTAGAATAATAAATTTAATCAGAAGCACATATGCTAAATTAATAATATTAAGGACAGAAAAAATCTATTGTCAATCTATGCTTGCTTTTGGTAAGACTAACTAGCTAAAATGTTGCACTTTCAATTGAGCAATTAGTGTTAGAGGAATTGCATAAATAAGTATTGCTAGTAAAGCTCTAGAACTATGTGGTAAATAAGAATATAGCAAGATAAATCATTAATAAAATCAAATTAACCACCTTATACAATGATAGAATCCACTATAAATTCTGCATAAGAGAGAAAACAAGTTTGTCACTATGTGATTTAAATAAAACTTAGGAAAGCTACAATCTCTACTCAGTGGAGATAACATTTTAGACAATCATGTATATGCAAAAGCACCAGAAAAGACTGAAAAATATTGCTATAGTAAGTTATTATATTATCATGGCAGGAAGCCATGGTAAATTATATTATACAGAGGAACTGACTAACTTAATTCAAGAAAGTAGATTAGCATGAATATTACAGAGAGTCGGAAATGAAATATTGTAGAGTATGAATCATCTTAATTAACACCCCGTCAAACTAGTGAGCTGAGATATTCATAAATATAATATCAATGAATATCATCATATACTTTCCATAGCATAATCACAAGAAATATTCCATTGACAGTTTATTAATCCTTCTATATCTGTGTAGAAAAATAAAAATAAATAAAAAGTCTATAGTAATTATACATTTCTGGAAAATAATTAGAAATGAATCTGAGTCAGAGATTTTGTTAGGGAAAAATCCCTATAACTCTGTGTATAAACAACCAATATTTCGTGTTATTGTTTCATAGAAGATGACTGGGAGTAAAATTATGTCCATCCCTATAGGAACCTATGAAGAAGGCTAAATAAGTAAAGGAGAAAAAATTATTTCCAATAGGACATTAGATGTCGACCTGTACCAAACGAGAAGAAAATCATTATAATTGATCCATGTAAAAGATACGTACTTCGTCCTTCAAAATTTACAATCACTGAAGAGAGAATGTACCTACAAAAGCATCGAGGAAAATAAGTAAATATGTATGAGGAGAAATAAGTATAGACGTACATAAGAAGTTCTGGGAACCAGGTAAGTCGAAACGTACCCAAGGTCAGTAGGGAAAATCCCTCCCAAAAATATTCTGCGAGAAACCAAGAAGAATTAGATATATATATAAAACGTGTAGTTAACCAAGCCAGAGTATGATGCAACAATTTTACAAATTAGTACCTCAGAATCGAGACTCTGCATCACAAAGGAGAGCTATGCGAATTGGAAACAAACCATCTGCATAAGATACGATAATGTCATGGATACGCTTGGATTCAGTCCAAAAAATGAAACGACAATCGAGGTGGGAGTAAACTAGTGTAGGAAGAAAATCATAAAAACGTGATAGGGTCAGCAAGGTAGAATTGAACCCCAATCACTAAGAACACGTCGAAATGGGTATAGTATCTAGCAAATAATAAAGAGGTGATGCGAAGAAATTAAGTATAAGCCCTAGACGAATAGTATTCAAGCAAATGTATGAAGTCGCTCTACATACCCATGCGTAAAAATGAAGTTCTGCTATACATGGACTCAATAACCACGAATTATCATAGGAATTGCAACTCAGCTTTAAATGTGACGCTTGTATAAACAAATTCTCAATCAAAAGAGAAATGCAAGCCGAGATTGAAAACAAAAATTATCATTCTTCTTAACATCACATCAATAGTCGATATGGATAGCAATGTGAGCGCTAACACATCGGTGTAAACAAAATTGAAAAGAAATAGTACATTGTGTCACCATATAAGTCTTGAGGAGGAAATAACGTTAAATGAGGTTCATAGGGTATAATGCGAAGTTACCTAGAACGATTAAACTCTCGGCAAGGTGGCGTATACACGAGTTTGTGTAAGGGCACACCGGATAGAAAATTTTAAACGCAGAAGAGGAGCTGAGAGACCTCTGCATTCTCTGAGAAAAATATTTCAAAGTGGCAAATGAAAGCTGCAGAGTGAAGAATCAAATCATATATCGGAACCAAACCCTAACTCATCGCTGATCTCCACTGTCCACGTGGAGAGCGATGCCCAACATAGGACAAGGCTAGTCGGAAAGGACCTCAAAAAGAACAAGATCTTCATAGTACGAGCTACAATATTTACAAATCGATACAATAGTACTCATTCACATCAACAGCCATACGAAAATCCATGAAAAACAACGCATATTCAGATCCTCATAAATGAAACGTGCCAAGGACACAATGCAACACTTCACGAAGTGAATGAAGTACCATTTAAAAAGACGTAACATTAAACAGAGAATAAATGAGAGCAGACAAGTACTGGTCCTTTGGAAATGCCCATTTATACACTCTAACCATTATAGTTATCAACGAAAACAAGTTAAGACGTCGTCGTTCGAATGAGACGATAGACAAGTGTAACAAGTTGGTATATAAATTTCCATACGAAACATATATGAAACCATAATACAACAAAGATGTTTATACGTGAATATTATACAAGCCTGAGTTAAGGTTGGGTACTTTGATAAGTGAATACACATTGTCTCACACCATGCGTAGGGGTATTGGAACATTGAAAATTTAAAGTATGGTAAGTGCTTTGTATTATAATGGGAATCAACGCATTTTAATATAACATCAAGGTTAATAAAACCATAAATTAGATTAATGGAAAAAAATATATATGTTCAGTAAAAGAGAGAGGTGTCACATAATGAAAAACCAATATATAATAGTAGTATATGTGCAATTCCCAATGATATACAATAGTGAAGAATTGGCTGAAAAAAAAAATTGTTGGTGAATTAGAGAGATGTGACAAATGGTATTAGAGCCCACATTAGAAAAACTTGGTTGTTGTTGTGCTCATTGTATAAATTATTTCTTGTTGAAAAAAAAAATTATTACTGATATGTGTTGTTTAGTGTACAGTGTGGTGCTGAAACAGAAAGTCAAATGGCTGGAGGTGATGAAATTTATGTTGATCTGTGTGATGAAGATAATACACCAAATCCCAACGCTCCGGTGATGGCTATGTTGCACAGTTTGCAACGAGAGATGGCTGAGCTAAGAAGCCAGAATGACAGACTTTCATTAGCCAGTGAGGAGCAAGAAAAGCTCATCAGAGAATTGACTTCACGGAATAGCCGGGAAGGTGAAGGTTCCAGAAAAAGGAAGAATGGCAAGTTCTCTGATGATTCTAAGGAAGATTACACTACTAGACTTCAGTCTAAACAAAGAAAGGAATAATAGGGAGAATTCTAAAAGATCAAACCTCCCTCCTATGATGGGGAGAAGGAGGAAGATGTTGAGGCTTGGTTGTTGAATATGATTAAATATTTCCAAGTCTATGAATATGAAAGTAATCTGAAGGCTAGACTAGCTGTTTATCAATTACAGGGTAAGGCTACTCTGTGGTGGGAGGAGATGAAAATGGTCCATGCCATTGATGAAAAGACAGTGACTTGGGAAGATTTCCAATTCAAATTTAAGAACCGCTATTTGAACGAACGTTATTATGATAATAAAGCAAAAGGAGTTCCATGAACTCAAACTTGGACAGCTCAACATAGATGAGTTTGTCACCAAGTTTACAAATATGTTAAGGTATGTCCCTTATATTCGTGAAGAGAAGGCAAAGGTACAAAGGTTTTTGAATTGTTTGCTTGTTGTGTACAAGGAGAAAATAGAATTTGATAATCCAAAAACTATGGATGAAGCAGTGAGGAAAGATATATTATGCTACTAGTAGTTTAAGGGAAAAGGTGAGAATGGGAAACGCTGGGTAAACAAGGGTGAATTCAAAGGAAAAAAATAGAAACCGGCTTACTTGAAGAACTTTGGAAGGGACCATCAGCAGAAGAAATTTAACAAAACCAAGGAAAATCAAACTGCTCAGTCCTAAGTTGGTTCAAAACAAATAGATGGAGACAATAAGAAGGAGGGAGCAGTCAAAATGCAGGAACCGTTAAAATGTTGGGGTTGTGGAGAACCTCATCTGTTGAGGGATTGTCCCCACCGAAATGTTCAGATGATTGTGAGGGATCAAGAAGCTACCATAGTGAATGACATAGCAAGGAATATACCCACTATCAGTGCGGCATTGGAAAACCGACAAGCAGAACATCAGGCTACTATGGTCGAGATGGAAGATAAAATTGCTGACCAATCTGTTACCGTTTTAATTGATATGGGTGCTTCTTTGAGTTAAATTAGTCCACAAATTGTAGAGAAATGCAATCTCAAAACTAAAAAATTTCAGCAGTCTTGGTTGGTCCAGCTAGCCACTGGCACAAAACGAAAAGTAACTCATAAGTTACCTCAACCAGCAATTAAATTGAATGATGTTCAGACAGAAGTAAACTTAAACATTCTGCCCTTAGGCTCATATGACTTATTGATAGGAATGGACTAGTTAGAAAAGAGAAAGGCTATGATGAACTGTTGGGATAAAAATTTACATTGCATAGATGAGGAAGGGAGACCCTTTATCCTCAAAGGAAAAACAAAACCAATTTCTGTAAGACAAATATCAGCTCTACAATTAAGGAGGAAAACGAGGAAGGGATATCAAGTATATGTTGTACATGTTGAGGAATTAGGACAGCAACCTAAAGAAAATCTGCCAGACACTCTGCCAGTGGTAAGAGAATTTAAGGAAGTTTTTCCATATGAGATTCCTCATCTTCACCCCAAAAGAGAGATTGACTTTTCAATCGATTTGGTGCCTGGAGCAACACCTATCTCCAGAGCCCCTTATTGAATGAGTCCCCCTGAACTCATGGAACTGAAAATGCAATTGCAAGAATTGCTGGATAAGGGTTATATCAGACCAAGTGTGTCTCCTTGGAGAGCACCGGTGTTGTTTGTGAAAAAGAAATATGGAACCTTTAGAATGTGCATTGACTATCGTCAGTTGAATAAGTTGAAAATTAAAAACAGATACCCTTTGCCCCAAATTGATGATATTTTTGATCAGATAAGAGGAGCTTCAGTATTTTCTAATATTGATTTAAGGACTGGTTATCACCAGCTCAGAATTAAGGAAGAAGACATTAGTAAAATAGCCTTTCGAACCAGGTATGGTCACTACAAATTTGTAGTAATACCTTTTGGTTTGACAAATGCCCCTGCCACCTTTATGTGCTTAATGAACAGTGTTTTAAACAAGTACTTGGATAAATTCATACTAGTGTTCATAGACGATATTTTAGTTTATTCAAAAATTGAAGAGGAGCACAAAGAACACTTAAGGATAGTTTTGCAAACCTTGAAAGAAAACCAGTTGTATGCCAAGTTCAGTAAATTTGAATTTTATAAAGACAAGATTCAATACTTGGGGCATATTATTTCTGAAAAAGGATTGGCGGTGGACCCTAAGAAAATAAAGGCTATTAGATAATGGCCGGTGCCCACTGATGTTTTAGCAGTAAGGTCATTTATGGGGATTGCAGGTTATTATCGTAGATTTGTGGAAATAGTTTCTGCAATAGCATATCCCATAACTTCACTACAAAGAAAAGGTGTCAAATTTGAGTGGACTGAAAAATGCCAAAACAGTTTTGAACAATTAAAACTAAAACTCACTACAGCCCCTATACTGAAGATTGCAGATCCTAATAAAGAATTTGTTGTGTGTACCGATGCCTGTAGAGAGGGGTTAGGAGGAGTTATGTTGCAAGAAAATTCTGTTATTGCATATGAGTCTAGGAAACTTAAGACACATGAATAGAACTATAGTGCATATGATTTGGAATTGGCTGCTTTAATCCATTCCTTGAAGATGTGGCGACACTATCTTCTTGGAAAGAAATTTACATTGATGACTAATCATATTAGTCTTAAATACTTCTTTTCCCAAACTGATTTGAATGCTTGACAATCCAGATGGCTATCTTTTCTGAGTGAATTTGATATAGACATAAAACATATCAGAGGAAAAGAAAACAAAATTTTTGATGCACTGAGCAGAAATGCTTGCCAAAACATAAACAGCATTGGAAGCAGTGCTAATTTTGATTTAGAAGAACTAGTGAAAAAGGTAGTAGACCAGGATCCAAATTATGAGAATCTACAGGTGAAAATACTAAAGAAGGAAATGGTTGAATACACCCAAAACCAGAGAGGGTTGATCTGCTATAAAAACAGATTGTATATCCCCAATGTAGAATCTTTGAAAAGAGAGATCCTAGATGAATACCATAAACATCCATATGCAGGACATCCGGGATATCAGAAAATGCTTACAGCCTTGAAAAAGAAATTGTTTTGGCCAGGAATGAAAAGGGATGTAGCAGAATATTTAGCTAGGTGCGTGGAATGTCAACTAGTTAAGGTTGAACACCAAAACCCAGCTGGTCTATTAAATCCCTTGCCAGTTGCAGAGTGGAAATGGGACACTATTTCAATAGATTTTATAACTGGGTTGCCCATGGCAAAGTACCAGCATGACTCAGTGATGGTAGTAGTAGACACTTTAACAAAGGCTGCACATTTCATACCCATAAAATCTACTTTTTGGATAGCCCAAGTAGTAGATGTGTTCCTAAAAGAGATAGTAAGGCTACATGGGGTCCCAAGGGTGATTATTTTAGATAGAGATGCGAAGTTCACAGCTGCCTTTTGGAAAGGTCTGTTTGGGGGCATGGGCACTAAACTAAATTTTAGTATCGCATATCACCCTTAGAAGGATGGTCAAATAGAAAGAACAAATCAGATCTTGGAGGATATGCTGAGAATGTATGTGATGGAAAGGCCATCAAAATGGGACGACTATTTGCACTTGGCTGAATTTTCTTATAACAACAGCTATCAATCCTCCATCAAAATGAGCCCGTTTGAGGCACTCTATGGAAGGAAGTGTCGTACTCCTTTAATTTGGAGCCAACCTGAAGATAAACAATTTTTGGGGCCAGATACTTTATTAGAAATGGAAAGGATTTTCAAACAAATACAGAGAAACATTAAGACAGCACAAGATCGCCAGAAAAATTATGCTAATAAGAGGAGGGTTCATCGAGATTTCAAAGTGGTTGATCATGTGTATTTGCGTATTAAACCCAGAAATAGCACACTTTATGCTAGAAGTTGTGCAAAATTGGCTTCTAGATATTGTGGACCTTTTGAGGTGTTAGAGAGGGTGGGACCAGTGGCTTACAAGCTGGCCCTACCGCCCCATGTTAAAGTTCATGATGTATTTCATGTTTCGTTATTAAAAATATATAACATGATGCTTCTCACATTGTTGATTGGAATGTGATATAGGTGGAACCAGAAGGGGAGTTCCTTCCAAAGCCGCTTCAAATATTGGAGAGGGAAGAAATTGAATTGAGGAATTGAACAGTAGCAAGAGTAAAGGTGCAATGGAAGCACTTTACTGCTGAAGAAGCTACCTGGGAAAGAGAAGCTGAGATGATGGAAAAATATCCATGTTTGTTTGAAAAATGAACTCTATTAGTTAGTTATCAACACCGAGGACGGTGTTTGCTTTCAGAGGGGGAATATGAAACACCCCTAGTTTTATGTTTCCTTCAAGCTAGACATTTGAACTTTAATCCAAAGGGGAATGGACCCCAATGGATAAGTATTTTGTGGATGTAATTAAGTATTTAATTATGGAAATTAAATAAAATAATTCTCTGCAGATTGACCAAACAACAATTATGAGACCACTTGCTAAATCCATGAGGATGGAAAGAGGAAAATACTTTCCCCAAAAATCTTTCAAAAATCCTTGAAAGAATTTATTTCCAAATTAGATTTTTGAGGAAAAATCTAGTTTTTCCCCAATGAGGTGGAGAGTAGTTGGGAAGAGGTAAAAAACTGAGAAAAGCAGAAATCAGCTTTAAAAGTCCCTAAATAAGGGAAGCCTAGGCAAACAGGAAGAAAAGCATCCTGTAATTCCGGATGCAGAATTGGAAACAGGCTTTGGGGAGCATAAGCTTAAATAAGCTACTCCAGAACAGATTGGGGTTGGTCTATTCTAGGAGAAGATCTCAGCTCGGGGGTGAGTTCTTGAGGAGAGAAGAACTCTAAGGTTGGGAGGTTTGTCAATTGCAGAAGTGGTATGCACACCGTTTTGATGAGTAATTAAATTTGATATTGTGGGATAGTAGTGAAAAGTACTATGGTAATTATGTTGAGTTAAATTGATGTGTGATGAATTTCCTTACTTTTAATAGAGTTGAATAGAATAAATAGTTCTCCTAACTTTTGTACGGTAGTAAGGAAAGAATACTAGGGAGTACTGTCAACCAGAACCTCTAAACCATTAGATGGTTTAAATCTGGAGAGAGTGTAAATGCTTCCCTAGAACAGTTAATGTAACTTTAATCTACTTCTGTAATAAATGATAATTAAACAAATAAATAAAGAAGAAAGTTAAACATGTATTAGCTCATGTAGTGAACTTTGGAAAACTGTGATAAGTTACCCTTTAGATATGTACCTGTATGTACACAGAAATATTGTGCAGACTTAAGAGTGGAATAGAGTGAGTAGGAAATATTAGTCTCTGGTTGGCTATTTACACTAAATTGCATGTATTCATTTTAATACTCAAGTGCAGAATAATAAATTTAATCAGAAGCACATATGCTAAATTAATAATATTAAGGACAGAAAAAGTCTATTGTCAATCTATGCTTGCTTTTGGTAAGACTAACTAGCTGAAATGTTGCACTATCAATTGAGCAATTAGTGTTAAAGGAATTGCAGAAATAAGTATTGCTAGTAAACCTCTAGAACTATGTGGTAAATAAGAATATAGCAAGATAAATCATTAATAAAATCAGATTAACCACCTTATACAATGATAGAAGCCACTGTAAATTCTGCATAAGAGAGAAAACAAGTCTATCCCTGTGTGATTTAAATAAAACTTAGGAAAGCTACAATCTCTACTCAGTGGAGATAACATTTTAGACAATCATGTATATGCAAAAGCACTGGAAAAGACTGAAAAATATTGCTAGAGTAACTTATTATATTATCATGGCAGGAAGCCATGGTAAATTATATTATACAGAGGAACTGACTAACTTAATTCAAGAAATAAGATTAGCATGAATAGTACAGAGAGTCGGAAGTGAAATATTGTAGAGTATGAATCATCCTAATTAACACCCAGTTAAACTAGTGAGCTGAGATATTCATAAATATAATATCAATGAATATCATCATATACTTTCCACAGCATAATCACAAGTAGTATTCCATTGACAGTTTATTAATCCTTCTATATCTGTGTAGAAAAATAAAAATAAATAAAAATTCCAGAGTAATTATACATTTCTGGAAAATATTTAGAAATGAATCTGAGTTAGAGATTATGTTAGGCAAAAATCCCTATAACTCTATGTATAAACAACCAATATTCCGTGTTATTGTTTCAGATAAAATTACTGGGAGTAGAATGATGTCTATCCCAATAGGAACCTATGAAGAAGGCTAAATAAGTAAAGGAGGCAAAATTATTTCCAATAGGAAATTAGATGCCGACTTGTACCAAACGAGAAGAAAATCGTTATAATTGATCCATGTAAAAGATACATACTTCTTCCTTCAAAAATAACATTCACCCAAGAGAGAACGTACCTCCAAAAACATCGAGGAAAATAAGTAAACATGTATGAAGAAAAATTAGTATAGAAGTACATAAGAAGTTCTAGGAACAAGGTAAGTCGAAACGTAACCAAGGTTAGTAGGGAAAATCCCTCCCAAAAATCTTCTGCGAGCAACCGAGAAGAATTAGATATATATATAAAACGTGTAGTTAACCGAGCCAGAGTATGATGCAACAATTTTACAAATTAATACCTCAGAATCGAGACTCTGTGTCACGAAGGAGAGCTATGCGAATTGAAAACAAACCATCTACATAAGATACGATAATGTCATGGATACGCTTGGATTCAGTCCAAGAAATGAAATGACAATTGAGACAGGAGTAAACTAGTGCAGGAAGAAAATCATAAAAACGTGATAGGGTCAGCAAGGTAGAATTGAACCCCAATCACTGAGAACACGTCGAAATAGGTATAGTATCTAGCAAATACTAAAGAGGCGACGCGGAGAAATTAAGTATAAGCCCTAGACGAATAGTATTCAAGCAAATGTATGAAGTCGCTCTACATACCCATGCGTAAAAACGAAGTTTTGCTATACGTGGACTCAATAACCATGAATTATCATAGGAATTGCAACTCGGCTTTAAATGTGACGCCTGTATAAAAAAATTCTCAATCAAAAGAGAAATGCAAGCCGATATTGAAAACAAAAATTATCATTCTTCTTAACATCACATCAATAGTCGATATGGATAGCAATGTGAGCGCTAACACATCGGCGTAAACAAAATTGAGAAGAAAGAGTACACTGTGTCACCACATAAGTCTTAAGGAGGAAATAACGTTAAATGAGGTTTAGAGGGTATAATGCGAAGTTACCTGGAATGATTAAACTCTCAGCAAGGTGGC
The DNA here is from genome assembly GCA_034641835.2 of Pinus albicaulis. Classification (NCBI taxonomy): domain Eukaryota; kingdom Viridiplantae; phylum Streptophyta; class Pinopsida; order Pinales; family Pinaceae; genus Pinus; species Pinus albicaulis. Next base: position 321,205,282 of record CM076570.1, on the reverse strand, counting down.
GTCTACACGAGTTCATGTAAGGGCACACCGGATAGCAAATTTTAAATGCAGAAGAGGAGCCAAGAGACCTCTGCATTCTCTGAGAAAAACATTTCAAAGTGACAAATGAAAGTTGCAGAGTGAAGAATCGAATCATATATCGAAACCAAACCCTAACTCATCGTTGATCTCCACCTTCCATGTGGAGAGCGATGCCCAACATAGGACAAGGCCAGTCGGAAAGGACCTCGAAAAGAACAATATCTTCACAGTACAAGCTACAAGATTTACAAATCGATACAATAGTACTCATTCACATCAACAGCCATACGAAAATCCATGAAAAACAGCACATATTCAGATCCTCATAAATGAAACGTGCCAGGGACACAACACAACACTTCACGAAGTGAATGAAGTACCATTTAAAAAGACGTAACATTAATCAAAGAATAAATGAGAGCAGACAAGTACTAGTCCCATGGCAATTATACACTCTAGACATTATAGTTATCAACGAAAACAAGTTAAGACGTCATTGTTGGAATGAGACGGTAGACAAGTGTAACGAGTTGGTATATAAATTGCCATACGAAACATATATGAAACCATAATACAACAAAGATGTTTGTATGCGAATATAATACAAGCTTGAGTTAAGGTCAGGTACTTTGATAAGTGAATACACATCATCTCACACCATGCATAGGGGTATTGGAACATTGAAAATTTAAAGTATGGTAAGTGATTTTTATTATAATGGGAATCAATGCATTTTAATATAACATCAAGGTTAATAAAACCATAAATTGGATTAATGGAAAAAAATATATATGTTCAGTAAAAGAGAGAGGTGTCACATAATGACAAACCAATATACAATAGTAGTATATGTGCAATTCCCAATGATATACAATAGTGAAGAATTGGCTGAGAAAAAAATAAAATTGTTGGTGAATTAGAGAGACGTGACAATAATGAAACAACTCAAAAAAGAACCACAGAAGCAGAATCCAGCAAGAACTTGATGTGTGATGAAACAAACATAAACAAGCAACAACGTAAAGAGACAAAGAATGAAATGAAGAAACAGTCAGCTGAAAAAGGCTCTTACAATCCTGAATATGAATTGAATAAATTCGGAAGTTTTCAAAAGAAATTCTTTCCTCCTATGAGAAATATCACTTTTTTTTTCTGCCACAAGTTGGGACATATTGCTGCATACTGTCAGACAAAGATAATTGATTTCAACCAACTAAAGATGCAAAAATTGAAAAGACTACCTCAAGCAAACAAATGGAGAGGACAACCCTTCACCAGGTACACTAATCGTTTCCATGGGTATTGTTTTTTTTGTAAGGATTTTAGCCATAAATCCATGGAGTTCAGAACATATAGACAAATACTGATGTTCAAAACCCCAAGAAGATTTATGAACAATGGAGAGTTCACTCGTACACATAATCCATTTAAAAATATAATCAAATGTTGTGTATGCCAAAAAATTGGACACATGTCTTCGAAATTTCCTCTCAAAGAATGTCGTCCATCTTCTCAGAAAAGGTGCCAAACAAATAGCTGCCTACAGTGGAAAAAGAAGTTGAATAATTGTGACCTAGCTCTAATAGCCCAAGATCAAAAAAGCCAATGTTATTTGGACAGTGGATGCTGAAAGGATATGACTGGAGATAGAAGCAAGTTTGTAACCTTTGATGAAAATAAATCTGGAAATGTAACATTTGACAATGATAAAGCAAGGAAAATCAAAGGAAAAGGCTCAGTCAGTCTGAATAATGGAAGAGGAAAGGCTCAAGATGTACTATTTGTGGATGGGCTAAAAGCCAATCTGCTAAGTGTTAGTCAAATGTGTGATAAAGGCTGAGGTCCTTTTCAGAGCCCAAGATTGTGAGGTAAGATCAAGCACCATAGGAAAGACCTTGATGAAAGTTGTTAGAACAAAAATCAATGTCTATATAGTGGAAGAAGAGAATGAAGCATGCCACATTAGCAAACTTGATGAATCATGGCTATGGCATAGAAGACGGGACACCTAAACCTTGACCACATCATCAGTCTGAGCAATAAGAATGCAGTCAGATATATGCCAGCAATAAAGAAGCCTTAAAATACCATATGTAAATCTTGCCAATTGGGAAAATAGACCTACACATCTTTCAAGACCAAAGATGAACTATCAACAAGTACGCCACTTCATCTTGTACACATGGACCTGTGTGGACATTCAAGAACTAAAGCACCAAGCGGAGAATCTTATTTCACGTTGATAATAGATGATTTTTCCAGAATGACGTGGGTATCATTTCTCAAATATAAATTTGAAGCACTTGATAAATTCAAGATATTCAAGGCATTGGCAGAAAATCAAACAGGATGCAAGCTAAAGTGCATCAGATCAGACAAAGGAGGTGAATTCACAGACTATGATTTTGCAAACCTATGCAATGAGCATGGGATAAAACAACAATTTACAATTGCAGGTAAACCTTGATGGAATGGAGTGGTAGAGAGGAAAAATAGGTCAGTACAATAGATTGTCAGAGCTATGATGCAAGAAAGTAACATTCCCCAAACCTACTAGGCAGAATAAATACACACAGTTGTTCACATTCTCAACAAAGCTCATCTAAGACCAAATTGTGATAAGACTTCTTACGAATTATGGCATGGTAAACCAGCATCAATCAAGCACTTTAGAGTCTTTGGAAGCAAGTGTTTCATAAAAAATAATGATGAAAAACTAGGGAAGTTTGATGCAAGAGCTGATGAAGGAATATTTTTAGGATATGTATCCAAGAGTAAGGGTTATAGGTGCTACAACAAAATACTACACAAAATTGTGGAAAGCATTGATGTAAGATTTGATGAAGATCTACCAAACAGAACAAGAAGCACAAGATGCAGCGATCCTCCAGATGAACATGAAGATGAGAACCAAGATAATGATGAACTGAGAAAAACAACAGAATATACTGAATTAAACTCAAAAGGTCCCTCAAGACACACTCAAAAGAACCATCGAGAAGATCAAATAATTGGGGACAAGAGTGTGGGAGTCCAGACAAGAAAACAGCTTGCTGAACAGACAGAAGAAGTATACCTAGCCATGTTATCTCAAATAGATCCAAAGAAGTTTGAAGAAGCCAGTAAAGATAAAAACTGGGTAACTGCTATAAATGAATAACTTGACCAAATTGAGAAGAAAAATACCTAGGAATTAATTCCAAGGCCCACTGGGAAAAATGTCATTGGCACTAAATGGATATTCAAGAATAAGATGAATGAACAAGGGTAGGTAATCAGAAATAAAGCCAGACTTGTATGCAAAGGATATTCACAAATTGAAGCTCTTGATTATGATGAAACCTTTGCCTCTATAGCCAGAATGGAAGCAATCAAAATGTTTTAGGCCTTTGCATGCTATCATGATTTCAAGGTATATCAAATGGATGTGAAGTTTGCCTTCCTAAATGGAGATCTAGAGGAAGAATTCTACATAGAACAACCTGAAGGATTCTCATTAACATATAAACATGACTATGTGTGCATATTAAAGAAAGCCTTATATGGCCTGAAGCAAGCTCCTCGTGCATGGTATTCAAGGCTGGACAAATACTTACAAAAAAAGGGTTCAAGAAAGGAGGAGTAGACAACAATTTGTACATAAAGGCTAATGATAATGAACTCTTGATTGTAGTAGTGTATGTAGATGACATCATGTTTGGTAGCAACAAAGATGAGTTAGCAAAAGGATTTGCTAAAGAAATGAAATCATAATTTGAGATGTCTATGATTGGAGAGCTCACCTTCTATTTAGGACTTCAAATTATACAAAAGAACACAAGAATATTCATTTCACAAGAAAAATACTTAAAATAAATGTTGAAAATATTTCAAATGGAAGACTGCAAACCTGTGTCAACTCCCATGATCACTGGATGCAAACTATGTGCTAATTATGGATCAACAGATGTAGATCAAAAACTTTACAGATCCATGATAGGAAGTCTGCTATACCTAACAGCTTCTAGACTAGACATTATGTTGGCAGTAGGACTTGTGGCAAGATATCAATAAGCACCAAAACAAAATCATTTACTTGCAATCAAGAGAATATTTAGATATGTACAAGGTACTTCACATTATGGCCTATGGTATCCAAAAGGAAAAAAATTCACATTGACAGCATACACAGATGCAGATTGGGCCAGTTGTGTGGATGACAGAAAAAGCACAAGTGGAGGTGCATTATATTTGGGAAAAATTCTGGTGGCATGGCTAAGCAAGAAGAAAAATTCTATCACTCTATCTACAACAGAAGCAGAATACATAGCAGCAGCTGCATGTTGCACACAATTAATGTGGATGAAACAAACTCTCCAAGACATGAAGGTGAGCATTGATGAACCCATTTCTATCAAATGTGACAATACAAGTGCAATAAGTATATCCAAAAATCTTGTACTTCATTCAAAAACAAAGCACATCCCAATAAAGTACCACTTCCTCAGAGAATAGGTAGCATAGAAATTGGTGAAGTTGGAATACGTACCAATAAAGGAACAAATAGCAGACATATCCACAAAACCTCTTGCTAAAGAACCATTCGAATATCTAAGAGACAAACTAGGGGTAGTGTCTGCATATGTTACTCTCTGATATGATTGGAAAAACAAAACAAAAATAATAATAAGGGTTGCATACAAGAAACAAGATCAGTGCAAAAGGCAAGTGATATTCAATATCAGACAAGAAAACATCACTCCAAGGGGAGAGTAGTCAATAAATTGTAATGAAAGAGATAGAAAAATAGAGCAGTGCATGGAACAGGTCCTCAAGATCAAAGTATTATGAAAATATAGAAACCACACTGGGAAAAGAGTGACCCTTTGCCATTGATGTCAAAGGGGGAGGAAAAGAAAGCAAAAGAAGAAAGGGTCTTCTAAAAGGCAAGCGGAGGAAGTCCTGGAGGAAGCATTGGAGTATTTCCATCAATGCCAAAGGGGGAGACTCTTGGAAATATTTCCATTGATGGAAAAGGAGCACAAAGGAGCAACACCAAGACAAGGGAGCAGATCAGATTCAGACGGAATTGTTACAAATATGTCACACAAGGTTTCATGTATCAGTGGATTGCGGCTGCCCATTTGGGGTTTTTACTATAATGGAAAACGATGGATAATAACCACATAAATTGAATATAGAGGTTAAACCATAGAAGAATTGATTGTGAGGATTTTGGCCTCTGTTTTAATAAATTGCAGAATTTTTTTTATCTGTATAAACATGGCGAATTTCCTGAAGGGTTCATCTCTTCGAATTCATTGAATTTATGGTCCTTCTGTGTAGATTGTGAAGTGTGTAGAATTAAATTCTGTGTAAAGGAGTGGAGGAGGATTTTAATGTGTATTAGCCTCTGTGTAAATATGGAGAAGGATGGTTCTAGAGAAATCGAAGTTAAAACTGAAATCCGACGGAAATCCAGCTTCAAACGTAATTTAAACAGAGTTTGCAGGTTAAGTGGTTTTGAAGGAAACCAGACATTGTTGTCGCACAGCCTTTGAGTTGTGAGCGGTTTTTCCCATTTCGAACGTGATTGAATGATATTCTGACACTTCACAAGCACAATACCACCCATTTCACGTTGCTTTTGGGTGATAAATTTTTGGGTCGATTGAACGTGATTTATGTCCGATTAGATCTATGGAAGATCCGATGGAGTTCACGTTAAAAGCTGCGTGGGAGTTAAAACAAGGTATGGACCCGATGTTGTATGCAATGAAGTTTTATTAAGGGTTTGAAGTCTGGAATTATTTCTGAAGGTCTAAATATTCCAAAGGTTTTTTAATATTTCCAAAGGTTTAATGATATTTCAATGGAGTTTTATTAAAGTGGTTGAAGTTCGGAAATACACTGCCGAGGGGATTTTAACCTTTGTTTAAAAGTAAATTAAACATTTCCAAAGGTTCTGATATTCATTCCGAAAGAGTTTAAAACATTTGGTTAAAGTGAGTTATATTGTTCCAAAGGTTGAATAGGGGATTTTGCTTCGGAATATTATAAAAGTGGATTATAATTTTTTGAAAGGAAAAAGGGACTTTTAGCTTCCGTGGTGCAATTTTATTAAATGAATCAATTAGATCATAAATTGGAAGCAAGTGAGATGAATGCGATGCAATGTAATCGCATATCGCAATCGGGGCAGGAGAAAAATCACACAAACTCAGTGGTCATAGAAAATGTGAAGTGCGATATGATGACATGGGGATGATGTGGAAAGTGACGTGGCAAGTGATGTAGCAAGTGACATGGCAACTGACATGGACCTGACCCCACAAATCGCAAATAAATCAAGATGATGTGGCAGTAACGTGGCTATGACATGGTAAGGTGACGTGGCACGATGACATGGAGATGACGTGGACTTTGCCCGCATATCGCAAATCACAAGATTGGAGGGGTGAAGATCGTAAGAGAAAAGTTTCCATGCAATGGATAGTGGCGATGTGATTCGAGCGATGGATGTGATGTGATATGGCGAGGCGATGCGATGCGAGTGATGGATACGATGCGATGTGGCAAGGCGATGTGATGCGAGCAATGGATGTGATGCGATGCGATCGCACATCGCAATCGGAGTAGGAGATATATCACTCAACCTTAGAAGTCATGTTAATTGCGATGTGAAGTAGCAACAAAGTCAAGTGGGACCCAATCGCATATCACTCATCGCAAGCTCAAGACAAAGTGCGATAAAGGAGCCGGATGCGATGTAGCTCAGAACCATTATTTAAAGAGATTTCAAGTCCGGGTGTAAGTGATTTTCCTTTGTAAATTGCATCGGAAAGAAAAGGAGCCATAGAGAAAAGAACGTTTGAAACGCCGAAGTGCGATAAAGCGATAATACAACCTGGTGGGACCCTTCGCACATCGCATATTGGGAGATCAGATGGATGAAGGCACATGGGATATTTGAATCACCGAAGTGTGATAAAGAGAGCAGACGTGATAAAGAACAAAGTCAAAGCCTAAAGCATTTTAAGTTCGGCAGTATGTGGATTTTCTTTTGTAAATCGTTTCGGAGAGAAAAATGACGACTATAACATAAAATAAAAAGGAAAGTATGAACGCGGATAGAAAGGCTCGGGTAAGGACCCGACACAAAGAAAAAGGCAGAACCAAGTGTTTAGAAGAGCGGTGAAGGCTGAACGTTGTGGGCACGAGAAAAAGAGGCAGAGTCGAGAAAAGAAGAATATAGTGGCACTGTTGAAAACAAATAGCTAGGTCAAGTTAGGCCAAAAGGACAGTTATGCAAAACTGTTTTGAATATAATAGCAGGAACCGAAACGACTCTGATAGCAGCAGAAAAGACAAATGCACAGCGAGCAAAGAGATGAAAATACTTAGTGAAATATTTTTTATGTAACTATAAATGTAAATGTATTAATTATTTTCATTGTATGTGATTCAAAGGCAAGTCTCCAAAGGCAAAGAAAAACTCCTCTGTAATACTAAAATGTATACATACTGTTATATTATTCTAAATGGGCTGGACAAGAAAATGAGAAGGGGGAAGGCAAAGAGTCATACCTGTTCATTTCGAATTCCCTATGGAATGTAAACAGGTATCAGGTGATCTCTATAAATAATGTTACCATCATATGCATAAAGAGTTAGAGAACTGCAGAATGGATGAGAGAGGAAGAAGAATGTAAGAGAGCTGCAGGAGATTAGAGAGTGTAAGAATAAGGAGGAGCAGATAGAGAAGTTGTGAAGATTCAAAGATGATATAAGGCAGATATGAAGGTTGGAGGACAACAGTGATGAAGGAACAGAACAGAGCTGATACCCAGGTAAATCAGCATGTGTTTTCATTGTAGTGTGAGTTGGTGCTTCCATATCAAGTTGTAGCTTGATAAAAGTCCAGTTGTAGATGGCTGAGGTAGGAGCCTCCTGTAGGTTGTATCCTGCAGAAAATAGATGGGAGTTGGAGCTTCAATGAAAGTTGTAGCTTGCAGAATTGAGGTAGTAGCCTCCTGTAGGTTGGAGCCTGCAAAAAATTAGTGGTGAGAGGGAGTTGGAGCTTTCCTTTGCATCACAACAATAATAAGATGTGGTTTTCTCCCTTATGGGTTTCCACTTATATCTGTTGTCTATGTGCATGATGATTATGTGTTGATATTCTGTATTTAATCTGCTTAATACATGCTGCTCACTTATTAAGATTGTTGTTCCATTGAGTATTAAGTTGATCACAAAATGAAGATGGAAATAAGTATAAAAGAAAGTTTTACAAGACAATGACTGCATTAAACTAATTCACCCCCCACCCTCTCAGTTTAACCAAGGGTTCAACAGATGTTATATAATGCTAATTGTGTTTTGTTAGATGATCATGATCACGATGATATTAGCGAATTTGAATGTGTTTTTTAGTCAAATATGATGTTTGTACGATGGTTAACATGATCGTGATGTTTATTAATTAATTTAATATTAAATGATCATGATATTGTACAATTGTAATATTTGTAATTCTAATTGTACCTAAAATTCTAAAACTGCAAGTGTATTTATATTAATTGTATTTTTAATTGTAATTGTAATTGTAATTCAAATTTATGAAATATTTGTAAAATTCTGAAATGGTAATTAACGTGAAATGATTGCAATTTTGCCATGGAATCGGTAATTGTAATTGTATGTAAAATTCTAAAAATTGTAATTGTAATTTTAATTGTAATTGTATGTGAACTTGTAAAAATTGTAATTCTAATTTAATTTAAATTTAATTGTATGTAAATATTTGTAAAATTTTAAAATGTATTAATGTGAAAATTTTAATTGTATTAATGTGAAATGATTTTATTAAAAATTTTTAAATCTTTAAATTTAAAATTTTAAATAATTAAAATGAATAAATCTAAAATAATATGAATTATTGTAACATAATAAAGTTTTCAGGGTAATAATGTGTATTGAATTCATGTGTTTAGAATTTATCATTATTTTATTTTGACCATATAAAAAGAACTTGATATAGTACGCCATTGTTTTTGAGATCAACATAATTTAATTATCAAGTAACATTGAATTTATAATATTACACATGAAAATGTTTAAATTAATTAAAATATGTATTATACTGTTTTGAAAACCATCTAAAAAGGATAAATATTGATGAAATAATACATGTACCATATCACTCTTGGTTCTCATGATCACCCTCATTTTCTTCAAAATTTCACATGGCATGATAACACTATTGTTCTCAGCATGGTGGTTCATGTCTTAATACGAACCACCAATCCCTATCCAACACATCTGGGTAAAAAAACACCTGGTTGCAATGTTTTGGGAAAACATAGGGCTCCTTAGCTTCATCCCACATCTTTCTAGAGTTGATACATATCAGCCTACTATCACGATCTTCCTTTACATTATTCCGATCAAAGGTGTCCCACCACATCCACCTAAAAATAACACATTGGAGAGAAGAGAAATCCACTTCAATGATCTCTTGTATCTTTCCAACGTAACCTAATGTCCCTCGTACTAGTTTTCTCTCACGATGGCTAGATTGACTAGATTGATCAAACTCGACTTCCACTCCATAGCCTTGTGTGATGTCTCTAGCATCGGAATTTTTTGTGCGAAAATGGTGTCCATATGCCCACATAGATGGGAACAAATGCACCTATTATAAAAAAGTTTAAAAAATCATAGTGTCACATGTCTTATAATAACCCAAAATTTAAATATAAAATATAGATGCCTTATAAGTTTCAAATCTACATATAAATTAAATATACTATAACCGAGTTGTTGCACCCAATCCTCTTGAGCACGCGGGTAATGACCAGTTGCACCATATTTCTCTCTGACTTGCTAAGCAACCCAACTGTTGGGGCATATTTTTGGCATATTTTCTTTTAAATGATTGGGATAAGCCACACTTCTACCATTCAACCATATGAATCCTTTCCTGTCACTATTCCATTTCATCCTCTTTTATTCGTACAATGCGACCCACGGTTGTGTCGCGTTAGAATTGTAAAGAATGAATTTATTGATTGCTTCAATTTCTGCATTCACTGATGAAATCAAAACGCAATTATATAGTACATAAACATAAAAATATACATTATATCGAAGTTCAACATGAATATTTACATTGTGTAAATTTGAAAAATTGTAATTCCCTTACTCTTTATCAAGCGCTTTTTCCACTCGTTTAGAGAAACTCTCCTTCTCTTTTGTCTTCATCCCTTTCATCATCCCAAATCACCGGACCTGGTCTATTTTTGATTTGATTGATGTAATCACTGTAATAATAGAAATACTCATACGATATGCACCTCTCTTCCATAGACCCCTCGGTTTTTTCCCTTTGTCAAACAAAACCTTTGAATTTCTTCATGTACCTCTCTAAGAAAAACATCCAATGATAAGAAACCACCATAACTAATTCAACCTCATCTAATACATGGATTAGAAGATGAAAATTCAAGTCCATGAAACTCGTTGACAGTTCCTTCTCAAACATACAAACAATCTCAAATATCTCTTGACGCCACCATGGAATGCTAGCCACATGAATCTCCTTTAACATGATCCAACGTACAAATGTAGATAATTTAGATAATGCACATCCTAGGTCTTGGGGGAACTCATATTTCACAATCCCATGCACAAAAAAACGATAATGACACTGCAAAGTTATAAACACGTGCAATAATATACAAAATTAGTTAATTTTTATGATCCCTGCATGCGATAAATTTTATTAATATAACAAATAATAAAACCATGCTTTTGACATTATACGTACTCTTAGAAGATTGAAATGGTCATGCGATTTTAACCCCAACTAATGACCATCCATGGTGAAGCAGAGCCATAGTGAATACCCATATGAAGATGTCACCCTCACACCTATTATAACTTCCTTTTCCAAAGAAATATCATCTTTTTTTAAAATCCACGGGACATCACCTTCTTTGAAATACCATGAATTAGAGGGACCAATGCCTGCCTCTGATCCTCTACTTTCTAGTCATCTTGGCCAATGTTTCTTTTTAGTTTTTGAAGTAATAATATCTTTCCTAACAACCAATGTGTCACTTCTTTTCGATGATATGTTCCTCCATAAAGAAGATGAAACATTTTTAAATATATGCATGGGATCTAATAAGTGGGTAATCTTAAGATGCTCCCAATATGGGGGGTTATAAAAGATAGATTTCCTTTTCATCCCAATGGGAAATTTCTTAACATAGGTGTCAAAGAATTATGGATTATCAAACATAGGCTCCCCATTTGAATTGAACATTTCTATGAAATCCTTCTCCTTCTCTCTCTCATATGCTCTAAACCATTCAGCTGGTGTCGTTATTGGAGGCCTTTGGGTTCTCTCTCATTTACCATTGAAAATGGATGTTGCTCTTCTATAAGGGTGTTCTTCTAGGAGGAATACCCTGGATAAATCATACACCGAATTTCGTAGGTCCTTGGACCATCTAGCTTTCAGAGAAGGTCCACAACATTTACATCAAAAATACCCTTTTTTTACAAGACCTGCAAGATTATTGTATACAATTAATATGCATGGAACATTAAAGAATATCATGAATATTAGAAAAATCACAACGAATTAAATAACTAATATGTGAAATAATATTGTTATGTATATAAACAAATCAATAAATTAAACATGTAATTTACCAAAGCAAAATCCTAAGCCTGGATAATCATGTGTCGTGTAAGCACATATTCCATACAATGTAAAACTCCTCTCTACTGTGATGGGTCTTGATACATCATATACATTTATCCCAATCCATAATTCCTTAAATTCATATACCAGTGGTTGTAAGTAGACATCCATATGCTTCACTTGTCTTCTACCAAGGACAATGAGAGCCAAGATAAGATGTTCATTCTTCACGGACAACCATGGGGGGATATTGTTATTGGTCACTACTACAGGCCAAAAAGAATATTTGGTGTTCTGGAGGGAATATGGGTTGACGCTATCCATGGCTATGCTAGTTTGTAGACTTCGTACCTCATCCTTGAATATTTTGGGCCATGTATCCTCTATATGCTTCATGGCTATTGAATCAGTTGGGATTTGCATAACTCCCAACTCACTTCTGTGTGAGGCATTCCATCCTTGCAACATAGCTAATTATTTTTAGCGAAAGAGCCTTTGAATTCTTGGGATTATAGGGATCTGCCTCAATATCTTAAAAGGAGGACCAATACTTGATTTACCCTTCTTTTTTTATTTGTCATAACTGTCATGCCCATATTTTATACATATCTCTGTGTCTGCATATTCTCCTCTATGTATAATACAATCATTTTTACATGCATGATATGATATGTACTCAACACCCAACATTTTCAACAATTTATTTTCCTCTTCGTAGCTACTGGGCAAGACATTATCAATCGGAAGAACCTTATCTTTGAATAACTTGTAGCTTTTGATCATGGGAAAATATATTAATAAATGTACATTAATGCTGATATAATTATTAACGTTCATAAAATTTACCATTTTTAATGTTCATTGTGTACTAATTATATTTCCAAAATTTATATAAGGGAGGACTTTATCATAACTTACCTCAAAATTTCCAAGAAACATGCATTCGAAAAGAAAAATTTTCTTTCAAGTTGTACTGTAACATCATTTTCCCCAACAAGGTAGACTTTGACTGACTGCCAGGTCCAAAGAGAGGGGTGGTGGAAGAAAATTTAAGGCTTTCTAAAAAGGTGTCAGCGATATGAGCATCTTCCCCTAGCTTATCATCATTTTGGAATGCATCTAACAACATTGTCTCCATTGCAGTCATATCCCTTAAGTAATCATCCATACCAACCTCTATTTTATTACCTCCATTTCCGGCCTGTGAAGAACTACTATTGTTGTAGTCATTCCTAATTGGTGAATCTGGACATAGCGGGAATTGAATCGGTGGTTGATGAAGCGGCTGTCCATTTTCATCTACCAAATGTGCCTTGCGGTATGCTACTATAATGTCTCTCATTTACACAAAAAAAATAAAATAAAAATTCTACTGACTTTTATTAATAGTTGTTATAAGTATTTTGTGACTATTGATGTAGGTACTCTTGGGCATACATCTTATACCACACTAAGGCTAACGCAACTTCTTATTGTCCTTCTCTGACTACTCCTTAATTTAAGATAACTATCTTTAAACTATCTATTCACTTCAATTGTATTGGTATTCCTTTTTATAAAATATTCATATATATGTATATATAGAAGGTCACCACCCCAACTATATATTTTGTTTTATTCTTAATATTTTATTTTATTCTTATTGGAGAACCTACTTAATCGTTAACCACCTTATTCACTTATGTGATATATACCATGAACTCAAGTGTGCAAAGGAGCTACATAGTTTTCCATAAGTTACTATTATACCCCTATACAATATAATTATGTATTACCCTTGATACAATAATAGAGTTCATATCTTCCTACCTATGTTTATCTTACATCACATTGGTTTCATATTTCGATTTTATGCCCTTGCTACCTAAATCGAAATATATTCTAACTGTCACTTCGAAGCATACATTAGTTAGTTTATCGTGAAAATCTTATGTTAATTTTAGAGTTACGATATACCATGAAGGTACCTACCCACTGGTCAGTTGATTTAAGAAGATTTATGGTGATATTAAATATCAGAGTACATCACTTTGTACTCATTTCTACTCCCAGAATTTCGTGGCAATTGCTATGTAATTTGAAGAGATAGACGGTACCACTCTTAAATTATTTACGTCGCAACCCATGTGACCTTGTACAATTTATTAAATGCATTGATTCGTGGAAATTTTATTTTGGTATTTTCTACAGGATTGACATAATTCACCATGGGTTCTGAAACCACCTCACCGATTGAGCGTTTACCTTTTCATCCTCTACCATGTGGATGGTGGAGATGTTATGCCCTTTAGAGTTTACGAATGGGTATATCACGTGGCTTCTTTGTATTCAAACTTCATTTTCCATCCTCATTTTCGTGATTTCTTGGAAGTGTTTTTCTGTGCCTCCACCTGCACTTGTATGGAATGAACCCACGAATCTTCAAGCCATTTCTTCACGCGACTTCATTATTTTACCCCGGTAATTGACTCCGTCTCTTTCCACTATTTATATTTTAGTTTGGTTAAACTAGATTTTCATTTCGATTTATTGCACTTCCACTGTAAATGATAGAAACAAGAATTCTATTTATGGATTCTTAGTTTCGTTTAATTGTTATGGTTTTTGGTTGCTCATTCTATTTTATACTGCAAATCTTTCTTTGTTTTTAAGATGCAGTCTCAGTAGATGTTATTCCTATATTTTTAACATGGGTCTTTTTTCATTTATCTTTGATAAATCGATTATGTGTACAATTAAATTTGATTCCCTAGATTTACTATTAGTAGCTCAGCATTTCCAATTTGTATTGCTACTAGAATATACACATTCGTTTGGCTAGCCTAGTTTAAGTTTCTTATCTTTACTTTTTCAACGTTTTAAATTTGGTCTTGTTTCTATTTGGTTAAGGAAGACCTAACGCAACTGGGTCAGTCCATTTCATCTGCCTTAGACCATTTTGGTGTTCCTTTTGAATATCCCCAAAGGAACATATTACGATCTAGTTGTCGTTTCAGGTGGTGTTTCACTCCTAAATTTTTTCTCATGTAGGGTTTTTAAACTTTTAGTTTCTAACTCACATGATTTCCCTTCTCTTTAATTTTTGGTTGCGCTGGAAACATTGAATCTCACATTTTAGTTCGATTTCTATGGACTACAGGTGGGGTTTGCAATGAATACTGAACCTCCTGAAGGTATCCCTCTTACCCTCTGCATCCATTTTCTTCTAACTATCATTTATGCAATTTTTGTTGCATTTAACATAGCTATTTCGGTTTTCTTGGTGTATACAGGTATATCCCTGCTCTAGTATTTTCCTTGGTTTCCTAGAAATTGTATTACTCATTCAAGACCTTTTCTTGACATTAAAATCATTTTTATACAAGTCGGTATCAACATACTCATGATTTTCAGCTACACTGGCCAAATTTCCGAGATGTCGCGACCTATATTTTAATTTTACAATAACCTTAACTAGCAATGGATCACTATAGTTATAATTAATTAATATGTAATATAATTAAACAGGGTTCGATTTAAAAATTTACCAATCGGACTGTATTACACTTCTTCACAATTTTTAGTCATCCAATAAGACTGTGACTATCTTTTTCTCTTATGCGTATTTCTTGGCTATTGAAATGAAGAAGTTTATCTTCTGATGAACATAATGTACCTTGTATATGTATACTTTTAATGTAGTTAAATGAAATATTTTCCATTCATCAGAATGATAAGTAGTCCTAATAATTTAATATTAGTTAATTTCATCCACTAGCTTCTGGGTTAGCATATAATCCTATAAGCATCTCAATTGCACCAACAGTTTCATTTATTTTCAATTTCTAATTCACATATTTATATCCTCTTTTACTATATCATATTATTCACATAGTTTAAATCTGTTAATTTTTCTAATATGAACTGTAGAATAATGTGTCATACAACAGATGACATGCTTCTATATATAGTACAATTACAAAAGTCTCTTTTGAATTCACTTTTACTAGTACCCTTTTTCTCATATACAATTTCCTATGTATTTAAATTTCAAGTGAATGTATATACTAGTATGTCTATTAATTCTATATATAGCACAAAATGCTAAAGTCGTAGTTGAATTTTCTTTTAGAAGGTGTCCCTTTATATTATTATATTTACTGCTAATTTATTTGTAAATGATTAAAACGGAATTAATTCATATATATATATATATATATATATAACTTGTATATATCGATCTCAGTAACTCGGGCTTTTTTTTTTTATCAGCATCTAATTGTTTTTCTAGAGATAGAAATGATTCGGTTACATGCACTTATTTAGATAGTCTACACTATTTAGCATGTTTTTCAGAGCTGCAACTTGAAATATATGTCTAATGATATTTATTTTATATGATAATAACTAGTTCATTTCCTTAATAAGACTAGCAGAACTTCCGGTTAGACTGCCTAACTCCAGATTTAAATCTATACCTAGTTTTAGACATTCTGGTTGTTGGAGCTAACTCAAAATTTTACCCATATAACCATACAGATTTCCATGTTACTACTGTCACAACATCTGTTGAATGTATGGCCTCCTACATCTTACTGCACTAATTGACAATTTAACTAAGTAGTTCCCATAATTTCTAACTGCAACCATATTCATATATCTCATACATATACTTCTTAATCATTTCCTAAGTAGATATCATGTAACACATATACGAAATACATATCAATCAGAAAACATATTATTTAGGTGTGCATACCAATTGCTTTGACTAGTTCCTCCCAAAAGTAGAGTTCTCTCTCCGCAACTCACCCCCAAGCTAAGACCTTAGCTCCCAGTGATAGACAACCCTTAGTCTATCTTGGAGCAACTTATTTAAGCTATGCTTTCCCAAGCCTATTTCCAAATTCTACATCCAGAAATTTCAGGATGATTTCTCCCTGTTTTTCCTAGGCTTTCCCGCATTGAGGTACTTTAAAGTTTTATTTTCTGCTTTTCCAGCTTTTTCTTCCTCTTCCCAATTACTTTCCTCTTCATTGGGGAAATTAGATGTTTATCTCCAAATCTAATTTTGGTAATATTCTTTCCAAGGATTTCTAGAAGGTGTGGGAAAGTATTATCACCTTATCCACATCCTCATGGATCTAGGTTTCAGATCTCAATTCTCAATCTAGTCATCGCACACATAACGTTTCCATTTATTTTTATTAATTAAAAGTAAAATAAATCCACACACTAGTTCTCCATTGAGGTCCACTTTCCCTTTATACTTATTCAATTGTCATTTAAAAAGGATAGAAACTAAGGGTATTACACATTCCCCCTCTAAAAACAAACACTGTCCTTGGTGTTGACAAAATAATTAACTAATTCACTTTGTAAATAGTGAGGGATATTTTTCCATCATCTCAGCTTTTCGTTCCCAAGTAGCCTCTTCGGGTGTAAAGTGCCTCCACTACACTTTTACCCTAGCTAATGTTTGGTTCTGAAGTTCAATTTCTTTTCGCTCCAAGATTTAAAGTGGCTCTGGATGGAATTCCCCTTCCAGTTCCACCTAAATCACATTCCAATCAGTAACGTGAGAAGAATCATCTATATACTTTTTCAATAAAGAAACATGAAACACATCATGAACCTTAATATGAATGGGTAAGGCCAATTTATAGGCCACTAGTCCCACTTTTTCTAACACTTATAAAAGTCCACAGTATCGTGGAGCTAATTTTGCACAACTTCCAGTGTGCAAAGTGCTCTTCTTAGGCTTAATCCTTAGATATACATGATCACCCACATTGAATTCTAGGTGAACTCTCTTTTTGTCTGCATAACTTTTCTATCTGTCCTGAGTTGTTTTGATATTTTTCTGAATTTGTTTCACAACTTTTTTCATTTCTTGTAGATCTTCTGGTCCAGGTATCATTTTATCTTCAAGTTGACTCCAACTTAAGGGGGTATGGCACTTCCTGCCATAAAGTGCTTCAAACGGACTCATATTTATGGAATTTTGATAGCTTTTGTTGTAGGAAAATTCTACCAAGTGTAAATAGTCTTCCCGTTTGGTTGGTCTATCCATAACATATCCTACAAAATTTGGTTTGACATTTTGGTTTGACCATCCGTTTGGGGATGGTATGCAGTACTAAAATTTAATTTAGTGCACATGCCTCCAAACAATTTCCTCCAAAAGGTTGTAGTAAATTTTGCATCTCTATCTAAAATTATCATTTTAGGAACCCCATGTAGTGTTACAATCTCTTTCATAAACACATTTTCTACTTGAGTTGTCCCAAAGGTAGACTGAATGGGCATAAAATGAGCAGCTTTAGTTAAAGTATCCACTACAACCATCACAGTGTCATGCTGATATTTGGTTCTTGGTAAACCAATTATAAAGTCCATAGAAACAGTTTCCCATTTCCATTCTGAAATATGTAAAGGATTCAGCAACCCAGCTGGATGTTGATGTTCAACATTTACCTATTGGCATTCAATGCATCTAGCCAAGTAACTTGCTACATATTTTTTCATTCCAGGCCAAAATAGGCTCTTTTTCAAAGATGTGAGTAATTTCTAGTATCCAGGATGTCCAAAATAGGGCCTTTTATGATATTCATCCAAAATTTATTTCTTTAAGGATTCTACATTAGGAATGTACAATCTATCTCTGTAAAAAATTAGGCCCTTTTGATTTTGTGTAAACCCTTTCATTTCTTTTTTCATCATTTCAGTCTGAAGTTTTTCATAGTCTTGGTCTTGGTTCACTACCCCTTGAATCAGTCCTTCCAAGTCAAAGTTGACACTACTTCCAATGTTATTCATACTTTGCCAAGAATTTCTGCTTAATGCATCTGCAATTTTTTTTTCCTTTCCTTTGATGTGTTTTATCTCCATGTCAAATTCACTCAGAAAAGACAACCACCTAGTTTGCCTAGCATTCAAGTATGGTTGAGTGAAGAAATACTTTAGGTTGATGTGATCTTTCATCAGCACAAATTTCTTTCCTAAAAGGTAATGTATCTACATATTGAGAGCATGTATTATAGTAGCTAACTCAAGATCATAAACACTATAATTGTGTGCATGCTTCTTAAGTTTTCCAAATTCATAGTCTATAAGAGAATTTTCTTGTAATAGTACTTCCCCTAATCCTTTTGCACAAGAATCTGTGCATACTACAAAATCCTGATCTGGGTCAGCAATATTTAGAATAGGTGTTGTAGTAAGTTTCAGTTTTAACTACTCAAATCTATTCTGACATTTTTCAGTCCATTCAAATTTTACTCCTTTCCTGTGAAAGGAATAATGGGGTAGGCTAAAGCTGAAAATTTCTCTACAAACCTCCTGTAATATCCTGCAATTCCCATAAAGGATCTTACAGCTGATACTTCAGTAGGTATAGGCCATTTTCTAATTGATTTTATCTTTTCTGGGTCTACATCCAACCCTTGTTCTGAAATTATATGTCCTATTTATTGAATTTTATCTTTGAAAAAATCGCATTTGATAAACTTAGCATATAATTTATTTTCTCTGAGAGTTTGCAAAGCAATCCAGAGGTGCTCTTTATGCTCTGCTTCACTTTTTGAATAGATTAAAATGTCATCAATAAATACTAGTACAAACTTGTCCAAGTATTTATTTAAGACATTATTCATTAAACACATAAAAGTGGTGGGTGAATTGGTCAACCCAAATGGTAGGACCACAAATTCATAATTTCCATACCAGGTTCTAAATGTTGTATTACTAATATATTCCTCTTTAATCCTTAACTGATGATAACCAATCCTTAAATCAATCTTGGAAAACATTTTTGCCCCTCTAACTTGGTCAAAGAGGTCATCTATCCTAGGCAGTGGATATATGTTTTTTATTTTCAACTTGTTTAATTAACGATAGTCAATACACATACGAAAAGTATCATATTTCTTTTTCACAAACAACACTGATGCTCCCCATGGGTATACATTTGGTCTAATGTAACGTCTTTCCAGTAACTCTTGTAGTTGCATTTTTAACTCTATTAATTCTTGAGTGCTCATCCTGTATGGGGCTCTAGAAACTAGAGTTTCTCTTGGCACTAAATCAATTGAAAAATCAATTTATCTCTTGGGGGGAAGATGATAAATTTCATCCAGAAAAACATCTTTAAATTCCCTTATCACTCGTAATGTTTCTAATAGATTTTCCTCTGCTGGCTGTCCCAACTTCTCTAAATGGACATAATACACCTGATACCATTTTCTAGCAATTATTTTTAACTGAAGGGATGAAATCTATCTCACCAATATGGGTTTAGGCTTTCCTTTTATTATGACAAGCTTTCCCTCCTTGTCAATGCAGTGTAAAGTTTTTTCTAAACAATTCATCATAGCTTTTTGTTTTTCTAACTAGTCCATTGCTATTAGTACATCATAAGACCCTAATGGTGAAATATTTAAATTTAATTCTAATTGGTATCCATTCAGATTTATGACTATAACTTATGAGTTACTTTTTTGTTTTGTACCAGTGGCTAATTAGACTAACCAAGAATTTTGAAACTTCTCTCATTTTAATTTACATTTTTCTACCAATTAAGGACTGATATAACTTAAAGATGCACCTGGATCTATTAAAACTGTAACAGATTCGCCAACAATCATACCTTCCATTTTGACCATAGTGGACTGGTGTTCTGCTTGATGATCTTCCAAGGCAGCACTAATTTTGGGAATGTTCCTGGCTACATCATTAACTGTAGTTTCCTCTCTCAGTACTTGTACTGTCTGGATATTTTGGTGTGAAAAGTCTCTCGATAAATGAGGTTCTCCACAACCCAAACACTTCGAAGGCTCTTTCATTTTAACAGTCCCTTCCCTCTTATTATTTCCATTCATTGGTTTGGAACCAGTTTGGGATTGAGCAGTCTGGTTTTCACCCAATTTACTGAACTTATTTCTTTGGTAGTTTCTCCCAAAGTTTTTCAGATAGGCTAGTTTTGTTTTCTTTCTGCTGAAGTCACCTTTGTTCGACCAATTCTTTCCTTCTTCTGTCTTACCTTTGAATTGTTAGTAACACAATTTGGAATTCCGCACTACTTCATCCATCATTTTTGGGTTATCAAACTCTATATTTTCTTTATAAACAGTGGGCAAACAGTTTAGGAACCTCTATACCTTTGTGTTCTCCTCTCTAATAAAAGGTACATATAATAACAGATTTGTGAACCTGGTTACAAAATCATCAATCGTGAGCTATCCCAATCTGAGTTCATGAAACTCTTTTTCCTTGTCATCATTGTAGCATTCATTCAAGTATCGATTTTTAAACTTGACCTGAAAATCCTCCCAAGTCACCATTTTCTCATCAATGGCTTGAACCATCTTTGTTTCTTCCCACCACAAGGTAGCCTTACCTTGTAGCTGATAAATAGCTAGCTTGGCTCTTAAATTACTTCATATTCGTAAACCTGAAAGTACTTTATCATACTTAAAGCCATGCTTCAACATCTTCTTCTTTCTCTCCATCATAGGAGGGAGGCTTAATTTTCCATAATTCACCCTGTAATTCCTTATTTTGTCTAGACTGTTATCTAGAGGCATCATCTTCCTCAAAATCTTCTGAGAAATTGACCCTTCCCTTTCTCTTCCTTTCGGAACCTTCAACCTCTTGGATATTCCGGGAATTCAATTCCCTTATTAGTCTGTCTTTCTCCTCACTAGATAAAGTTAGCCTTTCATTGTGGCTTTTAAGTTGTGCCATTTCTCGTTGCATTCTATGCAACATAGCCATCAATGGAGCATTTAGATCTGGTGTGTTTTCTCCATCACCCATATCTACATACAGCTCATCCCCTTCAGTCATAGTTCATAGCTATATACTTTAGTACTGTTCACTGTACAGGAAATTAACATTAGAAAATTTTTAATTTCATAAAATTTTACAGCAGCATATATTTTTTGTGTGAACACATAATTTTCCCAGTGTTTTAGCTAATGCTTTGATACCATTTTTAATGCCTCTCATTTACGCACCCCAAAAAAAAAAAAAAAAAATCTACTGACTTTTATTAATAGTTGTTATAAGGATGTAGGTACTCTTGGGCATACATCTTATACCACACTAAGGCTAAAGAAAATTCTTATTGTCCTTCTCTGACTTCTCCTTAATTTAAGATAAATATCTTTAATCTATCTATTCACTTCAATTGTATTGGTACTCCTTTTTATAACATGTTCATATATATGTATATATAGAAGGTCACCACCCCAACTATATATTTTATTTTATTCTAATATTTTATTTTATTCTTATTGGAGAACCTACTTAATCGTTAACCACCTTATTCACTTATGTGATATATACCATGAACTCAAGTGTGCAAAGGAACTACATAGTTTTCCATAAGTTACTACTATACCCCTATACAATATAATTATGTATTACCCTTAATACAATAATAGAGTTCATATCTTCCTACCTATGTTTATCTTACATCCCATTGGTTTCATATTTCAGTTTTACCCCCTTGCTACCTAAATCGAAATATATTCTAATTGTCACTTCGAAGCATACATTAGTTAGTTTATCATGAAAATATTATGTTACTTTTAGAGTTACGATGTACCATGAAGGTACCTACCCACTGGTCCGTTGATTTAAGAAGATTTATGGTGATATTAAATATCAGAGTACATCACTTTATACTCATTTTTACTCCCAGAATTTTGTGGCAGTTGCTATATAATTTGAAGAGACAGATGGTACCACTCTTACATTCTTTACGTCACAACCCATGTGACCTTGTACAATTTATTAAATGCATTGATTCGTGGAAATTTCATTGCAGGATTTTCTACAGGATTGACATAATTCACCTTGGGTTCTAAAACTACCTCACTGATCCAGCGTTTACCTTTGCATCCTCTACCACGTGGATGGTGGAGATGTTATGCCCTTTAGGGTTTATGAATGGGTATATCATGTGGCTTCTCTATATTCAAACTTCATTTGCCATTCTCATTTTCGTGAATTCTCAGAAGTGTTTTTCTGCTCCTCTACTTGCACTCGCATGAAACGAACCCACGAATTGTTAAGCCATTTCTTCACACGACTTCATTATTTTACCCCTGTAATTGAATATGTCTCTTTCCACTATTTAGATTTCAGTTTGGTTAACCTATATTTTCATTTCGATTTATTTCACTTCCACTGTAAACGATAGAAACAAGAATCTGATTGTAATATTCCTAATTAGCGACAGCTAATTGGAATATTCGACTTTTTATAGTTTTACCGTATGTGGTTTGTAGATAAATAAAAAGTGGGTAAAGGGGGTCTAACTCACTTTAGTGGAATAAAACACCTTCCTAGTAGCACAACGTTGTGACTTAAGGGGGGAGCCAAGGGGGGGCCACACACCACGTGGAGGAGGGGGCCTACATGCACTCTAGAAGCTTCTGCACAGATAAGGATGAGGATGTGGAGGAGAGAGAGACTACGTTGGTTTTGGAGGGAAACCAATGCTATAAAAGATGGAGGAGCCTCCTCATTTGGATCATTCTGGATTTGTTGATTTTAGAGTGAGATTTTGGTCTTTTTTCGCACGTCGGCTGTTTAGCCTGTCTGCAGCACTGTTTAGTGCACTAAGTTTCTCCGTGCGGAGATCCCACCCTTAGCCCCGGGGGACTTCGAGTGCCTGATCGGGCAAGGTTTGTTTGCTTGCATTTTGCAAGTGTTTTGTTGTTTGGGTTTATTGCGGAGCTTAGCTTGGAGAGACTGCGCAGTCCTTGGGAGAGAGGATGCAGTCCCTTGTGGTGGAGATTTGATGGTGTGTTTCTACAAGTGATTTCGCCAGGATTCCGAGCAGAGGGTCAGCATTTTCCTATCAGTGGGTTTTGGCAGAGTTTCCGGCAGTATTTGATCTGTTTCTATCCAGCTACTGTGCTGTCCCTTGGAGGCCAGCGTAATTCACTGGGGAAGCAGTTTCTAGTGTTTTCAGGGGTTGATCATTTTTGAATGGTTTGCGGATCTTGTCCAGGTTGTTGAAGAGAGGAGGTTTGTTGATTTTCAGCTCATTCCGGCAAGGGGATCAGCCCCTAGTTTTATGTTCATTCCAGCAGTTGCAGCTACACAGCAGTTTCCAACAGTTAGGGCGTAGTAGCCATTTCTGGTATTCTCTGAGAGGGTTTTCTCACTTTCCTTGTGCAAGATTTGTTTATTGTACTCCAGTACATTTCTCAGATTAATAAAATGGCTCAGCATTTCTTTTATATGTTTTCTAGATGAGTTGTTGTAGTTGTCGTTGTTGCCGTGGTTGATGTGTACTCTTTCTATTGTATGTCCATCATTGTTTTTGAGCATTCTATTTCTATACCACTTGTGTGTTTATCTTTCGCTACTAGACAGAGTCTAGAAAGGGCTAGGTAGCCTTCGGATCTCGTCCTCTCTAGAGGCGACATATCCGGTAAATGCCCTCCCAGTCTATCTCTGGTTGGGGCTTTGCCATGTTTTAGAGATATCCAGGAATAATTGTTATGGTTTTCGATTACTCATTCTCTTTTATACTGAAAATATTTCTTTGTTTCTAAGATGCAGTCTCGGTAGATGTTATTCCTATATTTTTAACACGGGTTTTTTTCGTTTATCTTTGATAAATCGATTTTGTGTAAAATTGAATTTGATTCCCTGGATTTACTGTCAGTAGCTCAACATTTCCAATTTGTATTGCTACTAGAATATACACATTCATTTGGCTGGCCCGATTTAAGTTTCTTATCTTTACTTTTTCAGCGTTTTAAATTCGGTCTTGTTTTTGTTTGGTTAAGGGAAGCCTAATGCAACTGGTTCAGTCTATTTCATCTGTCTCGAACCATTTTGGTGTTCCTTTCAAATCTCCCCAGAGGAACGTATTACAATTTGGTTGCCGTATTAGGTGTTGTTTCACTCCTAAAGTTTTTCTCAGGTAAGGTTTTTAAAATTTTAGTTTCTAACTCATACAATTTCCCTTCTCTTTAATTTCTGGTTGCGCTGGAAACATTGAATCTCACATTTTAGTTCAATTTCTATGGATTTTAGGTGGGGTTTGCAATGAAGACCGAACCTCCTGAAGGTATCCCTCTTACCCTATGCATCCATTCTCTTCTAACTATCATTTATGTAATTTTTGTTGCATTTAACATAGTTATTTCATTTTTCTTGATGTATGCAAGTATATCCCTACTCTGATATTTTCGTTGGTTTGCTAGAAATAATATTACTCATTCAGGACCTTTTCTTGACATTAAAATCATTTTTATACAGGTCGGTATCGACATACTCATGATTTTCGGTTACATTGGCCATATTGCCGAGATCCCATGACCTATATTTGAATTTTACAATAACCTTAACTAGAAATGGATCATTGTAATTCTAATTAATTAATATGCAATATAATTAAACATGGTTAGATTTAAAAATTTACCAATCGGACTATATTACACTTCTTCACAATTTTTAGTCATCCAGTAAGACTGTGACTATATTTTTCTCTTATACGTATTTCTCCACTATTGAAATGAAGAATTTTATATTTTGATGAACATAATGTATCTTGTATATGTTTACTTTTAATGTAGTTAAATTAAATATTTTCCATTCATCAGAATGATAATTAGTCTTGATAATTTAATATCAATTAATTTCATCTACTAGTTTTTGGGTTAGGATATAATCCTATAAGCATCTCAATTGCAACAGTAGTCTCATTTATTTTCGATTTCTAATTTAGATATTTATATCCTCTTTTATTGTATCATACTATTCACAGAGTTTAAATCTGTTAATTGTTCTAATATAAACTGTAGAATAATGTGTCAGACAACAAATGACATGTTTCTATATAGAGTACAATTACAAAAGTCTCTTTTGAATTCACTTTTATCAATACCCTTTTTCTCATATACCATTTCCTATGTATTTAAATTTCAGGTTAATGTATATACCATTATGTCTATTAATTCTGTATATAGCACAAAATGCTAAATTCATAGTTGAATTTTCTTTTAGCAGGAGTCCCTTTATATTGTAACTCAGGCTTCTTCTTTTTTATCAGCATCTAATTTTATTCTAGAGATAGAAATGATTCGGTTACATGCATTTTTTTATATAGTCTACACTATTTAGCATGCTTTTTAGAGCTACAACCTGAAATATATGTCTAATGATATTTATTTTCTATGATAATAACAAGTTCATTTCCTTAATAATACTAGAAGAACTTTCGGTTAGATTGCCTAACTCCATATTTAAATATATACCCATATTTAGACATTCTAGTTGATGGAGCTAACTTGAATTTTTACCCATACAACCATACAAATTTCCATGTTACTACTGTAATAGCATCTGTTGAATGTATGGCCTCCTACATCTTGTTGCACTAATCGAGAATTTAACTAAGTAGTTCCCACAATTTCTAACTGCAACCATCTTCATATATCTCATACATACACTTCTTAATAATTTCCTAAGCAGATATCATGTAACACATATACAAAATACATATCAATCAGAAAACATATTATTTAGGTGTGCATACCAATTGCTTTGACTAGTTCCTCCCAACCGTAGAGTTCTCTCTCCTCAACTCACCCCCGATCCAAGACCTTAGCTACCAGTGATAGACAACCCTTAGTCTATCCTTGAGCAACTTATTTAAGCTATGCTTTCCCAAGCCTGTTTCCAATTTCTGCGTCCAAAAATTTCAAGGTGCTTTCTTCCTGTTTTGCCTAGGCTTTCGCTCATTGAGGTACTTTAAAGTTGTCTTTTCCGCTTTTCCAACTTTTTCTTCCTCTTCCCAATTACTTTCCTCTTCATTGGGGAAATTATATGTTTATCTCCAAATACAATTTTGGTAATATTCCTTCCAAGGATTTCTGGAAGGTGTGGGAAAGTCTCATCACCTTATCCACATCCTCATGGATCTAGGTTTCAGATCTCAATTCTCAATCTAGTCATTGCACGCATAACTTTTCCATTTATTTTTATTAATTAAAAGTAAAATAAATCCACACACTAGTTCTCCATTGGGGTCCACTTATCCTTTGGACTTATTCAATTGTCAATTAAAAAGTATAGAAACTAGGGGTATTATAGCTGCTCCTGATAAGAGCTTCCAACGTTTTGGAGTTGTTTGAATATTTTGTGCATCTGAACTCAATTTTGAATCTGCATGAACCTGCAAATTTGTATACATTATAGATTCAATTAAGTTGCATGTGCAAAATTGACATGGATAAAAAACATAAATTCAATTAGATAATGAAAATAGAAATAAAATTTGAAGTAAATATTACATCTCGAGATGGATAGGGAGAACTCCATCATGGACTTTGAGAAATATTATGGAACAAGATGGATTTTGAAGAATTTTCCATTCGATATAATTATGATATTTTCTCCCTACATTTGAGCAAAATCAACAATAAATTTTGGTGCACACACCTAGAAGTAATTTTGGTGCCTTAAAAATGGGCATCATGTTATCGGTGCTAATGTATAGATCACCGCATCGGTGTGTTTTCATTACTGCGCACCAGTGCCATGTTATAAACAGATGCACCAGTGCAGTGCTATTAAGTGACGCACCAGTGATGAATAACCGCAAATAAAAATAGCAGAAATCTATTTTCTTTAAGTGAAAAAAAATGCGGTAAATTGAAAAATGGGCGGAAAAATATTTTCGAAAATCTAATTTCATAAAAAATTTCTTTAAATACTAAACACTTTTCACTATTTCATTATTTTTGCAAAACAATTCAGCCAGAGATTTGCAAGAGACATACCTAGAGCAAGAGAGCATGAGAGCACTGTGGATTAGTGAAATATGTTCGAACATAAGTATTCAGACAATCAGAATTCGAAACCTCTGGTGATTCAAACTGTGTAGCATAGAATTTCAAACGATCTCATGATTAAAGTTTACTGTTTATTTTTACTTCTTTTTTTGTTTTTTTTACGCAGTAAGAAAAAAATTTCAATTTCTTTTTCATTTTCAGAAACAAAATAAAAAAGAATTCCATTTTTACCCTAAACCCTACATTATTTTTGTTTTTTCCCTTTCTTCTCTCTGTTTCTGTGATTTTAGAATTAGGGATTTTCATTTTAGATTTATAGGGTTTGTATTGCTATATAAAGGCCTGAGACATCCAAACCATGAGATGACTTGCATACACAGATCCCAATCCATGTCGGCCCTTTCGTGAATTTATAAATGATAGAATTTTTTTTATCAGTTCATCTGACATAACCTAGCTGTAACACCCCCAAGTTCTATGCTTTTCAAATGAGACATCTGAACATAAAGCCAAAGGGGAGTGGACCCCAATGGATAATTTTTGTGGTTAACTATGTATTTATGAAAAATAAATAAAATATGATGGCAAACATGACTAGATGAGAAAGTGAGATCACATGCCTAATCCAGAGGTGATGGAAAGGAAAAAGATCTCTTTCTCCCCAAATCTTTCAAAATCCTTGAAAGAAATTATTTCTAATTTAGGATTTTGAGGAAAATCTAAATTTCCCAATGAAGAGGAGTAGTTGGGAAGAGGGGGCGAAGCTGAAAGGCCGAGGAAAGTTTAGCAAATTTTTAAAGAGTCCCAAAATGTGGGAAGCCTAGGCTAAAAGGCTAAACAGAATAAAGCAACCCCCGGGACGTTGCACTGGAAACAGTTTTCTGGGAAAGAAATGAAGGAGCCGTCTTCCAGAATCGATGGAGGCTATCTCTGTTCGAGATCTGCTCTTAGGTGGAGTTCTGGAGATAAACGAACTCTAAGGTTGGGTGGACTGGTCATAGTAGTGGTGTGCATGCATAAATTGGGAGATTTCTGTAAGTTGAATTAAACATGTCCATGGCTTATGAATTTTGCTGTTATGATTCATTATGCAGTTTATGAATTGTGATGTTATGGTTCATTATGCTCTTTATGAATTGTCATGCTATGATGCATTATGCAAATGTTAGATTGATTAAGTGTTAAGTAGTGCATGTAATGGCAAACCAAAGCTAGTGATCTCAGAGACAAATGGTTGGATTGTATGGATGAGCATTTGGTAGTAATGAGGTTAGAGATGACAGATCAATTGAAAAGCAAATCTGGTAACCATGTATAGGTATAGCTTGCTATTTCTTAAGGAAATATTTAATTGCTGTGTGTATAACCAGAAAATGTTAACCAAACAGTACCCATGAACAACCAGTGCCAAATAACTAAATCTATCATAACCATACTGATGGTCCAGAATTCACTGTAATCAATAACAGAAAGTAGGGAACAACAACCCTCAGCTGTGTTCAATGGAAAGAATTGTAAAATTTAGAATTTACAATATTCTATTAAATATAAGTGTAACCATATGAATACGGAAGTTGAATCCTAACTAAAGACGAGGATCTAACACTAGGAATTCTAAACTATCCGGTTCAGTATTCTCTACCCCCATTTGATTGAATCAAGAGGATCTGTTTCCTAGTTTTCCCATGGAACAGCTGAATCTGTCCCAGAGTGTCACACATGTTGAATGTTTGTAACAGTAAATAAGGGGGAAAATCCTATTGAATAATCTAGTGTGTGATAAAAGTTGTGTGTGAGGGAAGATTTTAAAAATATGTAAAAATACCATTAACAGAGCATCTATTTACCGTCCATATAAACTGCTGGGAAAGTAGTTGGAGCAATGGAGGTTCACTGAGTATAGATAGATGTATGTGAGGAGGCATACATCTATACCTCGATGCTGCAACTTGAAATGTTGAAAATTTTATAAGGCCTGCAAGCTGGGAAGTTTGAGGAAGGGCCTAGTGATCATCTAGAGTTGGACAAAACTCTGGAAAAAAAAAATTCTCATGAACATTCTTATATTCCATGGCGGTCTATAAGTACTGAAAAGAAATTTAAAAATCCGGATAACAGTCTGAATTTGTAAGTGATTCAACATAAAAACTATCAATGTGATCTGGCGCATAAAGCGGAGAATACCTGAGTTATGTTATAGGGGTAGAAAGCTGGGTCTGGGAGACGTGACAAATTGTATCGGAGCCAAAGTTCAAAAATTGGGCAAGATATGTGCTCACAAAGAAATGGTTCACTGTTATTCACTGTTATAAATTTTATGAATATTAAAAATATTTCTTCAAGTATACAAATATCTTGGATATACTTTCAGGTATACATGTAACAGATTGTGATGTGGAAACATTGATATGGGGGGTAATATGAGGAGGCTCATATACCAGAACGGTTAAACCTATAATAGGTTTAAAACAGGAAACCAATATCTCTCAGAAAAATAGTAAATGACATAATTATCTATTGTCCTACCATCATCGTTATGTAAAAGAAATTTCAGTGTTCATAAAGTTAAGATACTGAAACCATCTTAATACAGTAGAAAACTACAAGGATGATAGAAGGATGATTTCCGTTCTTAAAACTGATAAACTAAGTGTTCCTTACGGTGATGAAAAAAAACAAGAGAGAAAAATGAATTTACATTTATTCCCTAGATACATAGGAAAGGGAACTTCTAGAGATAGGAGAAAAGGTTGTTCTGTGGAGTGATGGTTAGTCTACTGCATGAATGGGATGATGCTCTTCTATTTAAATTAGTATAAAGTGGCTACATACAAAATTTAAATCTGTTTAAATCGGAAGTTACTTAGCCTCTACAGATGATTAAATTTTTGTTGCATTCCCTGTAGATACAAAAATGAGATGGTATGCTTATGTTATACTAGAGAACCATGATAGCAGAACTAAAGTGCCTTAGTGATACTAATATGTGTTTTTTTTTTAGATTCTGAAAGCAGAGAATAATAAATTTTTACTCTATAGGATGTTGATAACAGTCATAAGTGTATATTGCCTTTTCAGAACTACCCTTACTCTTGGAAAACAATTATTTCAGTAAAGGGCTTAATTTATAAATTATGTCCTCTAGTCCAGCACTATTGAATACCTATGAGTCTACCTCAAAAGGAAAATAGAATCTCAGAGTAAGGACTCTAGAGTGTGTATCTTGCATTGTGATTAAACTACCAAGGAAATCTGCACCATAGAAGGGTGATAGTACCAATAACAATGTTAGAATAATTGGTATTATAACTTCAAGTCTAAACCTTGAAATAAACATTAAGGACCTAAAGTTAATTTATGCTTAGTGTAGCATAAATCCTAGTCATGCACTATAGAATGCATATATACATATAGCAACTGGACCATATAAATTAAAACAATGACTTTGTAATACTTATTCCTACTAAACAAAGTATTAAAGCAATACTATTTAAGTGATTCAATAATTAAAAATAATATAGCGCATTTGTATGCCGAATTCATCTCTAACCTTTTAATTAAGTGTTAGGGCAAAAGATTGAATTTATGTATAAATATTAATTTTCCATGAACTATCGAATGAATACATATACCCCCAAATGGGGGGAGTAAATACGTGGCACAAAACTCATTTAATCCATTTTGATAAAAAGGATACGTAGATATACAAAGCACCTATATGTATACATAGGAATAAAAAAAAAAAACCTATATATTTAGGTAGCATAAATCCTCGAGTTCTTATATATTTATGCATTCAAAACGCTACATATATATATTAACAAGATCGAAGAGTACACGATTTAATTCTTGTTAACCTAAGTTTCAATTGAGCCATAAATATAAACATATATGAATTTTATATGTTCCAAGAACGAAATAAGTGCTTGATGTTATATCGATGATCAGTTTTATTTTGAGAAAAGCGCTAATATATAACAGGTATAGTATCATATTAGAATTTTGGCACGGCATGAGCGTATATATATTAGAATTTTATATATGTCATCAGCGCTATAAAAAAACCCAAATCATATAGGGTAATGATGGGTATTTAAAAAAAAAAAAAAAAAAAAAGGGGGAATAAAACTGTGAAACATATATATATACGAACATTTATTTAAAAAGAAAAGCGATATCAAAATGAATCAACGCAATATATATTGGTGATCATTATCGCTCATAGAACAGAAGTATGGTCATATTATTATAACAATACGTGGTAAATCCTTGAACGACTATGACACTCATAGCACGTACAAAAAAAAAAATTTGAATATCTACTTTAAATGTTGAACCTAATGTTACAGTCGAGAAGTAATTTGAGCATATACCTATAGGGCGCGATGTCCATAGAACATTCTTATGGATATATATATATTCATCCAGGTCGGTTACAACGGCCGTGGGCCATAGTTCTAACAGTAATAGTATATTTATCTTCTGTATGAACTATCAAACAAGAGAAAAGAAAAATATACTCGCGCGGTGGTTTAGGGTTACGTGGAAGGATATATGCATATAAATCAAACCCTGACGCATTTAAATAGCAGGGTTAAACATAACTGAAACTTATAAATAACAAAATATAAGAAATAACAAAGTAAACAAGAAGGCGCCGAGAGCTCGAACATAGTTATTCGACCCTCACTCCAATATATGTATATATGTGATTTATTAAAAGTCAACAAATAACTATGAACGCCTAACATGAAATATATCAACAGCGCTTCAGAAAACTAATAGCCGAATTCTTACGGGCCATGATCGATTCATTGTGCTGGATAAATAATGCCAAATAGAAAAAAAAGTTTCTCAAGCCAACGCCATGATGGCCGCGGCATCTCTGAATCGTTTCCTGCAAACCCCCACAGGAACAACCTGAAAAACCTGCAATATTGCCGTGAAGCAAACCGTATAAGCGTCATAAGTACCGCTAGTATAAAGCCACAAAAGGCAGTTCTAGAAAAAAAAAAACCATGTTCAGAACACGTGCTACTGTGAAAGAAAACCCATAAATCGCAGAATACCCAGGTAAGGCCGGGGCGGTAGAAGGCGAGCCGGTGATGAAAAACACCGCAGCCGTGAATTAGCAAGACCTGAAACAGCGAAGGAAGGAGGCGAGTAGTAATACAGGTTGAGATCGTCAAAGGTTAATAAGGAACTCCAAACCCTAAATCAAAAGCGCTACAGGTACGGGAAATCCTGTTCACAAAGTTATTCAGGTACCCTCCAGCTAAGTCGATTTGTTGCGAAATCTCGAAGAGGATTTCTAGAGCAGCGATGAGCTACAACCCTGGGTACCCTTTTGTCAGCTTAATAATACTTTAAGCCTGTTCATAGTACCTGAGGGGCGGGTTGCAGGCGAATTAAGGAGATATGGCACATCGAAAAGACCTTCTCTCTCTCTCTTCTCCAGCTATTGAGAAATGAGTTGTGGCAGAAGTCGTTGTCACAGTCCGAAAACTGTCATACGCAACCAGACGCTTGTGGCCGCCAAGAAACCTGTCATCTGCACACAAAAACCAGAAACCGAAATCGTATTTTGTGTGCGCAGGAGTAGGGCTCAGCCTAGGGTTTGATTCGACCGTGGTATTTGAAAACAGCCGTGTGGTGGAGTCGCTACCTGTGCGGACGGCGGGCTACCATACCAGAGTTACAAACCCTAACTGTGTCCAGGGTAAACGTGGGTAAAGGTTATCTTATGTAACCATGATATGGTATAATCAAAGTATTCTCACGTTACCCGCGGCCGATAAATACGGGAATAACGAAATGAAAGTTTAAAGGAGGTCCTTTCAATGCAGGCGTGGCGTCTATGGATATGATTGCGCTTAAATTAAATATACAAAAGAGTTTTAACCTACAACTGCTTTATATCATTATAGGTGTGCATATACATATAAATGACATGAAATTAAATATAGCCGAAAGGTATATACTTAGGAGTATACCATATTAAACCATAATAAGAGTTAACAGTTCCTTGGTTATATAAATATCTCGATGGGTAAGAATAAATGACCTAAAGGCATATATATTGAAAATGGAAATGAAAAGGGCCTCGGTCGATAATTGGGTTAATAGAAGTTTTACCCCTTAAACTATAAACAAAGTTTAAATAGTGGTGTTTCCAAAAGATTCTGGACCTATATATGCTATATATATAGATCTTGTGGCAAAGGTCTTGAATGTAAACAGGTTATATATATAAATATATATATATAAGTGATATATATATTTACTCATGAAATTTATATTTGGTTAGCTATGGAAAAGGGCTTGGATATAAATATGTTATATATATATGGCACCTCTATATATATAAATATGGTGATTCTATCCTTAACCTACACGTGGAGGCGCATATAGTGTCAGGTTAATGGTAGGCGGGTATCATGTAAATTGCAAAAATGGTGGTCATACATTTGTAGAGCCAAGGTACGTGTGTTAAATATATATAATACCATACATCATACATAATCTTGATTTATATAGGTGAGGGTGGTGAAACCATATAGCGTGAAGGGCAGATAAATAATCATCATTCTTTTCCATGCAGCTTGGAAGTTATCGGGTGAACCGCGCAGTTGGTTACTCAAGCGATGATACAATATGTTATATAGGTATATACCAAAATGATGCCGAAGTGAAACATTAACAATACCTAATAATTAAGTTGGGCTGAGGAAAAATACATATATATATATAGTCTGGCAGATATATAATGGGCAGATATATATCTATATACGAGGCGCTAATCGGTATAATGTTAGTCCTCTACCTATATATATATGACTTTACACTTGCAATAACCATAGGAGTATAAATATAGTTGGGTTGTGGAAAACGATATAAAAGGTTAGAGGTCGAAAGTGGATAAGTGTGACCTTAGTTCCAAATGGATATAACGACTCCCTTAGATCATAATCGATGGGAACTTCATATAGTCCCTTTTTATTATAATCATAGTTGATGAGAACATTACATATCCCCTTATTGCATTGGTTGTAATTAAATAAGGGTTAAATGATTTTATTATAATTATAGTGGATGTAAACCTTATATACCCCTTTATTGTCTCAGTTATAATTAAAGAATGGTTAAATGAGTGGGTGGCATGAAATTCGAAAAGGGTGATATATCCATTCTTACCTTATATGAAATGAAATAATAGTTTAAAAGGGTAAAGTATTCACTTTGTGGGGTTTAATTAAAGGAGACTTTAAACTTTAATTTAAAATGGGTGGAGTTAAATTAAAGTTCAATAAAAGTAATTTTTGAGGAGGCGGATTTTAATTAAAGTAGACCTTAAACTTTAAGTTAAAGAGGTGGTGTTTAAATTAAAGTTTAATCTAGTGGATAAATTCCAAAGAGGTGTATTTAGTTAACTATTTCGTTACAAGTTACTTTGAAAAAGAAAAAGGAGAGTTATATTGGGATATATAGGGAAAGGTGTATAAGAAAAAAAGACAATTTATATTTAATAAGAGGTATGTTAAATATAAGTTGTAAATTCTCAATTGTCCTCGTATTGGTTCAAATTAAAACTTTATAAGTCCATCACAAAGGAAAAATGTAATTTGGTATAGTACATTAAAGAAGAAAAAAAAAATTTTAATTAAACTCTTTGGATTATATATATAGTATATATATGTTTGGTGAATATATATATATATGCAGTGGATTTTAGATATACATGATGGAATTGTATTATATATATATTGTGGATTATATATATATATAGAGTGGTTCTATATATATATGAAAAAGAGTGGAAGATTTAAGGATATGAAATATAATGGTTCATATAACAAAGAGTTTTATAAAGAAAAATTTTTTTATGTTTCACTTTATTGGAATATATATATACAATGTGGTGGAATTGAGGATAAATTAAAAATGAAACAAATTGTACATGGGACATAAGTTAAAATCTACAAGAAACATTATAAATATAGGCGATCTGGTTATATGTTATAATGTTAACCTTGTTGAGTTGTATGAATATAATATCTTCATACATGTTAATTTATTTCTCAAACTTTATACTAATTCACTGGGGATTATTAAAAGTGAATTCACCTTAAAAGCTGCAAGTACAAGGGAAGGACATATTTTATCATATGGCTGAATATTATTGCTCTAATTATGGTTAAAGGAGTAATAAATACTATGGTGGTAGAATAAATGGTCCTAGTAGAATGTGAAGAAATTTTTTTAGAAAATGTATAAATTATGGTAATTCTTTAAAAAAAGGGGAAAATTGTGTCAAATTCTATTTTGACATTATCAAGTAGTAATACTTATGAATGAAAAGGTACTGGAAGTACAGCGATGAACTGGAAAAGGGTAAGCATAATCATGCATATAGTACAACTGTTTTCATTCATTTATGATTACTAATGAAAAATTGTCAAATTGTTTAGCCAAGTGTGTAACAGGAAATTGTACACTCTGGAAACAAGAAGGAAAAAGGTGAAGATAAATCACCTAGAAACTCCAGAAAAGCTGAACCTGAACGGTTTGACTAATAACTGAAATTCTTAAGTTATTGAAATGCAGAATGTGGATGTGGATGATCAATTGTATGTACCTGACATTTCTTACATTGGTATGAATTGTGAACAGGGAAAACAGAATAAAAGATTTTCTAGACAGACTTCTTGCAAAGAAGTAGAAAGAAAAGCAACTGCATAAAGCAGGAGAGTACTCTGCTGGAAACAAAGCAAAAACAAAGAAGAAACCTTGTCAAAGATTAAAAAGTCAGCGTTAAAGTATAACACCGAGGAAGGTGTTGGAAAGGAGGGAAACTAGTGGCTTATAAATTAGCCTTACCCTTGCATAGTAAAATTCCTGATATGTTCCATGTTGGGAAAAAAAAAAAAAAAAATTATTATTTTTTTACATGATGCTTCTCACATGATTGATTTGAATTGTGGTCCAGGTGGAACCAGAAGAGGAATTTCCTTCCAGAGTCGCTTCAAAGATGAAAGCGAGAAGGAATTGAATTGTGAAAATGAACAGTAGCTAGAGTAAAGGTGCAGTGGAGCACTTTACTGCTGAAAAGCTACATGGAACAGAGAAGCTAAGATGATGGAACAACATTCATAATTATGTTCAAAATAAACTAAGTAGATAGTTTTCAACACCGAGGACGGTGTTTACTTTCAGAGGGGGAATATGTAACACCCCCAAGTTCTATGCTTTTCAAATGAGACATCTGAACATAAAGCCAAAGGGGAGTGGACCCCAACGGATAATTTTTGTGGTTAACTATGTATTTATGAAAAATAAATAAAATATGATGTATGCACTATGACCAGATGAGAAAGTGAGATCACATGCCTAATCCATGAGGTGATGGAAAAGGAAAAAGACTTTCCCCAAATCTTTCAAAAATCCTTGAAAGAAATTATTTCTAATTTAGATTTTTGAGGAAAAATCTAAATTTCCCCAATGAAGAGGAGTAGTTGGGAAGAGGTGAGAAAAAGCTGGAAAAGCTGAGGAAAAGCTTAAAGCAGCTTTAAAGAGTCCCAAAATGGGAAGCCTAGGCTAAACAGGAATAAAGCATCCTGAAATTCTGGACGCAGAATTGGAAACAGGCTTTGGGGAAAGAACAGCTTAAATAAGCTGCTCCAGAACAGATGGAGGTTAGTCTGTTCTGGGAGGATCTCAGCTCGAGGGTGAGTTCTGGAGATAAACGAACTCTAAGGTTGGGTGGACTGGTCATAGTAGTGGTGTGCATGCATAAATTGGGAGATTTCTGTAAGTTGAATTAAACATGTCCATGGCTTATGAATTTTGCTGTTATGATTCATTATGCAGTTTATGAATTGTGATGTTATGGTTCATTATGCTCTTTATGAATTGTCATGCTATGATGCATTATGCAAATGTTAGATTGATTAAGTGTTAAGTAGTGCATGTAATGGCAAACCAAAGCTAGTGATCTCAGAGACAAATGGTTGGATTGTATGGATGAGCATTTGGTAGTAATGAGGTTAGAGATGACAGATCAATTGAAAAGCAAATCTGGTAACCATGTATAGGTATAGCTTGCTATTTCTTAAGGAAATATTTAATTGCTGTGTGTATAACCAGAAAATGTTAACCAAACAGTACCCATGAACAACCAGTGCCAAATAACTAAATCTATCATAACCATACTGATGGTCCAGAATTCACTGTAATCAATAACAGAAAGTAGGGAACAACAACCCTCAGCTGTGTTCAATGGAAAGAATTGTAAAATTTAGAATTTACAATATTCTATTAAATATAAGTGTAACCATATGAATACGGAAGTTGAATCCTAACTAAAGACGAGGATCTAACACTAGGAATTCTAAACTATCCGGTTCAGTATTCTCTACCCCCATTTGATTGAATCAAGAGGATCTGTTTCCTAGTTTTCCCATGGAACAGCTGAATCTGTCCCAGAGTGTCACACATGTTGAATGTTTGTAACAGTAAATAAGGGGGAAAATCCTATTGAATAATCTAGTGTGTGATAAAAGTTGTGTGTGAGGGAAGATTTTAAAAATATGTAAAAATACCATTAACAGAGCATCTATTTACCGTCCATATAAACTGCTGGGAAAGTAGTTGGAGCAATGGAGGTTCACTGAGTATAGATAGATGTATGTGAGGAGGCATACATCTATACCTCGATGCTGCAACTTGAAATGTTGAAAATTTTATAAGGCCTGCAAGCTGGGAAGTTTGAGGAAGGGCCTAGTGATCATCTAGAGTTGGACAAAACTCTGGAAAAAAAAAATTCTCATGAACATTCTTATATTCCATGGCGGTCTATAAGTACTGAAAAGAAATTTAAAAATCCGGATAACAGTCTGAATTTGTAAGTGATTCAACATAAAAACTATCAATGTGATCTGGCGCATAAAGCGGAGAATACCTGAGTTATGTTATAGGGGTAGAAAGTTGGGTCTGGGAGACGTGACACTAGCACATTTATCCAAGAGCACCACAAAAGTACTATGTGATAAAAAATTCAAAAAAAAAATATTTTAATCAGTGCCCCATATGTAAAATAGGGCACTGGTGCGCTATTTCATCATGGCGCACTATGCGCACACTATTTCACAAAATATATATATATATATATATATATATATATATATATATATATATATATATATATATTCTCTTAATCGATGCACCATGTAACATATAACACACCACACCGGGTCTCCTAGTTCACAGAGAGCACAATATGGTGGTCCCTTTTTTGCGTGGGGCGTTTATGCTACAAAAACTAACACTGGATGATTTTTATTATTTGGCTCTATAAATCGGTGCAGCGGTTAACATGTAACGCATCGGTGCTCCTTGTTGACATAGGGCACCGTACGGTGTGTTATACTATTTTGGAAATGCGTTTATAAGACCACTACGCATCAAGGTCGGTGCGTACACCATGAAGGGCCCACCAGTTTCTTGAGATATTTTTTTACCTAAAAGTTGACAATTTATTTATAAAATATATTAATGAATGATATGGTATAGGTTTCATATTGATAAATAAATGGCTAACAAGAGATCAAGTAACAAAAATACTGATAACACATCAAGAAAAGAAAAAAAGGCAAGTTCTTTATAAATTCTTTACAAAAAATATTATTTTTGAACTATATGTAAGTTTAACCAATATGTATTTTTTAGTGTGTATCATGCAGAGCCACAAAATGACCAAGCTTTGTAATATTATTTCTTATCTAGGACTCGAAGAGAATAAAATATTGATGGAAAATTTGCAAAAGGATGAATGAGGTGAATGAAAAAATATTATCGATCCAATATGAGTTTCTTTTTTTAATTTTCATTAATAATGTACTTAAAAATATTAGATAACATGTGTCAAACAATATATTAATTCACATATGTTTAATGTTCTATAGGGACCAACAACTCAGAAAACTAAGAAAAGAAAAAAAATTGAACATGAAAATGAAAATGAATTTCTCCTTAGCTCATCTAGAGTGGTGTTGGAGGTTAATGAAAGGGGTAAAAAAATTTATAAAATTTTGAGGGATCTAGTGGAATGTATGTATAGACGTTCTTGCCACTTACAATATAAAAATCAATCCAGTGATTCCAAGAACCAAATTTTATCTAAACTACAATAATAGTTTCTAGAGAATTGGTCAATGAGACACATCAGACTTTTAATAGAAAAAACGTACAACAATGAAAAAAAAGGAATGAAAAAGTAATATTCCTTTAAATGTTTATCTAGAATTATTTATAAATATCACTTTTGTTATATTTACTTTTCATATATCAATATAAAAATTAAATAGTTTATTGTCATGTTATATTTTCAGGAATATTATGAAAATCTCAAAAGATGAATAAGCTGATATCAGAAATATGCCAATAGGAATGTCCAAAAGAGGTGTACAAGGAGATGGTCAAAGAAGTGGACAAAATTGCATCACAGGAAGAGCCATCTCAACAACAAGGTGCTTCAAATATAATATGTAATCATTGAATTTTTCAATCATTAGGTACAATAAATAAACAATTTAGCATTAAATATTAATTTTCAAGTATTTTCTTCCCAAAAAGAAAAGAAAATGGAACCCATTAAGAACATAAAACAAGACAAGGAAGAAAAGGGTTGATATCTAAGTTTGTGAGTAATTGTTACTTCCTTATAACAACTTAACTAGATTTCATTTTTGTATTTTTAAGTTGTTTTACAAAAATCATCATTGAATGTCTTCAAACAGACCTCCTAACATACAAAGAAGAACCATCAGATGAATTGATTGAGATTGGGTTAAATATGGGTTGTGAGTATATGTTGGCATATCAGAAATTAATTGTGGAATTTGTAAGCATATATCAATCTTGTTTTACTTAGCTCCGTCTATAATTAATAGAACAAAAAAAAAAAAATTATTAAATATATGATTTTTTATGGTGTATAAAACTTGCAGGAAACAAAGTATGGAACTGTGCCAATAGATGAAATCTTGAAAGATGGCATACTACATCATTTTCAAAGAATTTGTATAGTTCATGAGTCAACTGTTGCTATGGTACGTCATTTCTTTTCGATTTACATTGATGTATATTATTTAATATTGCAATTTTCATTATTCTCACCAATGTATATACACTCATTATAGTTTATTTTTATGTTTGTAGATGGAAGGTGAATATGAAGGAAACAATCAACACCTTGAACAAAACATTCCTAAAAATAACCCATGTCATGGAAGTAGCTTGAGCAGTGATAGCAGTTCAAGCGAAGAATGATGATAACTATGTTTGGATATCAAAGCAAGGCGTTATATTTTTTGAAATATTTGTCTGTGAAATCAAAAAATTTGTTTAATTTAATGGACATACCAATAACTGTCCCATAACACCACTAATTAAATTTATGGATGATTAAATATTATAATGAAGAGATGTGAAATTTGATGATATGTGTAACACCCCTAGTTTATGTTTTCTTTCAAAGCTAGACATTGAAATTTAATCCTAAGGGGAGTGAACCCCCCATGGATAAGTATTTTATGGATGTAATTAAATACTTAATTTGAGAAAATAAATAAAATAATTCTGTGCAGATTGGCCAAAATGAGAATTATGAGATCACTTGCTAAATCCATGAGGATGGATAAAAGCAAATACTTTCCCCAAAAATCTTTCAAAAATCCTTGAAAGAATTTATTTCTAAAATTAGATTTTGAGGAAAATCTAGTTTCCCCAATGATGTGGAGAGTAGTTGGGAAGAGGTAAAAAGTTGGGAAAAGCAAAAAGCAGCTTTAAAAGTCCCTAAATAGGGAAGCCTAGGCAAACAGGAAGAAAAGCATCCTGATATTCTGGACGTAGAATTAGAAACAGGCTTTGGGGAGAAAAAGCTTAAATAAGCTATTCCTGAACAGATCATAGGTTGGTTTGTTCTGGAGGTGGTCTCAGCTCGGGGGTGAGTTCTGGAGACAGAGGGACTCCACGGTTGGGAGGACTGGTCAAATACCAAAGTGGTATGCTCACAGTGTTATGAATGATTAAAACTATTTGTTGCTATGTGTAAAAGTTGATGATTATAGCTGCACACTAGTTAAATGTTTTATTTTGTGCTGGTGTTCCATAAATTTACAAAATAGTAGAGTAATCAAACTCTTTCAGTTCTGTATAGTTGTAGGAACCATAAAAATGAGGACAAATCCGCCAGAATCTCTAAACCAGTTTCTGGTTTAAATCTGGAGATTATGTTATCTCATAAATTGTGTTTATGTAACTTTAATTTGTTTCTGTGTAAATAGAATTAATTCAGTGAACATTTGTGAAACCCAGAAAACTGTGAGTAGGAGAAATTAAGTACATGTAGGGCAGATCTATACACATCTGTCGGAATTGCTAAGTAAATTACAGACATGTAGATTTGCAAAATAGCAGTGCATGTTTAGCTGTAGAATTTTCTTCTATAATATGGACTGAAGGCAAGAGTGTACAGTCTGATACTATAAATTCAAATGTCTCACATATATATATCAACATATAAATATGTAGGTATTAAATAAACAGGACTATAGATGTTGCTAATCAAGTAAACAAATGTAATTTGAGAATTATCTATATATAAAACTGATGTTGATACTTTTTCTAAAGCAAGGGTCACACATAAATAAATTCTGGTAATTATAAACTGGGAAGGATAACAAGAAATTTCTCCATTAGATCTATAGTAGGTCCAGAAGTGTAGTCTAAACACTACATAAACTGCAATTATAGGCTAAGAAAAACTAGAAATATATATATATATATATATAGTTGCAGAAAGATGTCATAAGTAACCAATATAATGGAACCCAAACTAAGGGGTGTAAAGAGAGTCCACTATTGGGTTCAATATAATACACTTGAAACTTCAGACTCTGGGTAATATGGAAAATTCTCCTTCACTGAGAGATTACAACTTGACCACTTTTGTGTTCAAGAGACTTATAGTCCATTGAGCTACTATATGAGAAGGAACAGAAATTAAATTAAGACGAGTACATCTCTGATTTTATTCAACTAAATTTCAGAAGACCATTAATGAAAGGGAAAATAATTAACAGAAGTATTAATGGAAACAAAATACATATTATTGAGTTGTCCATAATAACAGAGCCGAGGAATAGACATGTCTTATCTATATACATATCAAATGTTATAACCACTTATGGAAACAGGATACCATAGTGCTATTATAATATTCCATAACTGAAAATACCGGAAATTTCATCATCCGAATGAAAAACTATTAATAGTCACAGTCTCTGGCAGAGTTTAAAAATTACAATAAACACTTTTTATGACAATAAAAATGTTAAACGGTCTGAACAAATGTTGTAGAACAAGTGACGAGAACTAGCTTCTCTCTGACCAGTATACTGTGAATACCGACCTGAAACGCCAAGAGCATTGACATTAGTGTCGAATTAAACCATGCCTTTCATGGTTCACAAAGAAAGGAGGAGCGTATAACGTTCGGGAATACCTGTAGTAGAAACAATCGGTGATGAGAATACGAGTAGAGTAAGAAAAAAAAACATTTATCAAGAATGAAATATTAACAAAGAATTAAGTTGGTACCTGGCAAAGGAGAAACCCATTCCTTTCCAAACATCCTGCAATAAACGCAGTGGCATAATATCAACAATTCGAAGAGTAGGTGTTTTAATATGGAACAGAAAGCCACGGCTTCTGTGATAAAATCAAAAATTAAACACTGACCTAAGACCTGGACAATGCTCGAACCGAGTAAAATCCACGTATAGCCAGTCGAACAACCTTGGATAAACCTCGACTGATGTAGAGGGAGGGGAGGGGTAAGCTTCTATCCAGAAACGATAGAGCATGTGCCACATCCAACGTTCATAAGTAGACCTACAAGGTAGCAGAAGAGATGTTGAATTAATAGAAAAAAAAAAATTTAACATATTCAAACAGAAAAATTTCTGCTAGAGATTGTCCAAATGACAAATACGAAATCTCGACTATGAACGAGACCATGTAACGAATTTATTTTAATTAACCTCAGCCCTCGCTCAAGTAACAGAGAATATTTTCTATGGATAGAGAAATTCATATCAAGACATAAATACAGAGCGAAAACTCAACGTTAACAAAACCAGAGACATGTGCAAACCTCATACATGAACCATCACGCGCTGAGGGCATATTTACACCGACGTTTAGGAGCGTCTACGCTCAGCTCCTCCAAGGAGCAGCGTCTCGCCTCCAGGAGGCAAACCGAATGAATGAAAGGAGAAAAGAACCAACTCAATAAATAACACAGATAATTTATACAAATGTGCCAAATCCAAGATCGAAGAAACCCTAACGATCAGAAATGATCTTCACCGTCCATGTGGCCTTCAATCCATGGCTTAGCCACGGATCGAGCTTGGGAAAGTGGCATTTAATACACAATAGTTTCAAACATAAATGTTGATCTATGAAATCTATGCCAAGGTACCATCGAACTTATCATATGTCTGGTGTATTAATAAACGCATGCTGGCATGGCATGTCACAACACAACACATAGTTACATATACCCTCAAGCATGGAAGTATACAAAACCAATGAATTATAAAATCAACAAGGTGTCATGAATAAGATGACGAGGAGGATTGAATAAATAACGTGACCAATTTCCTCAGTCCGCCATGCCAACGGGACGCATAGAGTGTAATGAAAAGTTAATTCTTATATCTCCACATCACTCAGCATCAAAGGTATGTACGTAAAGAATAAACAATACAATGGTCAGGCTCACCATAAATTCTTACTCTCGACAGGAGAGTAAATGTGAATAGACCATGGATAATTCGTGTTGCAAAGGTGGAGTAATAAGAATCGAAATGTACAAAGTCTCCAAACCCATCGAATACCATATCTAACATGTGGGAGAATGCTATTGAATAAAAACATAGAGATTAATAAGCCTACAAAGGTGTGCATAATAATTATGAATAAATTGTTATGTAGGAGGACCATATAAATGTGGTAGAGTATATGTATCATTTATAATATGCATGAATAAACAAGCATGGGAGTAAATGAATTCATATAATAGAGATGGTGAAGAACGGGTGTAAATTCTATCAACCGCAACCATTATATACTCCCAAGGATAATATGAGGAATAGTAACCCTATTCCATTACAAATCAGTTGACGAAATTTCGAATGTGGAATTAAACAGCTGCAGTCAATAGAAGCACTGAAGTCAGTTATAAAAAATAAAAAAATAAAAAAAATTGGTGGAAAGAAGAGACATTACAATATGATATAACAAATTAATCCAAACATCACATTCAAATGCTCTAATAAAAATTTAATTCATATGAATAC
This sequence comes from Pinus albicaulis, assembly GCA_034641835.2. NCBI lineage: Eukaryota > Viridiplantae > Streptophyta > Pinopsida > Pinales > Pinaceae > Pinus > Pinus albicaulis. The sequence goes on along the minus strand of CM076570.1, from coordinate 321,160,346 downwards.
TGCTATAAGATATATATGTGTCATCTTTTGATGAATAATGAATTTTAAAAAATCACAATAATTATGATATGATATAATAAATTAATCCAAACATCACATTCAAATGAATTAATAAAAATTTAATTAATATGAATATTTTTGTAAGATGTGTTGACTTTTGATGAATAATGAATTTTTAAAAATCACTATAATTGCACTGTCACGGGTCAATGTTTCTAAAAAATAAAAAATGAACACCAGTGTGTTTCTATGACCTATAGGCACAGCAAAATTACCAAATTTCGATTATAAATCTCGATGCGCTTGTGTGATATTGCGCACCGGTGCGTTTCTGTGAGACTATGCACCGATGCATTTGTACGACCTATGGACACGGCACCAATACCAATACCAATTATAAATCTCGGTGTTTTTGTGCGATACTACGCATTGGTGCATTTATGTGAGACTATGTACTGGTGCATTTGTACGACCTATGGGCACTACATAAATACCAATATGAATTAGAACAATCATTGCATTTTTCTGATACTGCACACTGGTGCGTTTCTATAAGTCTACGTACCGATGTGGTGAGACGACCTACAGGCACTGCACAAATCCCAAGACCAATTAGAATGGCCTAGTGCATTGTATCACCAAACTGCACCCGATGCAGTTTTATACCTTGACGGCCCGGTGCATGCACCTTTGACCACCACGGGCCACCTTCTAGATTACACGCACCGGTGCGTTGACACCTTAGTGGTGCACCGATGTAAAAAAACATATGTAATAGCCTCTGATCACCCATTATTTTTAGTTATGTTGAATTTCTATCCTCTAAAACCTCCGTAACCATAAACGGATGTTGTATAAAATGTTTTTTGACAATTTGGGCCAATTTATAACACTAAAAAACACCTTTATAACCTCTGCTAGAGAGTCTTTTCCTTGTAGTGTCACGACCATCCATCTTTCATCTTTGGATCTGCGATTTAATCGTAGCCATTCGCTCAACCTTCTCAGCTCTTCTTGCCTCTTTTCCCCGCTCTAATCTCTTTCGTCAATAATTAAAGCTTTGACTCTGGGATTCAATCCTCGTTATTGTTTCCTCCTTAGGAATTCTTCTAAGTATTCTGCTCTTTATTCGGTTTCTCTTCTTTCTAATGCCACTGCTCTGTAATACGGCTTCCTCCATGCTACTCCTACACTATCCTTCCAAGTTTTTTTTAGAATTCTTCAACGATATCTCTCCTGAGCTTTGTTCAGCCTGTAAATGCATGGATCACTCCTAAGCTTGTTCCTTGTCTTGTCAATCCTCATTCTATGCCATAACTTTGTTGACACGAAGTTCACAAAAACTTCATCTGCTCGCTCGATATGTATATTCATTAACATAAACAATGTGCCTATATAATAACAGAGAGCCCAATCAAAATTGAAAACATTCGAAATTAATTTATAAATGAAAAATACACATAACCAAGCCCTGGGATGGTTGGTTTTTACATTTATTCCTACTCTCTGTTCAACCTTCTTTCAAAACTATTTCTCTATGGAAGTTATAACCCCACAATGGTGGATTTGGCTTTTTTTTATGCCTTTCACAAAATCCCCATATGTTTGAGAAACTGCTATTCAATTTTAGAACAATTTATTCAACTAAATGCCTAACTAATCCTAATCTAACTATTTTTTTAACCTACAAATTACAATGGCTATGTTATCCCAAATTAAATTTAAACAAAATACTTTAAAACTAAAGTCTTCAAATTATTAGGACCGCTAGTCCTCTTCCCAAGCCACAACATGTGACTAGCTTGTCACATTGTTGGCTCTACCTTAATAATCCTACATCAATAACAATAAATCAATTATGAGAAGCCCTAATATTATAAAATCCAAAATTATAAACCCTAATATTAATATTATATCTATAATATTGACATTATAAACTTTACAATAAATATTTTAAACCTTAGGATTAATATTTTAAATGGAAAGATTAATATTATAAACAATAATATTAAAAAACCTAATATTATATGCCCAATATACCGTAATAATAAAAGATCCACTATTAAAAACTCAAAATTTCATATCATGATACTAAATACAATATTATAAACCCAAAATAAAACACTACAATATCAGAAATTCAAGGGATTAATATTTAAACACATGCGGAAATAAATACAAGGGTTTAATATTATAAACCCAAGGGAAAACAAACACACGGGGGAAATATTAAACCCTAAAATAAATAATAACAAACCTAAAAGATTAATAAACCCAAAGGAAAATAAATCTTAGGAATTAATATTTTAAACCCAACTTAAAATAAACTGAAAATAAAAATTAAACCTTAAGATTAATAAAAATGAACCCAAATGATTAATATTATAAACCCAAGGGAAAATAAATTAAATGGAAAAACACTAAACCCTTGGGTTAAAATGTTACATTAATAATAATAGTAATATGATACATCATGATATTAACCTTTAATACTAAATTGAATATTTTAAACCCTAACACTATGAAACCTGGATTAATATTATAAACCATAAGGTTGTAAATCCTAACATTAATATTATAAATTCTAATAATAAACTTGAGATATTAATGATATAAACCAAACACTAAGATTTGTATTATAAAATCTAATAATAAACCCAAGATATTACTGATATAAACCAAAGTGATTAATCTTATAAGTTTCCGGAATAATATACCCAATGAATTAATATTATAGAACATTAATATTATTAAACCTAAAGGGTTAATATTAATATTCTAAACCCTAAAATTATAAAACTCAATATTATAAATTCCAATATTAAAATCTAAACTTTCAAAACTTTATACTAAATACTATATTATAAACCCAATATTAAAAACCCCCATATTATAAACCCAATGGATTAATATTATAACTCGACGGGAAATAAACCCAATAGATTAATATTAGAGACCCTAAGGACAATAGTCAAAAACCTTGAGATTAGTATTATAAACCTTATGATTATAGACCTTAAAATTCTCAACCCAAAAAAATAATTTTATAAATAATGTGATGTTGGTATTAATCACATAAATTTAAATATAATATAAATATAAATATTTATAATTAATAATTAGAATTAATATTCGTATTAATATTAATTTTAATAATTATTAACTATAATTATAATAATTATTATTATTAATTATTAATAATTATAAATTATTAATAACTAATAGTTATTAACTATTAGTGGTTACTAATAATTATTAATATTTATAAATTATTAAATATTAATTATCAATGATTATAATTGTTAATAATTATTAATAATTATGATTAGTATTTGTAAGAGGTTAAATATTACAAACTAAACGGATTGATACTGTAAACCCAAAGGATGAGTATTTTAAACCTAAAATATTATTCGTATTAAAAACCAACTAAATTAAAAATCTAAGAGATTGATATTAAAAGTTTATGGGATTATTAAACTCAATCTACTAACATTACAAACACAAGGAATTAATAAACCCAAAGAATTTTGAATATTATAAACCAATGATTGATATTATAAACGTTGGAGATTATTAACATAAGCAAGCAATAAACCTAAGGGATTAATATTATAAAACCTAGGGATTAAAAATCCAAGAGAATAACATTATAAAACCAAGAGATTAATGAACCCAACTAATTATTAATATGATAAACTGAATATATATTAAAAACGCAAAGAATTAGTGAACCCAACTAATTATGAGTATTATAAACAGAAGGGATTAATAAACCCAACAGATTAATATTATAAAAGATTTGTAAACCCAACAGACTAGTATTATAAACCTAGGGTATTAGTATTAAGCCATAATATTACAAATTATAAATCCAAGGTATTAATATTAAACTCAAAATAAATCCAAGAGATTAATACTAATATTAAACCCAATATTAATATTCTAAACCAAGGAATTAATAAACTCAAAGAATTTTTATTATAAACCTAATGGATTATAAACCCAAGAGATTTAAATTAAACCTTAGTTTTAATATTATAAACCTTATGAATGATAATATACCCTAGGAATATAAACCCTTAGATTAATAAACCAAAGAGATTGATATCATAAAAGACAGAGACAAATATTATAAACCCAAATGATATAAATACTAAGGTAAATATTATAATCCTTAAAATAAACATTAAAACCTAAGATTAATATCATAAACTTTAGGCTCAACATTACAACTCTATCACATTAATAAATTCAAAGGATTAATACTAGCATTTTGCAAATGAATCTGCAAAAGAAAACGTCGAAGGTCACATTAATTGCTGAACGGATGATTGGACAGTTGTGTGCACTATTGAGATTTGCTGAGTTTTTTCGTTTTACGACGAATCTCTACAGTGTCGTGAGCTAAAGCCTCACAATAGATAACGCCTTCGGCGTTAATTAAAAATTAAAAAGAATAATATTAAATTTTAAAATTAATATTAAATCGGAAGAACATAAACTCAAATATTAATAAGTCCAAAAGATTAATAATTTAAACCCAAAAGATTATACACTAAAAAGATTAATATTAAATCCTAAGATTTATAGTATAAACCATAGATTTAATATTAAACCTTACTAATATAAACTTTATGATTAATATTAGAAATTTTAGGAACAATATTATAAACCCAAAAGATTATTAAAAACATTACATTAATACTAATATACTAAAAGAATATAAGTTTAAGAAAATAAAATTAAATACTAAGATTAATATTAACCCTTATTAATATAAACTCTAATAATAATATTTTAAATCTTATAAACTCAAGATATTAACAGTTTATATTTTGAATGTATTAATACACCCCAAAAAAGAAAGAAAAGAAGAACGATTAAGTCTCGTTGGTAAGGGTGCTAATATACAAGTCTTTGTACTACCCTATTGCTACGTAATGGAACAACATGTAAATGCAAAAGAGTATCAGAGGTATTTGCTTGAAACGAACTTCGGTCTACAAATTGCAGCTGCTATTTTTAACATTTAGGTGAAGGAAACTGGTGACCCGATTGTTGATTCGGGTGGGACTCCGATTATCCGAATTTACGATCTGGTTGAGGATTATTACGTAAAAGTTCTGGAACATTCATTCATATTTTGTGATTGTCTTATTTGGTTTGAATCGAAAAGAAACCAATCGATGGATTTACACTATTTAAAAAAAAAAACACCTATAGTATACGGTAGATTTCGACAAAGATGGATCCGTTGACTCAACTTATTCTCACTGAAATTAAAAAGTACAATGAAAGTTCACACAAACTTATTCAGTTTATTTTTTTTTTACTAAACGTGTCCATTATCAAATTGCATTTGAATTCATGGTTATCAAATTTGGTTTGGTCGGCTAATTAATATGAAAAACTGGATATTTTATTGAACATGGTGAATTATATGGTTTAATTCAGTTTGGATAATCAATCCATACAATTCCCTGTCACCGACATTGCAGTTATAGCTGCTCACTGATCTCCTAATTTTCTTCGTCATTTTAACTCTTTTCCGACCTGATATCTCTAGCACGGGGGCCCTATAAATTCATGGGCATCACTACCACACCTTTTGCCTCTTCAGTTTGATTTAGATTTACTCATCTTTGCTATGTTATTTCAACAAGGATCTTTATATCTTGATGCTAGAGGTAAGGATCAAAACAGTATAAATTAACTTGTGTAAAGTTTGCAGAGATATATATATATTTTTTAATACTAGAGGTTAAAATTTAATATATTTTATTATAAATTTATCTTTATTCATGATTTATTTAATTTCAAGATAATAAAATCATTTGAAATGCAAATGTATATTAGCAAAATCATATTTATCAATATGATTCATATAATCAAATATATTTATATGAAGTATATATATATAACCACATTAATAAACATGATAAATATAAGCTCATAAACATTTATCAATTACATTAATAATTATTAAATCTATAGTGTTAATGTGGGTATTAGAGATTGATTAATTATAAAACCAGGATGTGTTGGCACAATCTTAGCTCCGATAGTCATCATCCTTCTTCTCTATGCTAACGATATTGTTCTTCTTGCAAGGTGCCCATTTGATAAGCAACTTAGACTTCTTAAGGATTTATGCTCTATCATGGGTATGTCTGTTAACACTCACAAAACAAAAGTTATGATTATCAAATCCAAAAAGGACACTTACGCTAATTTTATGTATGACAATAGTAACTTGGAGGAATTGTCTTCTTACAAGTACCTAAGAATTGATATTCATCGCAAGCTCAACTGGAACTATAGCATTCAGAAAAAGATAAATGGGGGGTGGAAAGCTTATTTTGGTCTTGAAAATAATTGTAAAATAGCAAACCTCGTAATGTGGGATAGAAAGAAGTTTCTCTTTGAAACTTTAGTCACTCCTGTTATCTTATATGGATGTGAGGTTTGGGGTTGCAGCATCTCTAGAGAATCCTGGAGAAAGTTTGAGCAAATCCAGAAGCGTTTTATAACTTATAACCTTAAAATTAAAAGCAATACACCCTATCCTATTCTCCTTATAGAAGCGAGTCTTTCCCCTATCGAGAGCCTAGCTATGACTAGGCTTTTGTTGTACAAGTACAAGCTCAATAGCATAGGAGAACATAGACTTCCTAAGATAGCTTTAAATTCTAGCCAGAACCACCTAAGGCTTAAACGAGGTTGGTATAAAGACACCATGGCCTAGTTAAACCATTGGGAGATCGACAAGAATGTTGCATTGCAAAACATTAATAATAGTAAAAAAATTGTTACTTCTAAGTTCAAAGAAAAAATGTGGTATGAGAAAGATCTAGCAGCTAAAAGAAAATTAAGATATTATAAGGAGGTCATCAACCCCACCCTAGAAGATCAAAATTATCTCTCTTTTTTAACTAGCTCAAAGAAGAAAATTAATATAGCCAAGATTAGAACGAACTCTCATGAGCTCCATAGTGAAACAGGTCATTGGACAGTTCCTAAAACACCATGGATGGAAAGGATCTGCCATCTTTGTGAGAATATGAACATAGAGGATGAAAATCACTTCCTCTTAGAGTGCCCCGAGTGCAACCACATTAAAGCTCAATTTCATAATCTTTGTTACAATACTGACCTTCCTAGCCTTTTAAGATGTCAAAATTATAGTGAGCTCGGGAGGCTTCTCTCCAAGCTTTTTGAGCATAGGAATAAAATCTTAAATCAAACTAAATAACTCTTTTCTCTAGGTCCGATAGACCAAAGATTGGTCTGAGTGGACATTAACCACCATCATCATCATCATCATCATCAATAATATATATATATATATATAACAAAATTAATATAATGTTATAATAGTACTAATAATACTTATTTATCTCTCACCATTATCTTAATGACTAATATACATTTATTAACTTATTAATAATAGTATCAATATCTCTTATACACAATGATGGATTTATGAACAATTCCAATATAACAATAAATGAATTATTATAAGCACTAATGTTATAAACTCCAACATTATAAACCCTAATATTAATACTATATATGTAAAATTGACATTATAAACCTTATAATAAATATTTTAAACCATATGAATAATATTATAAATGAAAAGATTAATATTGTAAATAGTAATATTAAAAAACCCAACATTATATATCCAATATACGATAATATTAAAAAACTAAATATTATGTAACCAATATTAAAAACTCAACATTTCATATAGTGATACTAAAAGTAATATTATAAATCCAAAATAAAAAAATACAATATCACAAATCCAAGGGATTAATATTATAAAACCATGGGGAAATATATCCAAGGATTTAATATTATAAACTCTAGGGAAAATAAATACAAGGGAAAAATATTAAACCCTAAGATTAATAATTAGGAATTAATATTATAAAACTAAGGGAAAATAAATACGAGAGAAAAATATTAAACTCTAATATTAATAATAATAAACCCAAAGGATTGATAAACTCCAAGTAAAATAAATCTTCGGAATTAATATTTTAAATCCAGCTTAAAATAAACCTAAATGAAAAGTATTAAACCTTAGTATTAATATACATGAACCCAAAAGATTAATATTATAAACCCAAGAGAAAATAAATTAAATAGAAAAACACTAAATCCTAAGGTCACGTTACTAATAAGAAAAATTCGGTATATCATGATATTAAACTTTAATACTAAATTGAATATTTTAAATCCTAACACTATTAAACCTAATAAATATTATAAGACATAAAATTAATATTATAAACCATAATGGTGTAAATCCTAAAATTAATATTATAAACTCTAATAATAAACCTCATAGATTAATGATATAAACCAAACACTAAGATTTGTTTAATAAATCCAATAATAAACTCAAGATATTAATGATACAAACCGAAGTGATTAATTTTATAAACTTTTGAGAATAATAGATTTAATGGATTAATATTATAAACCCTTAAGATTTTAAACCTAAAAGGTTAATATTAATATTAATATTATAAACCTTAAAATTATAGAAATCAATATTATAAATTCCAGTATTAAAAACTGAACATTTCAAATTTTTATACTAAATAAGATACTATAAATCAAATATTAAAAACCCAAGAGATTGATATTATAGACTCAATGGAAAATAAACCCTCTGAAATATTAAACTCTAGAATTTATATCATAAACCAAAAGAATTATAAACCATAGAATTAATATTATAAACTTAAAACATCAAAAACATTTAAATTAGTATTATAAACCTTATCGTTATAGACCTTAAGATTATAAATCTAAAAAAATAATTTTATAAATACAATAACATGATGTTGATATTAATCACATAAATTTAAATATAAATATTTATAATTAATAATTAAAATTAGTATTAATATTAATATTAATATTATAATGGTTAGTTATTAGTTACTAATTAATATTAATAATGATTAGTTATTAACTATAAATTATAATAATTATTAATTATTAGTAACTAATAGTTAATAATTATTAGTAATTAGTAATAATTATTAATATTTATATCTAATTAAATATTAATTATTAATAATTATTAATGATTATAATTGTTAATAATGATTAATAATTAGTATTAGTATTAGTAAACTACATAAATACTATAAACCAAATGGATTGATATTATAAATCTAAAGGATAAATATTATAAACCTAGGAGATTATTCATATTAAAAATCAATAAAATTAAAAACTTAAGGGATTAATATTAAAATCCTAGGGGATTATTATATCCAAGCAATTAACATTACAAACCTAACGAATTAATAAACCCAAGAAATTATGAATATTATGAATCAAGGATTGATATTATAAACATTAGGTATTATTAACATAAGCTATCTATAAAACCAAGGTATTAATATTATAAAACCTATGAATTAAAAACCTAAGGGATTAATGAATCCAATTAATTATTAATACTAGAAACCCAAGATATTAAAAACAAAAGGAATAAATGAACACAACTAATTATGAGTATTATAAACTGAAGGGATTAATAAACCCAACATATTAATATTATAAAGTCAAGGAATCAGTAAACCTAAAAGACTAGTATTATAAACATATTATAAACATAATATTAAACTCTAAATTATTCAATGTGGGATTGTGACGTTGATAAATTGCAATGTAATGTATCAAGTAATTAATGTTATATGTAACACCCCTAGTTTTATGTTTTTCAAGTTAGACATTTGAACTTCAGTCCAAAGGGGAGTGGACCCCAATGGATAATTATTGTGTGGATGTAATTAATTATTTATTTATGAAAAATAAATAAAATGTTTCTGTGCACTATGACCAAATGAGATTTTTGAGATCACTTGACAAATCCATGAGGTATGGAAAGAGGCTAAGACTTTCCCCAAAAATATTTCAAAAATCCTTGTTAGAAATTATTTCTAATTTAGATTTTTGAGGAAAAACCTAAATTTAACCAATAATGAGGAAAGTAGTTGGGAAGAGGTAAAAAGCTGGAAAAGCATAAAGCAGCTTTAAAGTTCCTAAATAAGGGAAGCCTAGGCAAACAGGAATAAAAGCATCCTAAAATTCTGGACGCAGAATTAGAAACACGCTTTGGGGAGAGCATAAGCTTAAATAAGCTACTCCAGAATAGATTGAAATTGGTCTGTTCTCGGAGAGGATCTCAGCTAGTGGTGAGTTCTGGAGACAAAAGAACTCTAAGGTTGGGAGGAATGGTCATCAGCAGAAGTGGTATGTACACTAATTTTATGAATGGTTAAAATAGATGCCTTTATACAATATTGATAAATGATGTAACTATTATGTTGAATTAAGTTTTCTGAGATTTGTTATTCCTTATGTTTAACAGAATTAAATAGAAGAAATAAATCTTCAAAATTTCTTTATAGTAGTAAGAATAGATTCTAGGGAATACTATCAGCCAGAATCTCTAAACCATAATCTGGTTGAAATCTAGAGATATTAAAATAATTCCCTAGAATGATTACAGTGTAACTTTAATCTTCTTCTATAAGGAATAATTATATGAACAAAAAGATATAGATTTTCGATATTAATAGCTAAATGATATGTTAATTTAAACTTTGTATACACATGCATAAAGGAATGTAATCCAGAATCAAGAAAAGATTTAGTTCAAATAAACTGTAAGTTAAACCAGAAACGAGTATTGTTCTGTTGAATAAATGTAAACATACAAAAATAATTCTACTGCCTCATATGATATGTTGGCATGAAAAATACAAATCCTATTTAGAATAGAAATAACTAAAAGATGTAAGTAAAAGACAGATATACTAATGGTATTAAATCATTATTGTACTCTCTCCTCTGTATAATCAAAGTATCTTACTTGCAATCAGAGTGAATAACAAAATTTTGATCCCCTAAAATATATGTTTTATTTTATCAAAAAAAAATACCATACAGTACATAAGTTACAGAGAATCTATGGGGTAAGAAGATGTGGGAATCAGTTTAATTAAGTTAGCTTATAACTATGTATATGATATATCTATATCATTCACTATTAGAGTGAAAACTGGAACATTTAATAAATAGAAATAGAAAAATGTTAACCATAGTGATATGCTGTAATTACGAATTAACTTTTCTGCAAATTATCATTTTTTATTGAATGATTTATAAATGGTTTTATCATCTAAATTGAAAAGTTACAATAATAGAGATATAATGGAGGGCTAGTAGTACTAAAATATTGACTAGAGGAAAATACATTCTTCAAATAACTATATATTATTATCTACTGGTGCATTATGAAAATGATGATAAATTGTGAGGTGAAGTATAGTAAAATGAAATAAATAAAAGAACTTCCCTTGAATGTATTTCAGGCAATTATCAGTTAGGTATATATATATATATATATATATATATATATGCCCCAGAACAATTTATTAGTCAAACAAAAATAGTACCATACTGTTAAAAAGAAGTATGGCCCTCACTGTAAGACGAGAGGTCTTAAATAGTATAATATGCCTTCTAATAACATTTAAATTTACTACGATAAAAGAAAAAATCATTTGGGTGTTTCATATACCAAAGGTTCACACCCATTTAGACTTAGGAACTTCGCCGCGACCTAGCCGCCTTTGCTGGTTTTCCTGGTGCTGCCGGCCTGGCTCTTCTGCCTCGGCCTCGGTGGGTTCCTCCATTTTCTGCCTTGACAGCCCTTGCCTCAAGGCCTGTTGCTCCAGTGCAGTGTTTTGTAGCTACGTGGCTCGTTGGTCCTGCTCCGCGGGGCCTTCCTCGGCCCTTCCTCATTGACTGCGATGGGATCTGTGGCCATTCGCTTTTGATCTTGACTCTGGCCGACTATGGCTTCTCAAGATGGTCCTTCGGTGGGAATCGATGCACAATCTGCATTCTCCACCCTTGTCAAATCTCTTCCGCTTCAGCGCCCTCGTCCTTCTCTCTCTAAGTTCGTCAAGAAGCTCGATGGCTTGCAAGAGGTCGTTCTGCCTCCAGCCTTGCCAAGAATGGCCGCCCTTTCCCTCGCTGAGAGGGGTCTCATAGGGAAATTCACAGGTTTATGGCCTTCTCCTAAATTTGTTCAACATTGGATCGAGAAGAACTGGGCTGATAAAGTCAGTGGCAAAATTTCCATTCGTTTCTGCGAGAAAGGTTACTACACTTTTCATTTCGAAACCAAAGCTGATAAGGACTTAATATTCAGAAATGGACCCTATTTTATGGATTCCAGAGGGCTGTATTTGAACAAATGGACGCCAGACTTCGACCCCGAGCTGGATATCCTGAGTGTTGTCCCTGTCTGGGTTCGGCTTCCGCATCTCCCGCTCCATTGCTGGGGAGATGACTCGGTTCGCGCCATCGGCAACGCTGTGGGGAAGTACATTGACAGGAGCGAGCCCAAGGACAATATGCAAGCATGTGCGCGCATTTGTGTGGAAGTTGATCTTGGCAAGGGTCTCCCATAGGCAATCAAGCTGAAGGTGGATGACTGGACACACATTCAGCAGTTGGACTATGAGCAAATCCCTTTCAAATTCAAGGTATGTCACGAGTACGGTCATTTTGCCAACCGATGCACTAAAATTGCTATTGATGAATCTATTCAACCTGAGAAATAATGGGAAACTGTAAAAAGGAAAAATACCTCTGTCGCTTCGCTTGCTGTTTCTCCTCCCAAATCTGCTCCCTTCAAACCTAATCATTCTTCCTCATCGACTCCTCCGCCCTCTCCCCCTAAGAAATCCTTGGAGCATACCAATCCCTTGGAGTCCTCTAACCCTTTCATCTCCATATCCCTCGATGATGACCCCCCCATCACCCTGCCTCCATCCCTGGACGGTACTCTCGCTCCTTCCTCCCCCACAAACCTCTCCCCTTCCTTCTCTCATGATCCTCCCTCACCTAGATCTACCAGAAGTTCTGCCAAAGAACATGGGGCCAATCTGGATACTCACAGGAAGCATGGTCCTGGCAAGAGATCGACTAAACAACATAGAGAAGAAAATGCCCAAAAAGATATAGCCATGGGCACTCAAAACCCTATTGAAACTTACATTTTGGGGCAAAACAACAAGGATGTGGAAACTAAAAACAAGGGAGGGCGAGCAACTCTCCGTACCCCTCTCACCCAATGATGAAAGTTCTATCTTGGAACAGTAGGGGTTTAGGGCACCCCTCCAAGATTTCAGCTCTGAATGATCTGATAACTCAGGAAAAGCCAGGAATTTTACTGTTACAAGAAACAAAGCAGGGATACCAAGAAATGAGAGGGATTATTGATCGCCTCAAGCATTACGAAGGAAGCATTAGCGAATCAAGGGGAGCTTCAGGGGGGGTCGCTACCCTTTGGAGCCATACTGCTTGGAAGCGCCATTCAGATACTATCAACCAATTTTGGATCAAAGTCACTCTAGAGAATCTCATGAGTAACCAAAAAATCATCATCTACAATGTATATGCTCCAAACCATTACAGGGATAAGGCATTGTGTTGGAATTCTCTCCAAATCGACATTGATAATGAAGATTGCAGCAGCATCGTTCTTGGAGGAGATCTTAATCTCATACTCCACACCAACGAAAAGAAAGGGGGCTGCTTTATCCACGATCCTTACAGATCGCAGCTGGAAACTATTATGCAGGACCATGATCTAATTGATGTCGCCCCCAAAAACAGAAGGTACACATGGAATAACCGCAGATTGGGCAAGGCAAATATTATGGAGCAGTTGGACAGGTTTCTGGTGAATATCTCACTCATCTCCTCCTTCTCCACGGCTTTCTCTGTTATACTACCCTTTGCTGCTTCTGATCACTATCCCACAACGTTAACTCTTGAAACCCACAGTCCACTAGGCCCCATTCCCTTCAAGTACAGTTCGTTGTGGAACAACCTGCCTGCTGTAGACTAAATTGTTAGGCAAACTTGGCGTCAGCATATTGAAGGATCGCCAAGCTTTATCTGGGAAAGCAAATTAAAAAGGACCAAAAGCGCTCTAAAGGAATGGGCCAGAAACCACTATAAAGAGCTGGAGAAATTCAAAGCTGAGATCAAATGTAAACTAGAACAGATCCATAACACCATAGAGGAACATGGTTTATCCCTGGACCACAAAGCAAGAGAAAGCGATCTTTATTTTCAGCTCTACCGTGTCAATCGTATGGAGGAGCAGAAATGGAGGATCAAATCACGTCAGTTGTGGCTGCAAGGAGGGGACAAAAATTCCTCCTTCTTTCAAAAACAAACCACTGCTAGAAAAATCAGAAATAATGTCACCTCCATCATTGACGATGAAGGCCAACTTCATACCTCTCAAGAAGCTATAAAAAAGGCAGCCTCAAAGCACTTCAATACGCTCCTAACTGAAACCAAAGAGGCCGAAGATTACTCAAATCTGCTGCAATACCTACCTTCATAAATTAGTGCAGAAGTTAATGCAGAGCTTACCAAGGACATTGATGAAGATGAAATTCAAAAAGCCATTTGGGCTCTCCAGCCAGACAAGGCTCCTGGCCCTGATGGCTTCCCCATTAATTTTTATCGTTCACACTGGGGGACCATCAAAAAAGATCTTGTCAAGATGATAAAATGGATCCAGCGCAAGAATAAAATTGGAGGCTTCACCAATGCTACTCAGCTTGCCCTCCTCCCTAAAGAAAACCGACCCTCAACCTTTTCTCGTTTCCGGCCCATTTCTCTTTGCAGCTCCTCTTACAAAATCTTGTCCAAAATCATAGCTACTCGCCTCAAACCCATTCTTCCCTCCCTCATATCTGAGAATCAAGGAGGCTTTCTCCCAAATAGACAAATTTCCGACTCCATTCTGCTGGTACAAGAGGCTATTCACTCCAGTCAAATAAGAAAAGAAAAAGGGTTCATTCTGAAATTGGACTTAGCCAACGCCTTCGATCGGGTAAGACACTCTTTCCTTCTTGTTGTCCTTAAGAAAATGGGGTTTGCTCCTACTTTCATCGACCTTGTTCATGCGTGTATCTCAGGTCCTTGGATCTCCCCCCTTATCAATGGCAGGCCAGGACCCTCCTTCCAATCTTCACGAGGATTACGTCAAGGTTGCCCTCTCTCCCCCTACCTTTTTATTTTGATGGTCGAATCCTTCAGCCGGGCCCTTGACCATAAACGTCGCACCGGCCTTATCACTGGCATTAAATTTGGGAATGGAGTCAAAAACATAAACCATTCTCAGTTTGTTGATGACACCTTGTTAATGGGAGGTGCCTCCAACATTATAGCTCGCCGCTTCAAAGCACTCTTAGACAGATTTATGAATTTCTCCGGAGGCATGATCAATCACCTCAAGAGCTGCATCTATGGATGGAACGCAATAGCCCATACACTTCAGAGCATTGCCAGCATTTTTGGGGTCCCCTGTAAATTAGATTGGGGGCACTTCTCATACCTGGGCATGCCAGTATGTCTGGGTTCTTTGAAAGCTGAAATCTGGGATACTATCATTGACAAAATGAATCGGAAAGTGTAGCAATGGGGCTCTCTCTGGCTTAACCCAGCTGGGCGCCTTGACCTTCTGAAATCTGGTCTATCCTCACTACCCCTGTATCAATTCTTGTTGCTACGAGCTCCTGCAAGCTTCCACCATAAAGTGGAAGCCATCCTCCGCCACCTTCTTTGGCAAGGGGGAAAGACTGAAAGAAAGAAATATAATCTCATCAACTGGAAACAGGTCACCCAACCCTATGAACATGGTGGGCTGGGGATAAGATCTCCACAGCTTCTAAACTTGGTCTTCGGTGGCAAGATTGTCTGGAGGTTCATCAACGGAGATTCTACTTGGTGGAAGTGAGTGTTGGAAGTCAAATATTTGAATTTTCCGAGGCAGCTCCTCTTAGTTCATGATATGCCCATCCGAGCTTGTACCAAAATCTAGGGACTGTGCAAAAAAGCAATTCCCATTCTCGCTGCAAATATTTCTAAGGTTCCCAAGGGGGGAAACAATACAAGATTAGGAGCTGATAAAATTTTGGGCCATCCTCCAATTAGCAATTGGCCTAGAACCCAGCAGATTCTTTCTTATCTGGCCAACAAAGGGATCCACAATTTGGCTCAGATTTCCAAATGGGATCTCCACACTCATCTCTGGACAGGATGGCAACTTCCGAACGCCCCTGAAGAGCTTCGTCTCAGTCTGGACACTCTACAGGTTCATCTTCACGGCATCGCTCCCACAAAACAAAATGAGGAGGACTGCTTCTGCTGGGACCCTACAGGCACTAGCTACACTGTCAAGGCCGCCTATCAACATATCTGCAATAGAGATCACCCGATGTCTAAATGGCCTCACTGGAAAACTGTTTGGAAATCTGAGACCCTCCCCAAAATCAAGTTCTTCATCTGGGTACTATTAAAAGGGAAAGTACTAACTTCTGATAACCTTAAAATTCGCGGTGTCTCAGGTCCTTCTCGCTGCCCAAACTGTTCCGTAGCTGAGGAGACTATCCAGCATCTCTTTATAAGTTGCTCCTTCGCCACTGCTTGTTGGAAAGAAGCCTTCCAGCAGGATCACCTCCCCTGGAGCCAGCATAGCACAGTCGCTGAGCTCTTACATTCTTGGAAAACGAATTACCCTTGGCAGCGTAAGAATAATCATGTGGCAAGAAGAGTCTGGAACGCCCTTCCTTATACCATGTTATGGCATATTTGGCTCGCTCGCAACCAAATAATCTTCAAAGACAAGGAAACTGACATCAGGAGATTACATAACAAGGCGAGAGGTCTCGCTATGGAAACAGTGGCTGCCAATTGCCAGCGAAACATCGATGTGGTGGGGCTTGTTGTCGAAGAGCGGAACTACATAGGGAGCTTGCTCGACCAGAGCAACCGTGACCTCTGCAATAGGCCACACAGACTCGACATCAGCAAAATTAAGAATCCTACAAGCAATTGGAAAATCCGAATGAAGGACACGGAGTTTGCTCATTGGCTAAAAAGTTGCAACACCTACCACTTATTTTTCGATGGGGCATCCAAATCAAACCCTGGCAAAGCAGGGGCGGGCAGTGTCATTTGTAATGCCATTGGTGACATCGCTCTGCCTTATGAGTGGGGTCTTGGTTCCACAACCAATAATAAAGCTGAAGCGCTTGCCCTTTATCAAGGACTTATTCAACTTCAGACTCTTGGCATTCGCACAGCTACTGTGATCGGTGACTCGGCAATCATCATCAGCCTTCTGGTTCATAAGCGCACAGCAGCCAACTTACCTCTTCAGCAAATCCTAAACCGATGTCATGAACTCACTCAGCGAATGCAGGAAGTTCGGTTCATCCACGTCCTCCGTACCCTCAATAAGGAGGCCGACGCTTGTGCCAACAGAGCCTGCTCTAAACCTCAGGGCACTCTTAGCAGAAACAACGCCGAATCCTTCTGTTTTCTTGCATGATAAAGAACGATCTACTCAGTTTTTCAATTGTGATTACTGCAATCATAAACTCCAAGTATTCGCTGGCAATCAGAAATCCGCTTTCGGCAGCAACTGAAGCTATCTCAGACCAACAAATTAAGAACCATCAGGCTCTTGATGGTGATCTTCTGCAGGTCCATAGGCTCTGATGATCATTTTGTTTAATCATGTTTCACAAATGTAGTCTCTTGCTATTTCAATTTGTCCGAATCTATACCGGATTAGTCTCTTCTACAATCAAACATAATCGGAACAGACAGGAACTGGGGCTCGCTGAGGTTTCCTCCTCCTCTGTTCTTCAAACTCAATGCTCTGTAATTCTGGAGCTCAGACTCCCATTTCACCTTTTTTGAATTCAATACAGCAACCGATTATGTCAAAAAAAAAACATTTAAATTTATTACAGAAGAGTTACAGTGGAAAAACTTTCACACCATAATATTCTAAAAGGAAAAACGATATGGTGAAAGGTTCTCGTTAAAAGGCGAGAGAGAGGACTAGGATCCTTAGTTCATAAATTTAATCTATAAAACTTTAACAACGGGAGATTTGTCTAACTGGAAATGCAGAGATGCTCCTCGGTTATCCATGACCAACCTGGATCACAAGCCGAGAGCGATGGTAATACTTGAGTCTGAATGCTCAGGATAAAACAAAAATTTTAAAAGTGTAAGCAAAGATCGAATGTCTTCATTACCTGCAACAGACCAATAATAGAAGTTTAACATCGATTTCAAAGCAATATAATTAAAATAAAAAGTGTGATGAAAACTTTTAATGAGTACTGGAGATGTCAAACCGTCAATACCTAAATAGAAAGATGTTGAAAAGCCCTTCACGATTATCTCAAGATGTGCACAGAGACGTGCATCAAATGATGAGTTTCGTTATAAGTCTCTATATAGATTCAATACGAAATTTCACCAAACGACTGCCCTTACTAGGGTATACATTCAAGCCGAGAGGTATAACACAGATCGAAACCATACGAAGAACCATGGAGGATGTTCTACGCTACATAGCAGAAGAAAAGAGCACATCAATCAATGAGATTATGTACAGATCATCTAACTCACGAACTTGGGAGATAAATCGATGGCCAAAACAGAGCGGCGACATTCATACCGAGATTTTTAGAAAAAAAATTATAAGAATATTTATCAGAGATTTAAATTACAATTTACCTTCATGTAGGGAGGCTGAAGCATTCCATAAAACTCAGAACCCTTTGAAGCCGAGTCATATAGGTTCCTTTCGTTCAGAGGAGGAAGCGTTCCGTTGA
The DNA here is from genome assembly GCA_034641835.2 of Pinus albicaulis. NCBI lineage: Eukaryota > Viridiplantae > Streptophyta > Pinopsida > Pinales > Pinaceae > Pinus > Pinus albicaulis. Next base: position 321,141,576 of record CM076570.1, on the reverse strand, counting down.
ATCAAAGAACTCAACAAATGAATGAATTCAACGCACAAAGCAAACAAGATGTACCCCACCGCCATCCTAAACCCTAGTGAATCGACACCTTACAAGTGTCATTATCTGAACTGTGCATACAACAAAACTAGGGTTCGATGGGGAGGGAAAATCTACGTTTCTTCAATCTAGAGGAGACGAGTTAATGAGCCAACCAATTCACCATACGAGATAACCCTAACGTACTCAGCAGATCTCGAGGAAATCAAATAAAATTGGAATTGAAGTTCAACAAGTACTAGCACAGGCAGGGTGTACACGTAAATGAAATACGATCACCAGAGAAATTAAAGAGGTTAAGTACTAACCATTACCAAACCTCCACGCATCATAATTAGTACTGAATACAAAGATTTTATACTCTGCGTAAATTTCAATACATTAAATGTCAAGGAAATCGAGCTATAAAGCAGGATCAGGTGGACTATGATCTTCACAATAAAAACATTACCGTATATCAAGGTTAAAGGATCATGGAACATGATAGTTATATCAAAATACGCATTTTGAGAATTACATTGGTATAAAAGTCAACGAGAATTCTCATGATACAAGGTGACATTATAAGTTGAATAAAATTATCACGATAGAAGATGTGAACACCTTTGGGAAGTGGAACAATCATATAGAGTAATATAATTTGATTAATGATTATTTTATTAATAAATATTGAAAAATAGGTAACATTATAAGTTGAATAAAATTATCACGATAGAAGATGTGAACACCTTTGGGAAGTGGAACAATCATATAGAGTAATATAATTTGATAGAAGATGTGAACACCTTTGGGAAGTGGAACAATCATATAGAGTAATATAATTTGATTAATGATTATTTTATTAATAAATTTTGAAAAATAATTATAGGCATGAGAGAATATGAACCACAATTTATTATGTGTATATTCCTAAGTTGGGTATATGATAATAAGAATGATCCTAGCCCTTGTAATACGAGAAGAAGTGAAAGTGTATATTGGAATCTATATGTATATAAAGGTTAATAATAGACAAATTTTTAAACTTATATTTAGTAGAGGTATAGTGAATATAAAGTGGTAAGAGGTCTTCTTAAATAACTATTAGTTAACAGAGAAGAACTTATTATCAACAGGGATAATATTTAAAAATGAAAAGAAAGTTAGATTTATGAATACAATAATATAAAAAAAAAAAGGTTTGTTGTTGAAGGGTATTGAGGAACATTACATTATAAAACCACAAAATTAATATTAAAAATACAAATCAATGGGAGTATTAGTATTATAAGCCTAAGTGATTAATATTAAACACTAGATTTAATATTATAAACCTAGTATTGAATATAAACCCTAATATTAATAGTATAAACCCTAGGATTAAAATCTCAAATTTAATATCAATATTAAAAACCTTAAAATTATAAACCCTAATATATTATTATAGATATTAGTTATTAATATAGTTACAAGGAATTAATAAATTCAAAGGAACAATATTATAAAACCAAGTAATAATAAACCCATGGGAATAATAATAAACCATGTGATTTATAATATAAACTGAAAAGACTATAAACCTTAAGATTAATAATATAAAAAGAACAAAGAATTAAAATCCCTAAAATTAATATTATAAGCCATATAATTATAAACTTTAATATTATAAAGAATAAACAAAATATTATAAAATATATATATATATTAAACCTTAATTATTAATAATTTAAAGAATATTATGTTAATAACATTAAATGTTAATAATAATAATAAAATATTAAATTATTATGATTAATAATCTTATTAACATGGTTTTCTTAAAAATCATTAATAGTACATTAACAATTTTTTTATTATTAATATTATTATTTTTAATGTTAATTTGAATATTATTATTATTATTATTATTATTATTATTATTAATGATAAATTTTCTTTATATTCTTCTAAAACAAATGTTAATTTTTTATGATAATTTTTTTTATTATAAACTAATTTAAAAATATAAAATAAATAATTTATAAATCAATAAAGATTATCTTAATAACTATTATGAACTTATTTATCATACAATTTATTTATGTAATAATTATTAAAACCTAATATCTTATAAAACCCTAAAATCTACCAATTATGAAAGCTCATCGAATAACATTTATGAATCCCATATTTAATATTTTAGATATTAAATAATTATGTTGTTTTTAAATATTAAATATTATGATATGAAGCCATTAGGTTTGAATCATTCAAATTTAATTTAATGAAATTTTGAAAATATGATGTCTATTTAATTTTAAATTTGAAAACACAAAAATATTATTAATTTTATTGTTAAAATAAATTTAAAAATGTGTAAATATTAATAGTTTGAATGAGACTGAATATGATTAAATACGATTGAAAATATATGTATTACAAATAGCATTTAATATGTGAATAGGAAATGAGTTACCTTATTAATAGATTGAGCTTACTATATTAATTTAGTTATTAATAGATTGAATTTTGTATATCAAATTTTTAAACAAATACAAGGTAAACACATTTTTTTAAATAAATAAATTCATATTAATAATATTATTCATGGTATAATTGAAATTTTAGTAATAATTTTAATTTTAAAATTGTTAGATTAATAACAATAAATATTAAATTTTTTAAAACTATTATGATAAATAATATTATTAACATTTTTTAAAATATTATTAATATAGGTATCATATTTATTATTTTGATATTTAATATAAATATTATATGTGGTTTGTTTTTCATTTTAAACATGGAATATTATGCTATTAAATTAATTTATTAATAGTAATATTTATCTTCTTTTTATTATTAAATAGATTTATATAATTAATATAATAATATTAATTTTAATGTCTATAATATTATTAATTTGATTAATACAAATATTAAATTTAACACTATTTTCACAATAATATTAATTATATAATATTATCTTATATAATTAGTTATAAATATTAATACTAATATGAAATAGTAAATTGTGAAAATTTGGCCATTTTCTAGAATTTTAATGATTTTTAATATTATTAAAAAAATATTGAATTTATTGAAGATAAAAAATTAAAAAAAAATAATAATAATAATATGATAAATAATTTAAAAATAGAGATTTTAAAAAAAATTAAATTTAAATGTTGTAGATCAATCACATTTATCACCTAACCTTATTATGCAAATGGCCAATAATTTTTAGTTGAGAAAACAATTTGAAATAAGTAGATAAAAAATTTATGTTTGTAAATAGAAGCTTTAAAATAAGAGTGCTTATGGACTCTTATAAGCAATAAAAGTTCATCTATCTCCCTCATGTACATGATATTAATAATCATAGTAATCGATTTCATATAATTCCCTCATATACATGGTATTAATAATCAATTAATAATCCATAAAATTACAATAATGTAAACATTAATAATCAATAAAATTACAATAATATAAATATATAAGGGACATCTATGTACATAAATCATATTCGACTCCCATAAAAAAATTATTGAAAAAGGCGGATATTCTAATTCCCTCCATGAAAACGATGGAGAGAGCAAGCGGGTTGACATGTATCCATTCAAAATTGTCAGAAAATAATGTTCAACACCACCAAAAGTGTGTAAAACTAAAAAGTAGACAAAGGCAACAAGGCGTCACATCAAAATCAAGGCCAACATGTTCAATGTGTCAATATAGGTAGTGCCAGAGTTTTCATAACATCAAAATCAAGGCCATCACGTTCAATCTGTCAATATAGGTAGTGTTAGAGTTTTAATAAAAAGGTAATTTTCATGTACTAATTGGTTTTATTACCAGAAAGGCAACAAGGGATCACATCAAAATGAATGTGAATCCTTTTAATATTGACATAAAACTAGTTTCCTTACCAAGAAGGCAACAAGGTGTCACATCACAATAAAAGTGAACTCATTCAATGTGAAAATATAGATAGTACTACAATTTCAATAAAAACAGAAATTTTATGTAAAAATTGGTTTCCTTACCACTTAGGTGATATCAATATCCTTTCAATGCAGCTCTGTAAATATACATTCAATTCATTTGGGCTAGGTGGATGATTCCCATTACTTCAAAATCTATATTAACCTCACAATCATCAAAGAAAAAAATCCATGCCATTGAAATGAGGGTCTACATAAAAAAACTTAGTGGAAAGGCCAAATTTTATTAGAGCCTCGTAATAGTGAAGATGAGAAGATCAAAGAAATTTAAATTTCTAGAGCTTGAGTTGTGCCCTTCCTCTGTAGGTTACCAATTTATTTGACATTAAAATAATATTTTTTTGCTAGGATTTAAAACAATCTAAAAACGCTCCATTACTTAAACACATCTAAAAACTTTCTAGGATAATTTTATTGATGTGAATTGACTCTATGGTTTGGGCTCCACCACTTATAGTTGGGATTATTTGCTTCATAATTTGTTTTATTCATGATATTGTTTTTTCATGATAAGAAAACTACTTATATTAAATAAGTTGTTACATTTTCAAAAAATATATAACAAAAATGTATGTGGAATAATGAAACATTAAAATAGGAAAAATAACCATTTAAAGAAAACACCAAAATAGGAAAAATAACCACTTAAAGAAAACACAAAAATAGGAAAAATAGCAAGTTAAAGAAAAAGAAACAGAAGACTCAGAGAAACCATTACAATCCCTTCAATGGTTGCAGAAATTCTAGAGGGAGGTATAATTTAACAAAGAAAAAGTTAGCATCATTTTTGAGAGAAATGGCCTGTGCTAGGGTTTCTTTTTGCCCTGCTACCGATGCCGACATCGAAGCTGCAGATCCAACGATTGCCTCCCTTGGCTCAACGGTTGCCATCACGGTAGATCAAGATCTCCCAGAAGCTGTCGATGCCTCAATAGATCAAGAAACCTCGAAGACTGCCACGACTGCCATTCCCCTCGACTGCCCTCACTAGATCCAACCTCCATTTTCCTTTGTGGCCACTGACTGTGCTGAAAGCCAAGGTATTGAGGCAACTACGGTTAACGTTACAGATCTACACGCTGCAGCTGTGGGAGCACAAGCTACTGCCTCGATCTGCATCAAAAATGTGATATGGAACCGGAAAAATAGCGCAGCTCATAGGAATAATGAATCCTACTCAAAAAATCACGCAGATTCTACCATGGTCGATGCCCTACAGTAGCACAGCTTCTCATATCTGCAAGATGGGGGAGATGGGGTGCTGCAGCCACTGGTAAACACCCAATATTATAGTGACGATACTCAACATTCAGCCTCATTCAAAACCCTATTAGGCTTGGCAGATCTGGGAATACAAAGTTCATGCATGGTACAGACTCAGATTCGATCAGGCAGACCATGCCTTTCTGACCTTCCTCCCCTTTCATATCAGATCTAGATCTCGCTTCTCTCAGGCAGAACCATGCTGCATTGGGTACGTGCTACGGATTTAGTGCAGGACCTCTCGCATGATATTGAACTCAAGTTGGGGATTCCCTCATCACTTCTGAGACTGCTTCACAAAGGTAAAAAACTAGAGGACCCTCTTCCCCTTTATTTTTACAATATTGAAAGAGATGCTTTAGTTTTGCTTACCCTATGTCTGAGAGGTGGAGCATCTGAGTAGCCATACATCGCTCCGACTTTCATCTACAAAGATGCAGTCCATGCGCAACTGCCTAATAAATCTGCTCAAGCAGTTGAGGTTCCCAAGCCTTTTCTGGTAGATAAAATGGAGGAAACTCCCTCCATTAAAATCTCTCATCCATCGTTGGAAGAACAATACCAAACGTTTGCAGAAACTCTAATCACTTGCAGATTCAATGGATTATGGCCACAAACAGCAGATCTATACCAATGGATCCACACTAACTGGACCAACAACAACAAATTCTTCCTCTGCTCGAAAGGTTTCTTCATTGTTGCATTTGCTTTCAGCACAGATTATCAGAAATCCTTAATAGGAGGCCCTTGGTTCTGGGGATCTGCGGGACTATTCCTCACCCCCTAGTTCCCATACTTTGACCCCTCCACTGCAGTCATCATCAAGCTTCCCATTTGGGTCAGACTTCCCAACCTCCCTGCACATTTGTGGCACTTCTCTGTCTTCCAAACAATTGGAAACTCTTTGGGCCGCTTCCTAGCAACGGATACCTCAAGAGGGGAGAAAGGAATATACACATTTGCAAGGATCTGCGTGGAAATAGACATTAGCAAAGGTCTGCCTGATCAAATCATCCTAAAATTTGGGGATTTCCACTGGACACAGACCCTGGACTTTGAGAACACTACCTTTCGATTTCATCACAGACCCTGGACTTTGAGAACACTACCTTTCGATTTCATCACAGCCATCAGACAGGGCACCTTCAGAACACATGCACCATGTTCCTTTCCAGAAAGAAGAATCTCATTCGCAAATCAAAATCCAAAAGCTGGAAACCATGTGATCCACCCCCCATGGATGACATAGAGTCCTTCAGCTCAGATGAAGAGGCGATTGAAGGGGAAGGGGAGGATGTTGAGCACACGAAGGACTCGCCTTCAGCCAGTCCTGAGGATCTCTCTAAACCTCTGATTTCACAGAAACGCACTCATGAGTCTTCCTCTTCCGATTCAAACAAGGAGATTCCTCCTTCAGCGCAGAACAATCTACAAGTAGTTCCTGCCCATCTGCATCACAACGGTTGGGTCAAATTCAGCAAGAAGAAAGGGAAAAAATGTCGTATAGAAGTTTCCACCCATTCTGGGTAGACTCTTATGTCTAGCCCACTATTTCATGTTATCCTTTGTGATCCTTTTTTGCTTATTCCATGGTTACTCTTCGGGACTGAGGTTGATAGTTATATCATTTTTGGCACCCTACTATTCTGCTTCTCATGATTGTAATCTTATATTGTATTCTATGCTTTCTTAATAGAATTAGTCTTATTTAGAAAAAGAAAAAAAAAACCATTACAATCCCTTCTATTACAATCTGAGAAAAAACAATTAGCATTGCAAGGTTTTAAGAAAAATGATAAAACACATGATTTTATAATATATAATTATAATTCAATGATTTACCTTGCATAGTTTTTAGCAATCTAAAGAGTCATGTTCAATGCATTTGAACATGCACTATAATTTAGTGATCCATGAGATCTCCTATGCAACCACTAAAAGATATAAAACATTCCCCAATTACAAATGAAACCACCTAACCATGAAATCGACAGGGAATTAGTAACACATAGTTACCCACCTAGGTAATGGAGTGGTCACTACTAAAATATATTGGCATCTTTCAATTTAAGTCATCTTATCAAAGAATTAATTAAGAAAGTGATTAAAGTGACCAATTCCAATAAAAAAAGCATATAGACATAATTAAAATACAAAAATTAAATAAATATTTACATATACACCTAGGTTATATTTGATCTAAACTCATTTCATTTATATATAAAAATCAATATTCAAACATATTACTGAATATTAATATTCAAATATTCTATTTATATAGTTTGAAATTAAAATAATTATACATTTTATTCACATTAAAAAAAAATATTATTATATATCTAAATTAAAAAGAATCTACCCTAATTTTATACCAATATAAAAATTAATATTTAAATATACTACTTAATATTAGTATTCAAAGATTATCATATTGTATGCCAAAATAAAATCAAGAATCAAGTTGTTCTAATTTTATACCAATATAAAAATTAGCCATTATAAGTACAAAAATCAATAACAATCAAATATATTAGTTAGTATTGATAGTCAAATATTTTAAAGTTAGTTCGTATTGATAGTCAAATATTTTATTTAAAATAGATACATTCATATAATTTCAAAAATAAATTAATATAATTAAGTCTTAAAGGCTCGTGATGTTCCAATGCTAATTTGAATATTATTGTTATTATTAATATTATTTTATTTTTTAGATAAAATATTTTTTTATAATAATAAATTTTATAAATTTATAAGAAAATTATTATAAATTATTTTAAACTAATTTAAAAATATAAAAAAAAAACAATTTATAAAAATATAAATTATATGATGATATTTATTATAAATTCATTTATAATATAATAATATTTTTTATAAATTTTATTTTTTATAATAATTATTAAAACTTATTACTATAAAAATAAAAACCAAAATAAAATTATAAACGCTTAAATTAATAAAAAAAAAAATATTACAAAAACCTAATATCATAAAACCTAAATAAATTCAAGCTATAAAATAGTAAAATTATAAAAACCAAAACTATCACATTTATTAACTTGATATTTAATACAAATATTATATGTGATTTGTTTTTTTTAATTTAAATGTGAAATATTATGCTATTAAATTAAGCTATTAATAGTAATACTTATTTTCTTATTATTAAATAAGTTTATATAATTAATTTAATAATATTAATATTAATGTCAATAATAATAGTAATAATAATAATAATAATTTGATTAATATAAATATTTAATTTGACACAATTTTTACCGTAATATTAATTATATAATATTATGTTATATAACTACTTATCAATATTAATCTTAATATGAAATAGTAAATTGTGAAATTTTGATCATTTTGTGGAATTTTAATGATTTTTTATATCCATAATCAATAAAATTGCAATATTGTAAATATATAAAGAAAACTTAATGTAGAGAAATGATATTTAATTCTCATAAATTAGGTTGAAGAGAAAGATTATTAGCTTCCATTTTTAATTTTAATTGTAATTGACTTCACTTATTAATTGAGTTTCAATATTAAGAATTTTTCAAGATGTTTTTGATGCCCATATATTCTTAAAAATTAATTAAATAATTTGAAAAAAAAAAACATTCCTCGTGAAAAAGGATAAGTATACATTTCAGATTTAATTTTTCAATTTAATTATTTTGAAAAATGAAATTATAAAAACCTTATATCATAAAAACTTAAATTAATAAAAACCAAATATTACAAAAACCTAATATAATAAAACCTTAAAAGACTTAAATTTATAAAAAAAACTAAAATTATAAAAACGAAAGCTATCCCATTTTATCAACTTTATATTTAATAATTTAAATAATTTTTTTTAAATATTTAATAACCTAAGATTATAAAATATCATGGGTTCATTAATATTTAATATTTATATTAAATAGGTTTTGTTTTTTTTAATATTGCTTATTATGCTATTAAATTAAACTATTAATTTTAATAATGTACATAAATCATATTTGATTCTCATAAACAAGTTATTGAAGAAGGTGGGATACTCTAATTCCATGCAAAGGATGGAGAGAGCTAAGTGGGTTGAGGTGTATCTATTCAAAGTTCATTGAGGGCAAATAATGTTCAATACCACCAAAGGTGTGTTAAACTGAAAAGTAGACGAAGAGAGCAAGGCTTCATATCCATCAAAATAAAGAAGGCAACAAGGTGTCACATCACAATGAAAAAGAATTCATTATATATATATATATATATATATATATATATATATATATATATATATATATATATATATTAGTTTAGACTAATCCTAATCTTTCCATTTTTTCCTCGGCCCATCCCACCTATTAGTTTCGAACCCTTGTATACGGAGTGCATTAACAGTACCCCATCACTCAAAGTACAAGTAGTACTAGAGTTTCAATAAAACCAAAGTTTTATGTAAAAATTGTTTTCCTTACCACTAAGGTGATATCAATATTCATTCAATGCAGCTGGATAACTATACATTCAATTCATTTGAGCAACATCAATATTCATTCAATGCAGATAGGTAAGTATACATTCAATTCGTTTGGATTCGGTGGATAATTCCTGCTACTTCAAAATCTATATCAACCTCATAATCATCAAGGAAAAAAATCCATGCCATTGAAATGAGATTTGGCAAGCACTGTCTCCATAAAAAAAAAACTTAGTGGAAAAGGAAATTTTTTATCAATGTAGATCTCATAACATTTAAGATGAGAAGATCAAAGAAATTTAAATTTCTGGAGTTTGAGTTGTGCCCTTTTTCTCTGGGTTACCAATTTATTCTACATTAAAACAATTTTTTTTACTAGGATTTAAAACAATTCAAAAAAACTCCATTACTTAAACACATCTAGTTTGAGTGGTGCCTTTTTTACGTGGCTACCAATTTATTCTACATTAAAACAATATTTTTTACTAAGATTTAAAACAATCCAAAAGCACTCCATTACTTAAACACATCTAAAAATTTTCCAGAATAATTTTATTGATGTGAATTGATCATATGGTTTGGGCTCAACCACTTATAGCTCGGATTTTATTGATGTGAATTGACCATATGGTTTGGGCTCAACCACTTATAGCTCGGATTATTTTCTTCCTGTTTTTTCATGATTAAAAAACAACACTTCTTATATCAAATAAGCTATTACATTTTCAGAAATGTCAAACAAGGAAACACCAAAATAAGATAAATAACCAATTAAATAAAACACAAAAATAGGAAAAATAGACAATTTAAGAAAAAGGAACAGAACACTAGAAGCAACCATTACAATCCCTTAGCCAACTGTTACAATGTAAGAAAAAATAATTATCATTACAAGGTTTTAAGAAAAATGATAAAACACATGATTATGTAATATATAATTATAATTCACTGATTTACTTTTCATAGTTTTTAACAATCTAAAGAGTCATGGTTAAACTTATTTGAACATGCACCATAATTTAGTGATCCATGAGATCACCTATGCAACCACTGAAAGATAATAACCATTCACCAATTAGAAATGAAACCACTTAATCATAAAATCATGATTGAATTAGTAACACATAAAGAGCCACCTCTAGTGAAAACCCACTTAGATAATAGAGTGGCCACTACGAGAATATACTAGCATCTTTAATCTAAAAGATAATTAAGAAAATGATTAAAGTGACCAATTCCAATAAAAAAAAACATATCAACATAATTAAAATACAAAAATAAAATAAATATATACATATAAAACTAATCTAAACTAATTTCTTTTATATATAAAAATCAATATTCAAAAATATTACTTAAAATTAATATTTTATATATTATTTATACATTTTATTCACACTAACAAATATTATTATATACCTAAATTAAAATGACTCGACGGTACTTTTATACAAATACAAAAATTAATATTTAAATATATTAATTAATATTAATATTCAAATATTTTATTTAAAATAGATAATAAATTCATTTTCAAAAATAAAATAAATAATATTTAAATATATTAATTAATATTAATATTAAATATTTTATTTAAAATAGATAATTAATACATTTTCAAAAATAAAATAAATATATTCGCATTAAAAAATAATATTATATACCAAAATAAAATCAAGAATCAAGTTGTTCCAATTTTATACAAATATAAAAATCAGTAGTTTTATACGTTTAAAAATCAATAACAATCAATTATATATTAGTTAAAAATCAATAGTTTTATACGTATAAAAATCAATAACAATCAAATATATTAGTTAGTATTGATACTCAAATATTTTATTTAAAATGGATACATTCATATAATTTAAAAAATAAAATAAATTATAAGAAACACAACGACCAATCCAACTCTGCCGCCTTGTCGGGTGAAAATGATCATCAATCCAACTCCCACTGCCTTGTTGGGTGAAAAATCAAGATGAAATCCAAACGTCTTTTATCTACAGGAATATGAGAGGAGAGGTTATCCATAAGTTGAAAGGTTAAGCATAAGAGTTGAAGTTGACTTAGTTAACATTACCCATTTAATCTCGAGAGGTCGAGGAACGCTAGATTAGATTGTGATCAATAGACTCATGGCGGAGTCTCCAGTATTTCGGAAAGAGTGGGTTCTGCAAATTAAAGAGATGCTTGATACAGATGACGATAATTCCCTGCCAAAGGCGTGTGGGTCTCTGCGCGTGGCGAAGTTTCTGCTAGACGAGAAACCAGAGGCATATATCCCTCACTATCTTTCCTTCGGTCCTCTCCACCATTGGAAGCTGGAGAAAATTTTTATTGACTCCTCTTCTATGACGGGTAGGATTTCAAAAACAGAAGCATACAAAGGCAACTGCGCGGCCAAACTCGCGAAGAAACTGCGTAATTGTGGTAAGAGCTTCTACAACCTAGTTGAAATGATAGAACAGACGCTACCTGAGATTGCTTGCTTCTATGGCTGGCCAATTAGTACTAATACAGAAGACCAGTATTCTAAAAACTTCGCTCTCATGATGGCTGTAGATTCATCGTTTTTGTTGCGTTTCTTATTTACCCTCTTAGGATTCCATGATGTGTCACACCCCACGGGAGCTAATAGTGACAGCAGTCCCAGCATAGACGCCGACGTTGTCAGATTATGTACTACGCTTCTATTGTCTGTCATGTGCGATATTATGAAGCTGGAGAATCAGATCCCACTCTATGTCCTTAGAGGAGTTTTTCAGAAAGTAAAAGAAACCCTAATAATTGATAAAGGCCATCAAGAAAACCTCATAACTGATCAAGGCCATCAAGAAACCCTAATAATTGATAAAGGCCATAAATATTTCAATTTATTGTTGCAGAAGATGTGCAAGAAGTTCTCTCCTTTCCGGGTACCGGAGATCGGTGAATCTGAGCATAAACAAATGAATGAGATTGATGATGAACCACATTTGCTGGGTTGTATGCACTCATTCGTTTCTCCATTTCTGGAGATGCATGCTGGTGGTGAGTACCGGAAGCCAAATCGGACTCTATGGGGAATCTTGAAGGAATTATACGAAAATCTTATTATGAGGCTCTGTCGTCGTTTTCTCACTCCAAATCCAAACATTGAACACCAGATTCTGAAGGGAATCAGCGCGGGGCAGTTGGAAAGAGGTGGGATTGAGTTGAAATCGTTCTCGAGCGTGGCCGATAAGATCCGAGTGGACATGGAAAAATGCACGGGCACGCTCTACCTTCCGGCGATCGCTGTATCGGACTCAACCAGTGAAGTGTTCCTGAGAAACATGGTTGCAATGGAATTCAACGACGCCCTCCGTCCAAAGTCCGTGACGCGTTACGTTACATTGATGGGTTGCCTCATCCAGTCGGCCGATGACGTTAGCCTACTGAAGGATCGGGGTATCATTTACCGAGAATATAGCCCTTTCACCGATGAAAGTATTTTCAGGATGTGGAACAGCTTGAGCCAGCCTTCTTTCACAGGTGCCGTCATCAACGTTTCAGATGTCAAGCTCATTGGGGCACTTGAGGAAGTGCTCGCGAAAAATTATAGGAAACTATATTACAAGAACGAAATAAAAAGAATGATTTGGGGATTCAAGACGATCTGGGGACTTATTGACTATTTTTCCAGCTGGAAGTTTATCGCTCCGCTCTGTGCGTTACTAGTTATGGCCATGACTGCCATACAGACGTACTGTACATACGCAGCTTGGTTAGTTTCTTCAAGTCAGAACTCGAAACAATAGGTGCTTATGGTTTCAAATCTTTTAGTTTCAGCTGTTATGTTCAATACCTTCCCTGCTATTATATCTGGTTGTTCTTCTAGATTTCTGCCCTTCTGCCTATCTTTGTTGCTTGGAAGGGAAATAGGTTATTTAAATTTATGTAGGATGAGTTAAATTTTGATATATATGTTACTTTTTAATAGGAAATGGGTTATTTACGTTTATGTAGAATGCGTTAAATTTTGATATACCATCTAGTACATAGGAGATTTGGCTTCAGCTGGATCCATTGAGTCAACTTATATTTTAAAAAGTTTAAAAATCTAATAAGTAAAACAGAGGTTCCCACAATTCATTTTATTTTATCAATATTTTTATTAAACATATTCATTATATGTGCATTTGTATTCATGGTTTCAAAATTTTGGTTTAGTTGGCTAAATAATATGAAAATATTTTGTTCAACAATGGTTTAATTCAGTTTACATATTCAATCCATCCAATTACTTGATATCGATGTTGTCCTTCTAGCTCACTGAGTTTCAGTTTTTATCGGTCATTTTTATTCTCTTCAAACCTAATATATTTATCAGGCAGCGGCATTCTTAAGAATTGCTGTTCCGTTTGCCTGTTATTTTGCATTAGATTTATTTTTATATTCCCTTTATTCGTTTTTTTTCATTGTTTTCTCATCTTATTGGTTAAGAATTACATGAAATTTCTGTAAATTCATTTTAATTCCAGGTTTTCGAGTGATCTTAATTCTAGGTTTTTGAGTATAAAGAAGATTAGCTTTTTTTTTAATATTTCTTTGTAATGTAAAACTCCAAACAAGGTTGGTACTTCAAAAAAAACTTATCTATGCTAGTTTATATATACACATTTACATATATATCAAGTATTATTTTCATACTTTATATTAGAAAAATTACATATATCATATACATATATATGATTGATATTCAAATATTTTATTTAACATAAATACATTGATATATTTTTGCAAAGTTTTAGAATTACACACTTTCTTCCCACTTAATTACAATACCCCACTTAATTGCAATACTACACTAAAGTAATGTAAAATAAACTGCTAGATTCAAAAAAAAATATAAATATCTCTTTTGTTATAACTATTAATCTTGTTAATAATAATATCATTATTATTAAACATTATTAGTAATATTTAAATTTAATACATATTATTAAACATTATTAATAATAGTTCAATTATATATGATAAAAATAATAATATTATTTACATTATTAATAGTATTTAGGTTATTTATATTTATATATTTTTCTATTTTTCAACTTTAGGATTATATTTTTTAATTAATTAAATATGGTTACATTATGGTTTTCATATGTTTTGTTTTTAAGATTTTTATATACCATTCTCACTATTTTATCATTTTGCACTTATACATCTTTTTTTCTTTCTTTTTAGTTTGAGCATTGCCTCAAGGATGGATTCTCTTATGGATTCAAAAAGTAAATAACATTCAAACATTATTATAGAAAATCTAAATTCTTTATTTACAAGTGAAAATTTTATGACATTCATTATATAAAATCTAAATTCTTTATTTACAATAGAAAAATTTATGACATTCTCAATTGTATTTCACTAGAAATAAAATATTTCATGCAACTTGTTGCTATGTTGAGAAACCTTCTATATGACACATTTTGAAAAAGAATTTGGTGTGAGATGACCCTGCTTTTTATGTGATGTAAAATCCTTATTATATATATCACACTTAAACAAAGTTAGATTCTATAAGTTTCAATCTTGTGTGTATCCCTTTGATTTCGTTAGTCGTATCAAATTTTTTTTTCCCTATAACATATTATATCACTTTGAAAATTATTTCTAGGTGACACACTATATCTCTACGCACTAAATCACACACTAAATCTCACTTGAACTTTATTTTCATGTGACATATCACATCACATCAAAGTTTTCTTAAGTGTGACACATTACATAATTTTTATTTTTGTGATACATTGCATGAGACCAAGCTTTCCACTTTTGTGGTCTATTGCACAAATATTCACTGCACTTAACTTGATTTTCTATTAATGCCATATATATATATATATATATATATATAATGGTAGATGCGATGGATTTTAAAAAATCTTGAATAATTTTTTAAATGGTAAAGATACTTTTTAAATATATATATCCGTTATTCCTTCATATGATCATGAAAATTATTTTTTTCCATATCCCATATTGATTTCACCCTTATTATGATGAATTTTATTTAAAATATAAATTAAAACACAAAAAATTCTTCTAAATTTATATAATTTTAAAAAATCGAATTTAACACAAACTTCAAAAATAACCAACATGATTTGGTATAGATTATTTATAAGTTGATGACAATAACATATACATCCAATATAAAAAAGTAAATAATGTTATTACTATTGATATTATTTCATTCACAACAATAATCAAAACAATGTACATAGATTTATCGCCAATAATATGGACTTAAACTAAGTGTCACAACCATTTACGACTTTTACCATAGCAAAGAATTTTTTTTCTTTTAACACACCATAAACACTACAGCATTCCATTTATTTAAATGAATTCATAGCCATAAACACCACAGCATTCCATTTATTTAAATAAATTCATAAACTAAAGTTATAGCATTTAACAGACCAATTAATCTATGCTCCAGAACACAAATTATTTTCGCAACCAGCTTAATGTATAAACAATTAAAAAGGAAGATTATACGGTAAGTACGCTTGGGTTAATTGGTATTAATAGATGCAATTGATCACAAGCGTCCTCGTAACAATTGATTGATTGCTCGATCTGTAGAGATCTTGGTTTATCCGCCGGATGAGACTTATATGTATGCTTAAGATCTGTACATAAATCCCATATCACAATTGGGAATTTAATACCCCGCCACTTGGCTCCTTATTCTACTGTCTGGGGGTACAGATGTCACCCACCAGACTTTTGGCGCTACAAATAATTTAGTGTTGAGAGCCAGCAGTGTGATCCAATCTCGATTTCCGCGGATATTGCAAGGGAAAAACGCTGAGGAGTAATCTGTTTGCTGACCTTGTCTCACAATACTGACATTCGTTCTTGGCGCGCTGTTCGTCTCGGCTCCTATCCGTTTGCATGGTTGTTCTTAGCTTGAAGGTAAGCAATCCGCTGCTAACTCCTGTTTAACCTCTAGTTGCTTTGTTATAAGAAGTCCCAACGATCTTTCTGGCTCTTACTCAGATCTTCTGGGTGTGACCCTGTAGAAAGGGTTTCAATTTACAGAATTACCTTTGTCAAACACGGCGTAGGTTAAGAGCTTCAATTCGTATCCCGAGCTCCAGATAAGCTTTGCCTTTGTCCCTGCAGGTATGGCCGCCTTCAGTTTTCGTTTAATTCTTCTATAAATTTTCTGTTTATGATTGAAGTCTTCAGCTTATGATTCGCTAAGCCCTTGTTTCCTTTTCTGAAGATGGTCAGGTCATGCAGGATTATCCTCCCTTGCTAGGCACGTTCCAGAGAACAAACCTTTTTACTTCTTACAAACACTACTTGTCCATTTTACATCTTATCCATCATCTGATTCTCAGAGTTTTTCTAACAATTTTATGCTCGGATTTGCAAGTGAGATGGACAGGCTAAACCTTCCTCCTACGAAGCGAAGTTCTTCGATTTATTCTAGCGGCTGATATGACTATTCTTTCATTTGCATAGGTACTCCGTCGCTCACAATTTGCATGAAGTTGTGGCGTGCGTTTTGGCTAACTAGTTATTTGGATTACTGGGTTCCAAGTCTAGGATTTATCTAGCCACAAAGAAAGTCTGATAACTTCTCTTCTTGGAGCCTAGTCTCAGTGTGAATTTGAGTGCACGAGGTGATAAATTTTGTTACAAGAACAATGTAATATATATATTTTTTTTTTACTACATACAGCTATGGCCAAATCACTTGGCAGTAGAATTGATAATCTAGAATATGTTGTACTAAACTAACTTCTTTACGGCTCGTTTCTAGATAATTTCCACTCCTTTACAATTATCACATTTCATAGCTATATGTTTTCTGTAAACCCCGCTTGACCAGACATTTTTATTTAAGAATCTGCATATTTTCTGGTTTGAGTTCCTTTGGGAATGTATGCATAATGTTGACAGTATGAAGGCATTACTTTCGACCCTCCTTCTTGGGGGTTTATCCCTTTGACACGGTTAATTCTATTGTTTCTTTTCTTCTCAAACACTACTAAATATGAACATGTCTTTAACAGGTCGAATGATTCTCTTTTTTTATAGTTGCATTTATAAGAGTAATATCAGTAAAGAGTATCTCGTTTTACTTTGTCAACAGTAATCGTCTATCTGAAATTTTGTTATAACGTTGTATGCACTTGTTGCGGCATCCTGTGACTTCTCATAAATTTGACTCAAGAAAAAATGTTATGGATATCGATTCCCACTTCTTTCCTTGTTTTAACAACTTTCTAGTTCAGCTTACTTAGACTTCTTGACACCGGCCGCCGTTTTGGGCCGCGTATAGTCTCCGGTAAACGAACAGGAGCGGGTAGGGTTTTCATCCCAGCCCTGCTCTACAAGTTCAATGCGGGGTTCTTGACCCCGCCAAGAAGAATTAGAAACTCTATTGGGCTAGCGCGGTTTTATAGTTTCCTGTCGCATGCACAACATTTAACTACTAGTTCTTTCTTGTTTATTCAACATCCAGGATACTTCTTGATTTTCTATGACTATTTTGTTCTCTATATTTTTACGCTCAGTACATTTGCATGTATTTATATATTTTATAAAACCCATTTCATATTCTTGGTCTAGAACTCCTATAACATACAAATACAATTATTCCTTACATTTCTTCAGCTAACTACTCTAGAAACGAATCATATACATAGAAGGGATTTATTTCTACTGAGATTAAGTTTTCCAGTCTATGAGTCATTCACGGGTCAATTAACCGAGAGATATTTCCACATGCAAATATCAAGTGCCTAACCCTTCCTCTAATCATCCGATTAATCTTCTTAGTAGTCTAAACTATTACACAGTGATTCCTGTAACATAAATGTAACATCATAGCAGTCTAAATTGTCACACAGTAATTCCTGTTATTTAAAATTTAAGTCTTTCTGAAGTACTTATCTGGTAGGAAACGGCTGCTCTAAAACTGTGGTCCTCCCAACCATCAAGGGAGGCAATGACGACCTCCGCTTGCCCCCTCGCTCCATAATTTCAGTCGGTGCCACGGGAACAATGGGTAATCCTTCTCTTGTGACCTCTGGATGGCCAATCCAGCCACAGACATACAACCTGGATATAAGGTTGCAGAATCTGTTCTCAACTGTTCTTTCCCACCAGCTCTAGAGAATACTTCACCTTACTCTTTTCCAGAGAAAATCACAGAACCCCTAACCCTCTCCTGGGATTTCCTTTTATCCCTAGAGGTTAGGTAACTGTCCTCCAACTGTTCCCAACCACCTCCTATTCTTAGAAACTTTACCAACAGTTTAAGAGATTCATTTCCATTTACCAACTCAGTAATTCAAAGTAAAATGGTGTTTCTTGTTGAGTTTCTTTTACAAAATAAAATAAACATATAATAAAATAAACAAATTGTCTTTCAACTAAATTCATGCTAATTAGCTCTTAATGAGGCTGTCACATCTTCCCCCCCTGGAAGTAACACCGTCCTCGGTGTTTCAGTCCATGTCTACAAAGAGCTCTGGGTATGCTTCCCGTACAAACTTTTCATCTTCCCAAGTAGCTTCGTCAGGTCCAAAGTGCTTCCAATGCACTTTCACCTGGGTAATTATTCTTTTATGGAGTTCAATTCCCCTACGATCAAGTATGCGTAGCGGCTCTACCAGAAATTCTCCGTCCGGTTCTACCTGAAAAGAAACAACAGGATTATCAATCAGTAAATTCAGATTTTGATTCAAACTTCAGTTAGGATTTTATTTCCCTTCTTTCTTCCTACCTGAATGTTTTGCCAATGAATTACATGTTTTTCATCGTGCACATATCGCTTTAACAAAGATACATGGAATACATTGTGTACTTTAATATGACTAGGCAAAGCCAGCCTATAGGCTACTGGTCCCACCCTTTCCAGAATTTGGAAGGGTCCGCAGTAACAAGGGGCTAACTTGGCGCAAGAAGTCCACCTTAAGGTACTTCTTTTAGGCTTAATCCTGACATACATGTGGTCACCCACTCTGAATTCGCGATATGATCTTTTCTTATCTGCAAAGACCTTTTGTCGGTCCTGCGCGGCCTTCAAATTCTGCCTTATTCTTTTTACTTCAGCTTCTAGCTCAGCCAACATTTCTGGTCCCAACATTAATTTTGTCTCCGGATTGCTCCAGTTAATTGGTGTACGACACTGTCGTCCATATAACGCTTCAAAGGGACTCATTTTTAGAGATTCTTGATATCCGTTGTTATATGCAAACTCCACTAGGTGCAGGTAATCTTCCCATTTAGTTGGCTGCTGCATTACATACATGCGCAGCATATCCTCCAAAACTTGGTTTACCCATTCTGTCTGCCCATCAGTTTGAGGGTGACAGGCAGTACTGAAGTGTATCTGAGTACCTAAACCTGAAAACAAGGTTTTTCAAAATACAGAGGTAAACTTAACATCTCGGTCTGAAATCACAGTATTAGGTATACCATGCAACCTAAAGACTTCCCTCATGAATATGTCTGCAATCTGCATGGTCTTGTAAGTGGATTGCACAGGTATGAAATGGGCAGATTTACATAATCTGTCCACCACTACCATGATTGAATCATTCTGCTTCCTTGTTCGAGGTAAGCCTGTAATGAAGTCCAAGGAGATCACTTCCCATTTCCATTCAGGAATGGGTATGGGCTGCAATAGCCCTGCTGGGTGCCGATGCTCCACTTTAACCTGCTGGCAATCTAAACACTTTCTTAAATATTCCGCAATGTCTCTGCGCATACCTGGCCAATAATATATCTTTCTAATTGCCGAAAGCATCTTTTGGTAGCCGGGATGGCCAGCATAGTTGTTGCGATGGTACTCGTCCAGGATTAACTCCTTGAGACTTGCACGATTAGGGACATAGGTTCTTCCACGAAAAGTTAACATTTGTTCTTCGTTGCTTCCATACTCAGATGGCTTACCTTGCTCTTTATCCTCTCCCATCTGCTGCCATAAAAACTGGTATTCTGGGTCCTTTTGTGCTTCTTCCCTTAATTGTTCCAACAGCTAGCTTACAGGTTGGCTGCAGTACATTGCATAAATCCCATGCAATTTCCTACTCAGGGCATTTGCAACTCGGTTTTCTTTTCCTTTAACATATTGTATGTCCATGTCAAATTCGCTCAAAAAGGCATTCCACCTTGCTTGCCTAGAGTTTAAATATGCTTGCTTAAAATAGTTAGTCAAACTGCTATGGTATGTTTTAAGTACGAACCTTTTTCCCAGTAGATAATGCCTCTACATTCAGAGAGCATGCACTACTGCTGTGAGTTCTAGATCATAAGCAGAGTCCTTTTGTTCATGTTCTCTCAATTTTCTGGACTCATAGGCTATTACCTTGCCTTCTTGCATTAATACTGCACCAACTCCCTCCTTGCTAGCATCAGTACACACCACATAGTCCTTGCTGGGGTCAGCAACCTTCAGCACTGGTGTTGTGGTTAAAAGTTGTTTTAGCTTCTCAAAGCTGTTCTGACATTCATTCGTCCATTTGAAAGGTTTGCCTTTCTTTTGTAAGGATGTAATAGGATAGGCAATCTTAGAAAACCCTTCGATGAACCGCCTGTAATATACTTCCAGACCCATAAATGATCTGATATATGCCACATTTTGTGGTACTCGCCATTCCATGATAGTTTTAATCTTTTCAGGGTCCACCGCTATTCCTTCAGCTATCACAACATGGCCCAAATACTAGATTTCTGATTTAAAGAAATCGCACTTGTTGAATTTAGCATACAGCTGATGCTTCCTCAGTATTTCCAATACTATTCTCAGATGCTCCTTATGTTCTTCCTTGCTCTTTGAGTAGATCAAGATGTCGTCTATGAAGACCAGTACAAAGCGATCTAAAAACTGATGGAAAATTCCATTCATCAACCTCATAAAGGTTGCTGGTGCATTTGTCAATCTGAAGGGCAATACCACAAATTCATAATGCCCATATCTGGTGCAGAATGCTGTTTTGCAAACATCCTCATCCTTGATTCGAATCTGATGATATCCAGACCTCAAATCTATTTTAGAGAACACTTTGGCACCTCTCACCTGATCGAATAAATCATCGATTCTGGGTAGAGGGTATTTATTCTTAACTGTCAGCTTGTTGAGTTGTTGGTAGTCCATACACATACGCAAGGTTCCATCCTTCTTTTTAACAAAGAGGACTGGTGCTCCCCAAGGTGACACGCTTGGGCGGATATATCCTTTATCTAACAACTCATGCAACTGCATCTTTAACTCTGTTAGTTCTGGTATACTCATTCTGTAAGGTGCTCTTGACACATGAGAGGCTCTGGGTTGTAATTCAATAGTGAAATCAATATCTCTTTTAGGTGGCAACCCTGGAATGTTTTCTGGAAATACATCCAGGAATTCCTGTACTACAGGAATGTCTTTTATATCTGCAGCCTCTCCCTTAGATTCAACATACCCTACTTGAATTACGTACAACTGACATCCTTTTCGGATACACTTGCTCATCTGAGACACTGTTATGGGGCGTAATTGCACAGGCTTCTTAATTCCTTTAATTTCCTTACGCGTACCATCTAGCGCTCTATAACAAATTGTCTTTTCCTTATATTCCACCAAGGTCCAATGTTTTTCCAGCCAGTCCATTCCTAGTAACACATCATATGATCCCAATGGCAGAATATTTAAGTCTACCTGCAATTGCTGTTCTGCAACTTCTAGTATGCAATCAGCAATTTTCGCAGTCACTTTGCGTTTTGCTCCGATGGCTAGTTGAACTAACCAGGAGTTTTTATATTTCTGTTCTTTTAACTTACACATCTCCACTAGTTTAGGACTTACATAACTTAAACTAGCTCCAGGATCTACTAAAATCGAGACAGGTTTAGATAACATAGTACCTTCCAGTTCAATCATTGTGGGTTGGAAGTCAGGCTGTCGATCCTCCAAGGCTGCGTTTATACGTGGTATGTTTCGCGCCACGTCCCCCACTGTAGATGCCTCCTGCAAGTTTGCCACAGTTTCATTATTTTTTCGTTGTGGACAGTTCTTATAGTAGTGTGCTTCCCGACAGCCCCAATACTGTAGGAGAGGTTTAGAACTCTGCCCTTGCTCTGGTTTGCTTGATGCTTCTGTGAGTTTTTCTTCAGCTGGCCACTTGATCCTTTGATGGTTCCTGTTAAACTGTTTGGTGCCAGCGTTCCGTACTACCCCCTTAAAGTGGCTGCTTTTGCTGCTTTTAAAAGTAGAGGCATTCTTTTGATTTTTCTTGGGCTGCCAACCCTTTCCACCATCCCCTTTGGTCTTATACTACTGGTAACACATGCGTCCTTTCCGGACAGCTTCATCCATCGCTTGGGGGTTAACAAACTCTATTATTTCCCTCATGGGAGTAGGCAAACTACTCAGAAATCTCTGTACCTTGGCTTTTTCCTCTCTGAGGTAAGGTACATAGCGTAGCAGGGAAGTAAATTTCGTGACATACTCATCCATGGTCATTTGGCCCAGCCGAAGATCATGGAATTCCTTGGCTTTATCATCATAAAATCATTCTGTTAGATATTTATCTTTGAAGTACTGCTGGAATAATTCCCACGTGATGTCTCATTCATCAATGCTGTGAACATTTTTTACCGCCTCCCACCACAGGGTGGCTTTCTCTCACAGCTGGTATATAGCCAATCTGGCCTTCAGATTGCTGCTATACTCATATACCTGAAAATATTTATTGATGTTAATCAACCATGCTTCAGCTGCTTCTTCCGCCTCGCCATCAAACATTGGTGGCTTAATCTTACGAAACTCCCCCTGTAGTTCAACTTTCTGCCTCTTATGATCCTGCTGATCAAATAGATTTTCTGACTCTGCCTCATTATTATTACGATTTTTTCTCCTGTGAGAGAAACTTTTTTCAATCTTTCCAGTGGTGTTGTTTCTGGTTTGTTGGTCCTCTGCTTCTTTTGATACTTCTCTTTCTGCACTGGGTTGTCGCATCTGCTGATTTTGTTTATCAGATATACTCTTCAGAATATTTTCCTAGTCTTGCAACAACTTTTCATTGTCTTTCCGGACTCTAATCATCTCCTCTTGTAACTGTTGTACTGTATTTAGCAGAAAAGCAGTTTGTTGCTGCTGTTCTTCTAGCAGTTGACTTGTTTTCTGGTGTTGCTCCACCGTTAGTTGAACCCACATTTCTGGGTTCATGACTGCTGGGCCTTGAAGCTCTTCTGGTGGCAGTTGAGATGTTGTCCCTTCTTTCATATTTTCTGCTTCTGCTCAGTGCACTAATACATACACAACTTTGTTAGTAGACCCTTAGGTTACCAGTGTAGTAACCGGGCTCTGATACCACTTGTCACAACCATTTACGACTTTTACCATAGACTTTTACCATAGCAAAGAATTTTTTTTCTTTTAACACACCATAAACACTAAAAAATTCCATTTATTTAAATGAATTCATAGCCATAAACACCACAGCATTCCATTTATTTAAATAAATTCATAAACTAAAGTTATAGCATTTAACAGACCAATTAATCTATGCTCCAGAACACAAATTATTTTCGCAACCAGCTTAATGTATAAACAATTAAAAAGGAAGATTATACAGTAAGTACGCTTGGGGTTAATTGGTATTAATAGATGCAATTGATCGCAAGCATCCTCGTAACAATTGATTGATTGCTCGATCTGTAGAGATCTTGGTTTATCCACCGAATGAGACTTATATGTATGCTTAAGATCTGTACATAAATCCCATATCCCAATTGGGAATTTAATACCCCGCCACTTGGCTCCTTATTCTACTATCCAGGGGTACAGATGTCACCCACCAGACTTTTGGCGGTACAAAGAATTTAGTGTTGAGAGCCAGCAGTGTGATCCAATCTCGATTTCCGCAGATATTGCGAGGGAAAAACACCAAGGAGTAATCTGTTTGCCGACCTTGTCTCACAACACTGAAATTCGTTCTTGGCGCGTTGTTCGTCTCGGCTCCTATCCGTTTGCATGGCTGTTCTTAGCTTGAAGGTAAGCAATCCGCTGCTAACTCCTGTTTAACCTCCAGTTTCTTTGTTATAAGAAGTCCCAACGATCTTTCTGGCTCTTACTCAGATCTTCTAGGCGTGACCCTGTAGAAAGGGTTTCAATTTACAGAATTACCTTTGTCAAACACGGCGTAGGTTAAGAGCTTCAATTCGTATCTCGAGCTCCAAATAAGCTTTGCCTTTGTCCCTGCAGGTATGGCCGCCTTCAGTTTTCGTTTAATTCTTCTATAAATTTTCTGTTTATGATTGAAGTCTTCAGCTTATGATTCACTAAGCCCTTGTTTCCTTTTCTGAAGATGGTCAGGTCATGCGAGATTATCCTCCCTTGCCAGGCATGTTCCAGAGAACAAACCTTTTTACTTCTTTCGAACACTACTTGTCCATTTTACATCTTATCCATCATCTGATTCTCAGAGTTTTTCTAACAATTTTCTGCTCAGATTTGCAGGTGAGATGGACAGGCTAAACCTTCCTCCTACGGAGCGAAGTTCTTCGATTTATTCTAGTGGTTGATATGACTATTCTTTCATCTGCACAGGTACTTCACCGTTCACAATTTTCATGAAGTTGTGGCATGCGTTTTGGCTAACTAGTTATTTGGATTACTGGGTTCCAAGTCTAGGATTTATCTAGCCACAAATAAAGTCTGATAACTTCTCTTCTCGGAGCCTAGTCTCAGTGTGAATTTGAGTGCACGGGGTGATAAATTTTGTTACAAGAACAATGTAATATATATATATATTTTTTTACTACAGACAGCTATGGCCAAATCACTTGGCAGTAGAATTGATAATCTAGAATATGTTGTACTAAACTAACTTCTTTACGGCTCATTTCTAGATAATTTCCTCTCCTTTACAATTATCACATTGCATAGCTATATGTTTTTTGTAAACCCCGCTTGACCAGACATTTTTATTTAAGAATCAGCATATTTTCTGGTTTGAGTTCCTTTGGGAATGTATGCATAATGTTGACAGTATGAAGGCATTACTTTCGACCCTCCTTCTTGGGGGTTTATCCCTTTGACACGGTTAATTCTATTGTTTCTTTTCTTCTCAAACACTACTAAATATGAACATGTCTTTAACAAGTCGAATGATTCTCTTTTTTTATAGTTGCATTTATAAGAGTAATATCAATAAAGAGTTTCTCGTTTTACTTTGTCAACAGTAATCATCTATCTGAAATTTTGTTATAACGTTGTATGCACCTGTTGCGGCATCTTGTGACTTCTCATAAATTTGACTCAAGACAGAATGTTATGGATATCGATTCCCACTTCTTTCCTTGTTTTAACAACTTGCTAGTTCAGCTTACTTAGACTTCTTGACACCGACCGCCGTTTTGGGCCGCGTATGGTCTTCGGTAAATGAACAGGAGTGGTTAGGGTTTTCATCCCAACCCCGCTCTACAAATTCAATGCTGGGTTCTTGACCCCGCCAAGAAGAATTAGAAACTCTATTGGGCTAGCGTAGTTTTATAGTTTCCTGTCGCATGCACAACATTTAACTACTGGTTCTTTCTTGTTTATTCAACATCCAGGATACTTCTTGATTTTCTATGACTATTTTGTTCTCTATATTTTTACGCTCAGTACATTTGCATGTATTTATATATTTTATAAAACCCATTTCATATTCTTGGTTTGGAACTCCTATAACATACAAATACAGTTATTCCTTACATTTCTTCGGCTAACTACTCTAGAAACGAATCATATACATAGAAGGGATTTATTTCTACTGAGATTAAGTTTTCCAGTCTATCAGTCATTCACGGGTCAATTAACCGAGAGATATTTCCACATGCAAATATCAAGTGCCTAACCCTTCATCTAATCATCCGATTAATCTTCTTAGTAGTCTAAACTATTACACAGTGATTCCTGTAACATAAATGTAACATCATAGCAGTCTAAACTGTCACACAGTAATTCGTGTAATTTAAAATTTAAGTCTTTCTGAAGTACTTATCTGGTAGGAAATGGCTGCTCTAAAACTGTGGTCCTCCCAACCATCAAGGGAGGCAATGACGTCCTCCGCTTGCCCCCTCGCTCCATAATTTCAGTCGGTGCCATAGGAACAGTGGGTAATCCTTCTGTTGTGACCTCTGGATGGCCAATCCAGCCACAGACAGACAATCTGGATATAAGGTTGTAGAAGCTGTTCTCAACTGTTCTTTCCCACCAGCTCTAGAGAATACTTCACCTTACTCTTTTCCAAAGAAAATCACAGAACCCCTAACCCTCTCCTGGGATTTCCTTTTATCCCTGGAGGTTAGGTAACTGTCCTCCAACTGTTCCCAACCACCTCCTATTCTTAGAAACTTTACCAACAGTTTAAGAGATTCATTTCCATTTACCAACTCAGTAATTCAAAGTAAAATGGTGTTTCTTGTTGAGTTTCTTTTACAAAATAAAATAAACATATAATAAAATAAACAAATTGTCTTTCAACTAAATTCATGCTAATTAGCTCTTAATGAGACTGTCACACTAAGACAAAAGCTATAAAAAAAACTTGTTTCCAAAAAAAATAAAAAAAATTAACCATGACAAATCAATGCATATAATAAAAAAAACAACTTATAAAATCAAATTATAACATCACTTACTTTATTGTAAATTTTATTATAATTTGAATTCCTTATAATTAAATTTTTTATTTGATTAAAAAAATAATAATTATATTTTTAATTTATTAAATAATAAAAATTATTTTCTTCTCACAGTACAAAACAAACTTGCTTATCCAACAAAACTCACTAACTTGCTTATCCAACAAAACTCACTGCTCAGGGAGTCACAAAATGCAAAAACTTGCACTAAAATACTTATTTTTTTCTTTGACCAACCTTGCAGGTCAAGAAGTCACAAAATACAAAACATACTTCCTCAATTAAAATACTGAATTTTGGTTTGAAAAAGCCAAACTCACAACTCAAAAAGCTAGCGAGATACCAAAATTTGTCCATGATCTATGGATATTTTTCATCGACCAATGGTCCCTGATATATACTTGAAGTTATTCAATAGTAAACCTATATCTAAGAAATAAACGTCACGAAGTTTTTCAGACAACAGTCACGAAGTTTAATTCAGAGTTGACTTGGGCAATTAAAAAGAAGGGCAATTAAAATGAAGCAAAGAAAAATTCAATTATTAAGCTAAACAAAACAGAATAAAAAAAAAATGGTTGGGCAGTAAAAACGAGACATCAAATTTTCTAGAAAGATATCACAACATAATATATTTTCGATTATATTTTTCAAATACATAGAAAAACATTCATATTGAAGTTGTTACTCTTTCACTCATTAAAAAAGTGTTGTTACTAATATTTACACTTAGCTAAGCAATTCATTGTAAATATTGAAAAACATTTATGAGTTGTTACTAATATTTACACTTTACTACTAGTTGTGGAGTAATTCATTGTAAAACCCTCTAACTAAGTTTCTTTTAAGTGCTTATCACAAATTGTTTTACGATTTTGTCTCCAAAGCATCTCAATACTTACCCTACTTAGAAAAATACTTCTACATACTTGTATATTAGAAATACATATTTTTTAATATTTTAATACATGAAACGTAAAAGTATTAAAACATAGGATGAGGTATGTACTAAAACATAATTTTATTTCTGAACTTGGAGATGTTACCGAGCACATATATCACTTGCAGAATAAATATTTGGACCATACACTTTTTACCAACTGTGCATTAAATTCTCATTTGTTCTTAATTACTTAATAATTGGATGTTTGTATTATTACTCATAATTTCATTTAATTTATGTTCTCCAACCTGCAAAAAAAAATCTTTCCTTGATTTACTTGTGTACCATAAGTATAGTTGCTGTCATTTTATTTAAAATGATGGTTGAGATTAATTTTCAAACACTCCCCCTTAATCACAAATACCTCCATCGACAATTCCCAAGCAATCTCTCAGACAAACAAAATTTTCACTTGCAAATGGATTTTTGAATATGTCTGCAAATTGTTTCTACGTCCTGTAGTCTGGCAACACAATTCCACCCTTGTTAATCAATTTTCTAATAAAGTGATATTTAGTGTCAATGTGCTTTGATACTACGATTGCGAAAAAAATTTTACATACAATAATTGTTGTTCCATCTTGTTCATGGCATAAATCCCTCAACATTCTTCTCATCCAAACTGCAAGCAATCGCTTTTGTTGTGGCGACATATCTAGGTTTTGTTGTTGACAATCACCTAATGAGTTGCTTCTTGGAGGCCTATGAAATGGCTCCTAGTCCTAAATGAAAGACATATCTTGACGTGATCTTTCTATCATCAACATTTCCTGCCAAGTCACTTTCAGTGCAACCAACCACCCTAAAAATATTTTTCATGGTGTACAAAATACCATACTCCTTTGTCCCATTGAAATACCTTAAAATCCTTTGGCTACTTGCCAATGTGTCTCCTTGGGTGTCTCCATGAACCTTGACACCAAGCTTATTGCATACATTATATCAGGCATAGTTGTTGCCAAACACATAAGTTGTCCACCATACTTTTGTATAATGTTGGATTGACATTGATGTTGCAATCTTCTTTGCTCGATTTCAATCCCATGACACTTGGAATTCGCATAGACTTTTTGTTCTACATATTAAATCTCTACAAAATGTATGCTACACACTTTGCACAATAAATGAATGGATAAAGACGATAAACACATCCAATAAAAAATAATGAGATAATTTCATCACCATTGTGACATCATATCATTCAAATCAATAATCTAGACAACCTAGATAGTTCCCTAGCATACCAAACAAAACAGACTCAAACTAAAAGAAAAGATATACTTAAACTAAGATAGAAAAAATCTCTTTCTATTAGTAAAAAGATTAAAAAGATAAACACATCTAATAGAAAATGAAAAAATTATTTCATCGCCATTATGACATCATATCATTCAAATCAATAATTAAGACAACTTAAATAATTCTCTAACATACCAAATAAACTCAAACTAAAACAAAAAATATACTTAAATTAAGATAAAAGATATCTCTCTATAATATGTTAACCACTAAAAATCACTGACGAAGTATACATTAATGATCATCTCATACATTTGAATGACTAATATCAATTCACACAACAAACCAATACACATAATACATGGAAAAAAAACAACATATAGCATAAAAATATAACCATTTACTTTTTATTATTAATTTAACTTGATAATTTATATTGTTTTTAATTATTATTTTTTATAATTATTATTTCCTCTTTGAATAAAACTCTTTTTCAATATATTTTTATAATTAAAAAAAAAAAAACTAATTATAATACCAAAGTACAAAACAAACTTCCTCCATTAAAACACAGTAATACCAAAGTTTTGTTTTGACCAACCAAACTCACATCTCAAAAACTTGGTGAAGATAATAGATTTTGTCCATTATATATGGATTTTAATCACCGACCAATATCCCTTGATGTATATATACTTGACGTTATTCAATAGGCTTCCCGTCTCTAAGAAATAAAAATAATAAACGATTCCATACAGCGACGGACCAATAGCCCTTGATGTTTTTTTTTCAGAGAGAAAAAAACGCTGTGTTATATTAAATATAAACAGTACATGATCCCCATATATACTTGATGTATATATGTGTTATATTAAATATAAACGCTGTGTTGATGTATATAAACTTGACGTTATTCAATAGGCTTCCCGTCTCTAAGAAATAAAAATAATAAACGATTCCATACAGCGACGAACGATTGGGTTTCGTTGGTAAGCGTGCTAATATAGAAGTCTCTGGCCTACCCGTTGTTACGTAATGCTAACAACTTGGAAATGCAAAAGAGTAGCAGAGGCATTTTCCTGAAACGAACAACATGGAAATTTTCAATAATTTTCTAAATGGTAAAGATACCTTTTAAATATATATATCCGTAATTTTTTCCATATCCCATATTGATTTCACCCTTATTATGATGAATTTTATTTAAAAAAGAAATTAAAACACAAAAAAAATTTCTTAAATTTATATAATTTTAAAAAATCAAATTTAACACAAACTTCAAAAATAACCAACATGATTCTAGATAGATTATTAATGAGTTGATGACAATAAAATATACATACAATATAAAATAGTGAATAACGTTATTACCATTGATATTATTTCATTCACAACAATAATCACAACAATGTATATAAATACAATAATATAGACTTAAACTAGGACAAAAGCCACTAAGAAATATTTGTTTCTATTTAAAAAAAAAAAAAAAAAAAAAAAAATTAACCATCAAAAATCAATGACAAATCAATTCATATAATACAATAAAAAACATAAGTTATAAAATAAAATTATAACATCACTTACTTTATTATAAATTTTATTATAATTTAAATTCTTTATAATTAAATATTTTATTTTATTAAAAAAATAATAATTATATTTTTAATTTATTAAATAATAAAAATTATTTTCCTCTCACACTCCAAAACAAACTTGCTTACCAAACAAAACTCACTGCTCAAGGAGTCACAAAATGAAAAAACTTGATGCACTAAAATACTTATTTTTTTCTTTAACCAACCTTGCAGGTCAAGAAATCACAAAATACAAAACATACTTCCTCCATTAAAATACTGAAGTTTTGTTTGAAAAAGCCAAACTCACAACTCAAAAAACTAGCGAGATACCAAAATTTGTCCATGATCTATGGATATTTTTCATCGACCAACGGTCCCTGATGTATACTTGAAGTTATTCAATAGTAAACTTGTATCTAAGAAATAAACGTCACGAAGTTTTTCAGACAACAGTCACGAAGTTTAATTCAGAGTTGACTTCGGCAATTAAAAAGAAGGGCAATTAAAATGAAGCAAAAAAAATTAAATTATTAAGCTCAACAAAACAGAATGAAAAAAAATAGTTGGGCAGTAAAAACGACACATCAAATTTCTAGAAAGATATCACAACATAATATATTTTCGATTATATTTTTCAAATACATTGAAAAACATTCATATTGAAGTTTCTATTCTTTCATTTAGTAAAAAAGTATTGTTACTAAGATTTACACTTTATCACTAGTTGCTAAATAATTCATTGAAAAACATTCATGTGTTGTTACTAATATTTACACTTTACCACTAGTTGTGGAGTAATTTATTGTAAAATCCTCTAACTAAGTTTCTTTTAAGTGCTTACCACAAATTGCTCCATGATTTTGTCTCCAAAACTTCTCAATACTTAAGTTACTTAGAAAAATATTTCTACATACTTGTATATTAGAAATGCTGATTTTTTAATATTTTAATACACGAAACGTAAAAGTATTAAAACTTAGGATGGAGTATGTACTAAAACATAATTTTATTTCTGAACTGTCACTGAGCACATATATCATTTGCAGAATAAATATTTGGACCATACACTTTTTACCAACTGTGCATTAAATTCTTATTTGTTCTTAATTACTTGATAATTGGGTGTTTGTATTAGCACTCATAATTTCATTTAATTCATGTCCTCCAACCTGCAAAAAAAAAAAAAAATCTTTTCTTGATTTACTTGTATACCACAAGTATAGCTGCTATCATTTTATTTAAAATGGTGATTGAGATTAATTTTCAAACATTCCCCCTTAATCACAAATACCTCCATCCACAATTCCCAAGAAATCTCTGAGACAAACAAAATTTTCACTTGCAAATGGCTTTGTGAATATGTCTACAAATTGTTTCTGCATCGTGTAGTCCTGCAACACAATTCCACCATTGTTAATCAATTCTCTAATAAAGTGATATTTAGTGTCAATATGCTTTGATAGTGCAATTGCGGAATTGTTGTTTCATCTTGTTCATGGCATAAATTCCTCAACATTCATTTCATCCAAACTACAAGCAATCGCTTTTGTTGTGGCGACATATCTAGGTTTTGTTGTTGACAATCACACAATCAGTTGCTTCTTGGAGGCCTATGAAATGGCTCCTAGTCCTAAATGAAAGACATATCTTGACGTGATCTTTCTATCATCAACATTTCCTGCCAAGTCACTTTTAGTGTAACCAACCACCCTAAAAACATTTGTTGTGGTGTACAAAATACCATACTCCTTTGTCCCATTGAAATACCTTAAAATACTTTTGGCTACTTGCCAATGTGTCTCCTTGGGTGTCTCCATGAACCTTCATACCAAGATTATTGCATACATTATATCAGGCCTAGTTGTTGCCAAATACATCAAGTTGTCCACCATACTTTTGTATAATACTGGATTGACATTGATGTTGCAATCTTCTTTGCTCGATTTCAATCCCATGACACTTGGAGTTGGTGCAGACTTGTCAAGTTCTACATATTAAATCTCTACAAAATGTATGCTACACACATTACACGATAAATGAATAGATAAAGACAATAACACATCCAATAAAAAATAGTGAGATAATTCCATCACCATTGTGACATCATATCATTCAAATCAATATTCTAAACAACCTAGATAGTTCCCTAGCATACCAAACAAAACAGACTCAAACTAAGAGAAAAGATATACTTAAACTAAGATAGAAAATATCTCTTTCTATTAATAAAAAGATAAAAAAAATAAACACATTCAATAAAAAAAAATGAAAAGATGATTTTGTCACCATTATGACATCATATCATTCAAATCAATAATTAAGACAACTTAAGTAATTCTCTAACATACCAAATAGAATCAAACTAAAACAAAAGTTATACTTAAATTAACATAAAAGATGTCCCTCTCTATAATATGTTAACCACTAAAAATCATTGACAAAGTATACAATAATGATCATCTCATACATTTGAATGACTAATATCAATTCACATAACAAATCAATACACATAATACATGAAACAACATATAGCATAAAAATATAACCATTTACTTTTATTATTAATTTAACTTTATAATTTATATTGTTTTTAATTATTATTTTTTATAATTATTATTTCCTCTTTGAGTAAAACTCTTTTTCATTATATTTTTATAATTAAAAAAAAAAAAAAAACTAATTATAATACCAAAATACAAAACAAACTTCCTCCATTAAAACATAGTAATACCAAAGTTTTGTTTTGACCAACCAAACTCACATCTCAAAAACTTGGTGAAGATAATAGATTTTGTCCATTATATATGGATTTTAATCACCGACCAATAGCCCCTATGTATATATACTTGACGTTATTCAATAGGCTTCTCGTCTCTAAGAAATAAAAATAATAAACGATTCTATACAGTGACGGACTAATAGCCCTGGATGTATATATACTTGACGTTATTCAACAGGCTTCCCGTCTCTAAGAAATAAAAATAATAAACGATTCCATACAGCGACGAACGATTGGGTCTCGTTGGTAAGCATGCTAATATAGAAGTCTCTGGCTACGTAATGCGAACAATTTGGAAAGAAAGAAAGAATTTTTAATGTCCACGAGGCTAAAAATAGCCTATGGGACAGATTGTTTCTCTATCTGACTCTTGTATTCGACCCTTTCCTGTGAATTTTTACAATGAGCACTCCTAGCTTATCGACAAACTCTTCGCTGAATAGATTATCCCAAGAATTAGCTGCCAGAATACCTACATAGTTTTCCCTGGTGTCCTTGAAGGCCTCACATTCTAGAATGAAATGTTTTTCTGTTTCCACTTTTCCGGAGGAGCAAAATATACATACTCTTTCTTCCCACATTTCTTTTGGCCTTTTCCAGCGCCCTGTTTCACAACGGAGTTGATGAGAATTAGTCCTTAATTGAGCAATAAGAATTTTAGATCTCCAAGAAATATTAGCCCCTATGTACGCCTTTTGTTGATGGTTATGCGTGGGGTTAAACTCTTCCATGTAGTACTTCTTCTTTCTCTCTAGCTCTTTCTTCCAAGTATGTTTGTGGAATTTATCCATAACAAAAATTTTTATCTCTTTACTGTTTGTAGGACACATGTTCAAGCAAATACCCCATTTACTAAACCATTTGTTATTTTACCGCATCCAAGTCTTCTGTCTTTTGCACAATCTGTCACTAAACACCACCTTAGGCCATCTACCCTCTTCCATTTGCTCAATTTTTTTCAGATACCTTATGACTCGCACCATAGCAATTGTTTCAATAGGAGCAACCCCCCTGTTTCACTTAACAGGATAGCATAAGGAACTGCACTTTTAATTTTGAATCTGTTTGTAATCAAACGTTTCTGAATTTTCTCAATTTGTTTCCACTGCATCTTGGTTGTGCTGCTGGACCACAGTTCACAATCGTAGAGAATCACCGAAATCACTAGAAGCCCAAAAAGAGTTAGAGTGGTTTTCCTGTCCACAGCTCTGCCTCTCTACACCTGTTTTGAAGAGCATAAAATGCTTTCCAACCCCCTAAAGTTCTTTTCTTTCTACAATCATCCCAACTTAAATTTATGTTGAAGTCAATTCCGAGGTATTTGTAGTCTGCAACTTCTTCCAGAATGCTGCCTTCAAAATAGAACTTATGTTGGTTATGCTTTCTTTTGTTAGAGAAAACCACTACTTTCGTTTTGCTAATATTGACTTGCATCCCAACCCTTCTACAAAAATGCTCAAGGGAATGTAAATGCTCTTGCAAACCAAGAGCTGAATTAGCAATCAATATAAGGTCATCTACGTACAAAATAAGCCTGATAACGAACTTGCCCAAATGGATACCGTCACCCCCTTGCGAATTTAGCCACTCTTCAAGCTTGTCAATATATAACCCAAAAAGGGTAGGAGACAATGGGCAACCTTGCTTGACCCCGATATCACTTCTAAAACTTTCAGAAATGCCAGCTGAAGTTCTGATTTTGACTTTCACCTCTTCATACAACCTATGCACAACTGCTCTCAAATGCTTGGGAACCCCGAGTTCCTCCATTCTGCCCCAAAGCTTATCCCTAGGAACCGTGTCAAAGGCTTTTCTGAAATCAACAAAGCAACAAAAAACTTCTTCCTTTTTTCCCAAACTTTTTCAATGATGTGCCTTAAAGTTATACAATGATCAACTGTGGAATGTTTAGGTCTAAAACCTGCTTGCCCTTTAGCACGTTTATTTCTTTCTTCTACCCACTTGCTAATTTTCTTTTCCAACATGCTTCCAAATAACTTTGCAAACAAGGGGTTTATCATTATGGTTCTATAATTGGAAGGATTATTGACGTCACCACTCTTGAAAAGTGGTATTGCCATACTAGTTGTCCAATCTGTGGGGAACCCCTGCTGTAAGATGCTGTTGAAAATTTTTGTGATGTGAGGTGAAAGAAATTTTAAGCCCCACTTTAGATACTCTGCTTGGAGTTCATCTAAGTCTTTTGCTTTTCCAGCGCCCAACTTCTTGATACCCATCTCTACTTCTTGCACCGTGAAGAGTTTTGTGTCTGTGTTGACCAAAGGAGGAGGGTCAACCTTGGGATCCATCTCATAAAGTTGTCTTGCATAGTCAAAACATTTAGAAGCTGTAATTTTGTTTTCAGTTTGCACCTTTTTCGATTGGAGCTCCTTCCAAAATACTTTGGGGTTATTTTTCCCGAGGAAGATTAGTTCTTCTCTCCTTGAGACCATAAAATCAATTTTTTTCCTTTTTACTAACTGCTTGTAAGCTTTGAGCTTTATGTTATCCATGTATGATTCCTTCCACCTTCTCCTTTCCTTTTTGCATTCCTTGTCAAACCAAGCATTAACCGGAAAGCAATTTGTTTCGGACTTCTTAATTTTTGCTCTTTTGCATTCAGCAAGTGTGCTTTGAATTAAATGTGTTAATCTGTGACTATGAAGGCCATGAGATGGGATTTCCTCCTTCTTGAAGAGCCTCTCTAGCATTATTTTGAAGGTATTACAATTCTCTGGATTCAAAAGAATTCTGCCCTTTGGGGGATTTTGTTTAACACACTGATTTTTCGACCCTAATTGCTTTTTTCCGGTCCAAGAGAAACTTAAATAGATTGGCTTGTGATCTGATTTTAAGTCCCAAATTTGATCTCCAATCAACACTTCTTCCATTTTCTCACACAAAATATGCAATCAAATTACATAATCTACTACACTTGCTCCATTGTAAGTATTGCAAGTGAAATTACCAGACTTTTCCCATCTAGTCAAACCATTACAAATGACTAAATCAAAAGCCCCACATAGCATAAGCAGTTGCTCTCCAAAGAGATTGCAGCCTTTATCCTCTGAAATTCGTCCCCACTGATGATTACTCTCTTCTGTAAGCCAGATAGGGTCACTGTCTTCTTTACAACAAAGAATGCTAGCTTGTTCACCTGTAGTTCTAGCATTGAAAACCCCCACTATAAGGACTTCACCTAGCTGAGAATATATTGCAATATCCATTTTTAGGGCTGCAAAGGGATCTTTGTGGTCAAGCCCTCTACTTTTGTAGATTTTTGAAACTTGTGGCACAAAATAGCATGCTGCAATTCTAATGTGATTTCCATTTTCTGATATTTTAAGCCAAACAAATTGCTTATTTGGGTCTTCTTTTTCTAGCTGAATGAAACGACCTTCTTTTTCTCTTACTAATACCATGATACCCCCGTGCCCTTTGCCATTCCCTGCTACCTACCTTGAGTAGCAGAGGCATTTTCCTGAAACGAACAACATGGAAACTCTCTGTGGTTTGTTGGGCGAAAAATATCATCAGATTAAGTTATCACAATCACGACGGCAGACCCAACTAAAGATGAGATCCAAATTGTCAGACTAATTACTTCACAAGCCGTCTTCAACTGTCACCCCACCGCCATGACTCTTTAGTCTCCGGAGGTCGTCACCGCCCACCGACTTGTCACCATCATCGCCATCAAATACGGAAGAGTCACCATCGCCGCCATAACCTGTTCAGACTTGAGGGTGCAACACCGCCTCTTAAAAAAATATTTTAATTACTGTGACCAACAAGAGTTTCTTTATAAATACATATGCTTAGCGGGGG
Source organism: Pinus albicaulis (assembly GCA_034641835.2). Lineage (NCBI taxonomy): Eukaryota > Viridiplantae > Streptophyta > Pinopsida > Pinales > Pinaceae > Pinus > Pinus albicaulis. Next base: position 321,103,799 of record CM076570.1, on the reverse strand, counting down.
GCACATTATCCCGCTCAGCAAATTTGTTAGTGTAATGTTGCAGCTATAGCCTGTTTTCATCTGGTATCAGAGCAGACGTATAGGAACATGTATACTCTGTGAGCAAGGAGCTATATCAGGGTTGTTGCACTTCCCTTACAGCAGCCCCGTGTGTGTATGCCAACTCCTTACTACTGGCAACAATCCTTTGGGTGGCGAGTTACAGCGTGTGCGTGGAGGAGTGCACAGAAAAGTTTCGATATCAGCGCATTTTTCTCGTCTACGCAACATAGGTGGAGCAGAGCGGTAATGTTGTCCATCTCATAACTTATAATTGAGTGATATATTTTTGTGGAAAGGTGGTTTTTTTTGGCTTGAAGTATTTGAAAGGGATACAATTTATTAGTGAAGGCTTGTCCATCTCATAACTTATAATTGAGTGATATATAGTTGTGGAAAGGTGGTTTTTATTTTGCTTGAAATATTTGAAAGGGATACAATTTATTAGTGAAGGCATAAATTGAAAAGTGATTTAAAGAAAAAATCTCTTTTATGAAAATTAAAGTGGGTTCTTACCCCTAAGTTATTTTTTCTTGGAGGAATAAAGTGATTTTCATAAAAGTATCTTTTATGAAAAGTAAAGTGGGTTCTTACCTCCCATTTCTTTATTTTTTTTAAGGAATAAAGTGATATATTAAAGTGTTACTTTAAAGGTTTTGAATAGTGTGGTTTACGAGTTTATATATCATTGAAAACTATGAATAAATAAACACTTATAATGTAAATTTATGTATTGATTTTGGTATTGTTTTGAAGTTTGAATTATAATGTAAATTTCTGTATTGATTTTGGTATTGTTTTGAAGTTTTAAAGTTTTATGGCTAAATATAATGTAAATTTATGTATTGATTTTGGTATTGTTGTGAAGTTCAAAGTTTTAATCGATAATTGTTGAAAAGTATTGCGTATTGAAGACAATTTGTTTATTCATCATTTTATGTAGTTTATTTTGAAGGAAGATGCAATAATAAGTTAGAAAAAGTTAAAAATGTATTGATTTTGGTATTGTTGTGAAGTTTAAAGTTTTAATCGATAATTGTTGAAAAGTATTGCGTATTGAAGATAATTTGTTTATTCATCATTTTATATAGTTTATTTTGAAGGAAGATGCAATAATAAGTTAGAAAAAGTATTTTAACTTTTATTTGAAGATTTCACTTATTTGATAAAAATGGCTTCAAATACCAATACTGAGTCACTTCTCATTTTGAATGAAAAAATTTATGCTTTTTGGTTTATTCGAATGAGAACATTGTTGCATTTTCATGATATTTGGGGATTTTTTTACTAATGGGTATCTAGAGCCTGCTAATGAGGCAATTTGAAGGAGAAAATTTTTGCATTCTCATGATATTTGGGGTTTTTTTGCTAATTGGTATCGAGAGCCTGCTAATGAGGCAATGACGCAATAGAGATAGGTCTTACAAATGTTAAATGAATGTTGTTGATAGGCAACAGAAAGAAAGACAATAGAGAAATTGGCCTTATTCAACAAAGCTTAGATGATGTGATGCTTTCAAAGGTATCAAATGTAGAATCTCTGAAGAAGGTGTGGGACACCCTTGAATATTTTTATCAGGGTGTAGAGAAACTAAAGAATGTCAAGTTGCAGAATTCGAGAAGAGATTTTGAGAATCTAAAAATGAAGGATACTAAAATTGTGGATGCTTTTATGATACAAGTCATGAGTGTTGTTAATCAATTGAGACGGTATGGAGAAGACCTCTCAAACAAGATATTGATTGAGAAAGTTCTTCGAAGTTTGCCAAAGAAATTTGAAGCGCTTGTTGTATCCATAAAAGAGTTCAAGGACACAAGTCAAATGAAAATTGAAGATTTGACCGGTTTGTTTATTGCATATGAATCCAAGATGTCAAGATATGATGATAGATTGTTGGATAATGCCTTCAAAACTCAGGTTCAATTTAATAGAGGAAGAGGCAGAGGAAGATCAAGTAATAGAGGAAGAGGCGACAAAATAGCTGAGCAAAGACGTCCGCGAGATACTTATGAGAATGAAGAGAAATCTCAACAACATCCCCCTAATTTAATGGGGAGTAAAAATAGAATCTAGAATCGAGGAAAGAAAAGGTATGATATGTCTAAAGTTCAATGTTATTATTACAAAAGATATGGCCATTTTTCTACCAACTGTTCAAAGAGGTAGGTATATATTCTTGTTATCAAGGTATAGCAAAAGTAAAGAATGTCAAGTTGTAGAATTTGAGAAGAGATTTCGAGAATCTGAAAATTAAATACAGTGAAACTATGGATGCTTTTATGAATCAAGTCATGAGTGTTGTTAATCAATTGAGACAATATGAAGAAGACCTCTGAAACAAGAGAGTGATCGAGAAATTGCTTTGAACTTTTTCAAAGAAATTTGAAGCAGTTGTTGTATCCATAGAAGAGTTCAACAGTACAAGTCAAATGAAAATTGAAGAGTTGATTGGTTCGTTGATTGCACATGAATCTAGCATGTTAAGATATGAAGATAGCACGTTGGAGAATGCCTTCAAAACTCAATTGCAATTTAATAGAGGAAGAAGCACCAAAATAGCTGACCAAAGAGGTCCGCGAGATACTTATGAGCATGAAGAGAAATCTCATAAATTTCCTCTTAATTTAAGGGGGAGTAAAAATATAACATAGCATCGAGGAAATCAAAGGTGTGATATGTCTAAAGTTCAATGTTATTATTGCAAAAGATATGGCCATTTTGTTACTAGGTGTTTGAAGAGGTAGACATATGTTGGTAAGAAAATATGCACACTTCTCATAATAATTTGAAGATAATAAGAAGTCATTTTTTTTTACTTCTAATGTAACTCAAGGATGTTCAAATAATATTTTGTTTTTATATAGTGGTTGCATCAATCACATGCCGGGAAACAAAGAATTTTTTTCCAATATAGACACCAATATTCAGTATGAAGTCAAGTTGGGTAACCATAATAAGGTATGTGTTAAAGGTAAATGAATGATTGGTGTTTATACCAGAAATGGTGAGAGAAGAACAATTGATGATGTGTATTATGTACCTAGATTAAAACGCAAGTTGTTGGGCATTGGAAAAATAATAGAAAAAAACTATAGTGTCTTCTTCAAGAATAATGTGTGTACTATCATTAACAAATATCCAAGCAAGAAGTTGATAGCAAGAGTAGAAAAGACAAAGAATAAGATGTTTACTCTTATAATGAGAAATGAATTGTCCCCCTCCTTGAATGCTTATAAAACTAAGAATTTCGATGAATCATGGTTATGGAATTTAAGATATTGTCATTTATATTCTGGTGGTCTAGATTTGTTATAGAAGAAATATATGGTGAGAGGGTTACTCAATATTCAACAGCCAACGAGATCGTGTGAAATTTGTACTTGCAAATCATCATAGACATAAATTTGTATCTAGAGCTTTGTATAGGGCGAAAGCTCCATTGGAGATTGTTTACATAGATTTGTCTAGCCTAATGCAAACACCTTGTTTGGCTGGTAATGTTTATTTTTTAACTTTTATTGATGACTATAGTAAAAAAAATGGGTTTAGCTTTTGAAAAAAAATATGAAGCACTTTCTGTGTTTAAAATATTTAAAGCTATGGTTGAAAAGGGAATCCGAAAACACATTAAAATTTTGAGATCAGATAGAGGTGGTGAATATATGCTAACAGATTTCATTGAGTTTTTTTAATCGCATGGAATCAAGAGGCAGTTTAATGCATGTTATACTCCATGAAAAAATGGAATAACTGAAAGGAAAAATCGAACTATTATGGATATGACTCAATGTATGATGAAGGAAAAGCATCTACCAAATGAATATTTGGGAGAAGCAGTATCTTGTGTTGTTTATATTGTTAACAGTAGACTGACTAAGAGCATGAAGGACCGAGTTCCCGAAGAAGCCTGGAATGGTAAGAGTTGGCATATATCTCAATTAAGATTTTTTGGTTGAATTTATTATGCACATGTTCCTAAATAATTGAGAAAGAAGTTGGATGATAGAAGTGAGAAATGTATCTTTATTGGATATAGTGAAGAATCTAAAGCATATAGACTCTATAATCTCATCACCAATAAATATATTATCGGTAGAGATGTTGAATTCAAGGAATAAGAAGCTTGGGATGGAAGCATAGATAAATTTGTTTCAGAGGGAGTTGTATTATCTCATTGAGATGATAATGAATATGAGCAAGAAGTACAAGGTGGACAGTCGATTCCATATACACCTACTATAAGCACTTCAGCAAGCCAATCACCAAGATTCAGTCCATTACAATTCAGAACATCAAGAAATCATGAACATGGCGAACCATCAGGTTACGGTGGAAAACAAAGAAAACAATCAGAGGTGAATAATGAATCTAATCCTACAGTGGATACATTAAAGAATAGAATTAAAGGTCAGAAAACTAGAAGTTTAAAAGAATTGTATGATTAGAATGATGAAATATATCAGTTTTCAAATTTTTCATTACTTGAATATGATCGAGTAAATTTTGATGAAGTTGTGAAAGAAAAAGGTTGGATAAAATCTATGGATGAAGAAATTGATGCTATAGAAAGAAATAATACTTGGGAACTTGTAGATTTTCCTGAAGGTAAAAATAATATAGGTGTTAAATGGATTTACAAAACTAATGTGAATGTTGAAGGTGAAATTGAAAAGCATAAAGCAAGACTTGTAGCTTAGCGGTTCAGTCAACAACCTGGTATTGAATATAATGAAACTTTTGCACCTGTAGCTAGACTTGACACAGTAAGAATGGTATTAGCTATTGATGCACAAAACAAATGGAAAATATATCATATGGATGTTAAGTCTCCATTTTTAAATGGATTTTTGGAAGAATAGGTTTATTTGAAACATCCTCCTAGATATAAAATTGATGGTAAAGAAGATAAAGTTTAAAAATTAAATAAAGCATTATATGGATTGAAACAATCACCCCGAGTGTGTTAATAGAATTGATGAATATCTTAATAACAATGTATTCATCAGGAATCCAAGTGAGCCAACTTCATGTAAAAAAGTTAACGAGGAAGGTAAAAATTTTGATTGTGTGTCTGTATGTTGATGATTTTATTTTCAATGGACATCTCTCAATAGATGATTTTAAGAAAAGAATGAAAATGGAATTTGATATGACTGATTTAGGCCTAATGAAATGTTTTATTGGTATTGAATTAACTCAATCTAAAGATGGTATTTTCATTCATCAATCTAAGTATGCAAAGGATATATTGAAAAGGTTCAGAATGGAAAATTGTAAGACAGTTGTAACCCCAATTGAAATTTGTAAAAAACTCAGTAAGGATGATCAAGGTTCAGATATTGACCCAAACTTTTATAAGAAATTGGTTGGAAGTATTATGTATTTGACTGTGATAGGGCCTGATATAATTTTTGTTGTAAGTTTAATTTCAATATTCATGGAGTCTCTGAAGAGTACCATTGGCTAGTTAGGAAAAGGATTTTAAGATATATTATTGGATCAAGAAATTATGGTATCCTGTATACATGTGATTTAAATTTTAAACTAACTAGATATAGAAATGGTGACTTTGCAGGTAATATTGATGACAAGAAGAGCACATTTGGGTATGTATTTAGTTTTAATTCATGTACAGTTTCATGGACATCAGTGAAGAAATCCATTGTGACTCTATTATCAGCTGAAGCAGAGTATGTTGCAGCGACAATAGAAGCATGTCAAAATATGTGGATGAGAATAATTTTGACTGAGTTGCTGCATGAATAGAAAGAACCAACTCATATTCTTTATGATAACAAATCTGCTATCGCATTATCAAGAAACCATGTTTTCCATAAGAAGAGTAAACATATTGATACAAGGTACCATTTCATTCAAAAGTGTAACATCTTCGGTTCCACAAAAAAAAAATCCTATCAAATGAATGTATACTAATCACACACAACAACTTAATACTGTTCATCACCTTATGATGATATTTGTTGTAATTTTAATCGGTTTAGTTATCCCTTTCTCATTTAACACTTAGTGTCAATTATAATTCCTTGAACAAGATTTCACATACTCATACGTTTGTCATCCTGTGAACATATGCTCTTGAAAACTAAAGTTCCAAATTTAGAAATTCCAACGAGACTCTATGTCTAGGAACAATTCCATTTCATTTTACATGGAAATTAGTAGAGTACTAGTTAAATCCCCATTTAACTATTATTGACCCATTTTTTCCCAGGTTAATTACATGTTACATCTTCTAATTTTTTTCCTTTACAAACATATAGACATTTTCTTAACTTTAATTAAAAGTTACGAATTATCTCTACCTTCTGAGAGATATATATAAATTGTCATAAGATTAATTAACCTTTTAGTGGCCTCGTTATAATGGATATTAATTTTCACATAGGCCTTTCCCTTCTCCATTAAACTTACTAGGGCTCTATCTTAATTTCGGTGAATATTCAACTCGTTTACCCATAGTAAAATGAACTATGAATCTGGGAATTGAATTTATATTTAGATTGATCTCACATTAATTTTTATGAATTCAATCAATTTTCCACTTACCATTGAATATTTTCTTGAAGGGTTACATTACCATTAGTCATGTCACATTTATAGGCTATGAACTATTACTCTATTTTAATTTATGTAGAGTCGTTTCCAGCGTCACCACATCACCAACATTAGCTATAATTCATGGAGATTAACTTTATATCTGTCACCATTTAACACCTATGATATTTATCGAACTTATACATTGCATTCAATATGATATTTTGGTTATGTATAATCCACCTCACCAGATTTAAACACGTCAGTGGTTTTGTATTTATTGTAGATTAATGGCATTGCTTCTCCGTATCCAGTTTCACCCAATCGTAGTATAGTATATTCCTTGGGATCGATCTTCATTTAATGGATAGTATTGCATCACATGGCTCTTCTGAGGTTTGATGGAACCCTTCAATCCGCGAGAGTTTCTCTGGATTTCATACACCTATACGATGAGGATATTTTCGCAGTTAGGGTTTTTTAGTTTCAATACTAATTGCATTTTTGGTTTCAGACCATTTTTCACTCCATGGTTTCAGTTGAGTAACCTCTCTCTCGGCCTCTGCTACGCATGTCAGTTTACTGTTACACATTTTCACTTTCGTCTCTTCTTTCGTTTACCTTGGAGATGAGAAATCATTCCTACAAGTCGAAGGGAGGTTTCATTTTTTTCGCAGAGGCCTACTTCATCACTACGTCAGGGTAAGATGCATTGATTGTTGGTTCTTTCGAAATCAACATTAGTTTTTTTGTATTTCATTATTCTTTTATTTTGGCCCAGAACTCCTAATGATGGTATTGCTCGTCCACATTAGGGATTTCTGTTAGGTATGGTTTATTAACCTCCACACACTCAGGTAATCTATTATGTCGACAAGATATTTGCCACAATATTAACTGTAAGTGGATGTCTCTACGCACATTACTTATCCATTTTTTTTACAATGAAATACGGTTTGCATTCTTGTTGTGTTAGCTGGGGTTAATAATCATTTTCCACAGTATTATGTAACTAAGAGTCCACCTTGAATATCGATTTCAAATTGTATAGTATTGATTTATTCCATGGAAATTTACTTTATTGATTTGCTTTGTTTGTATCTCTGTTATGTTTATTTAGCAGATATTCTTTCAAATGAGTATCATATGGGAGTCCTTCTCGGAGAGCCTCTATCTGTGCTCATTCTATAATTTAAAGTCTAATTCTATGTTTACAATGCTCTTTTCTTTTACACAATGCTTTTTTTTTCTTCGTTTAGACCACACATTTACCACTATTATGTATTACATGGTCTAAGAGTGCCTTTATGCAACACATATGGTTGAACAAGAGGACCTCCTCTCGTCCCATCGTTTCCATTTCAAAATCATTACCAACATCTACAGGTAATATCAATACCACTACTGTATCTTTTAATGGTTTACCTTGACCATGATTTAATTGTTGGTACGTTTACTTGTCTGGTTGCTCCTTCTCTATTCAAGTTTTACTGAGGTCTCCATAGATTTACAAATTTATTGGGTAGCTCTTTTTAAATTTCTATGGTAGATATTTTTATTTTTTTTTGGAAAACACATTTTGATTATTCCAAACTAGATCTTATAAAATACTTAGGAAATTTGATTCCTTAGTAAGTCTTCTCACAGAATTATGTGATATAATTTTAATTCAGATTCGTATATTTTGAAATTGATAAGATCTTGTACTCTAGTACTATCATTTTAAACCCTCTTTTCTATTGCTTTTATTTTATTTTTTTCATTGAATATTAATCCCTTTAATTCCTTGAATTTATTTCAAGAGTTATCATTCTTTACAGTTTCTGCTCTTCCCGTTAAAACTCGGGAATTCTCAGGTAAGCAGTCTCTGTAGTTCAATTAATTTATTATGCTTATGATTTTCATCACATATTTTCCAGTAATAATTAAATTTCCTCTTTGTTATTGCAGACTGGATTCTCCACCTCGGTAAGGTAAATTATTTACCCTTTTTGGATTTAAACTCTATTAATTCCTTTTAATTTTAAATTTATGCTACAGGACTAATTCAGTGTTGTACATATTGTGAAGGTACTCTTCACTTGTTACTTGGTTTGAATACTGCAGATAGCTTTTCTTATCAAATCAGAACTATGGACTTTTCCTTTTCAAGTTGGTCCAGTAACCCATTTGGGGATTTCTAATATGCCATATCTACATAATTTCCAGCAAGACTATTCAGTTTATTATATATGGGACAACGTTCCCGATTTGTATAATTTAGTTATAACTAGGTTGAATTTGAACTTTGTAACTATATGGATTAATATTCTTAATTTTCCATAACTCTGTAATAGGTTTAACATGACTCTTTCTTTCTTAATGAAGTTATATTTGAAATTCAGATGGAATACTTTCCTTAAAATTGTATTTTAGTGCTAGTAATAATTTATGAGTTCCTCCATTGAGAATTATTACTGTCACTATCCATCATGTCTCAGTTCTAGTATTTCATCACTCAGTCCTACTACAATATATAATTCACTTGAATGTTCTACTTTCATGTAAACTGTCATGCATATTTATTTTCATTCTATAGTAATTTGTTTATAGAATATATTGATTTGCAAAATAATGCTAAGACTATCATGCTATTTAATAATAAACTCTAAGAGTTCACCTAACCTCAGATTTAAACCTTCCTCAAGGTTTAGATGTTATGAGAGTTGGTACTCTTCAGATTATTGTTTGTACAACAATACAGAGATGAGGTGCATTTATTATAGACTACTCTGTTACATGTATAGATCTACCAATTTACTGACACTTAGTATTTTTAACATTTCCTTCATAGACAACATCTACTGTTGAATAGATTTTATCAAATCCATTACTAAAATTTTACTTCACCATAATAAAATTATAAGTTAAAATGAATTAACAGGTGCATACCAATTAAGGTAGACTAAGTTCCACCCAACCTTTCAGCTCTTTCTCCACAACTCCCCCCAAGCAGAGATCAAATCTTCCAGCCGTAGACAACCTCTTGTCTACCCAGAATTTTCTTATTTAGCCTACTTTCCCATCAGCTTGTTTCCTTAACTACTTCCAGTTAATCAAGATGATGATTTCCTTTTTTCCTAGGCTTTCCTTTTGTTTCTTCCACAAAAGTACTTTAAAACTAGATTTTCCTCTTTCTAGTTTTATTCCACCTCTTCCCTGTAACTTTCCTCTTTAATGGGGTAGCTTTTTATTTTTTTATCTCCAATAAAAAATTCATTATTTAATTTATTTTCTCCAAGGATTTTTGGAGAACTAGGAAAGTCTTATGATCCTTATCCATCCTCATGGATTTGGAATCCTGATCTCTAATCATTATCTAGTCTTTAAACCATTAATTCCATTTTAATTTTATTAATTTAAATCAATAAAACATATCCACAATAAGCATTTTCACTTAGGTACACTTGACCCTTCGAGCCTTTGACTGTCTAAATTAAAAGCAGAAATTTAGGGATATTACATATTCCCCCTCTAAAACAGAACATTGTCCTAGTTGTTACCTATTATCATGTTGATTTATAAACTTTCGATGAAGATTCCCCCTTAATCTCATCTTCTTGCTCCTAGCAGTTTCTTCAGAGTACAATTGCATTCACCATACCTTTACTCTGCTTACTGCTAAACTCTGGAGTTTGATTTCTTCCTGCTTCAGTATAAGAAGTATATCTAGAATTATTTGTTTATTTATTATATATATATATATTCTGCTTCCACCTGTCCACAGCTCATACCAATTCATATGAGTAGTATCACCTATATATATTGATATGAATTAATCATGATAATATTATGAACCTTAATAGTGCTCAATAGAGTCCCTTGGTAGAAAAAATCTTCATAGTTCATAGCAGTATAGTGCTAATTTAGCACAGCTATTATCATTCAATGTACTTTGGTGAGGCTTACTCCTAAAGTACACATGGTGGTCCTTTTTGAAATTATTTTTGAATTCATTTTTCCTCTATACGTCTTCTCACATTGACTCCACTTTGTCGGATTTTAGCAATTCCTGTTACACTTAGCTTCACAAACCAAACACCTCTTAATTAGAAGCTTATTAATTTCTATTAAAACCAAATTTTTCCTATACAGTAGTCCCACTTAAGGTTCTGTCTCTTTTTCCAGTTCATACAGGCACCTCATGTACATAATAATTGATTGATTCTCTCAAGTTCAACTTGATACACAGTTTTCAAAGTCCACTTGAAATTTACCTTATCAATTGTATCATTTATCATCCATCTTGAAACTTCATATTATTTCACAATTTCTATTTTGGATACCTTGACTACTCTTATTATTATTTGGTTCTAAGCCAACCAGTTTCTAAATTTTATCAAAAAAACTTCCTACTTCCGTTTTGGAATAGGGATAGTATCCAAAATTTCTGTCGGATACTTATTTTTCATTATCATGTAGTAACATTTTTCGACTAGAAATCTACTACTATTTTCCCATACCAGGCAAAAACATGCTCTGTTTTAAATCTTGAATTCAATTTTAGCCTCAAGTATGTCCTATCTAAGAACATTTATGATATTTTTCTAAAATTTTTGTTTTACTGAGATCACATTGTTAACGTAAAATCTGTTTTTGTAATTAGAAGTCCCTCCTGATTTGGAATATATACTAATATCTCAGTATGTTGCAGTTTTTCTTGGAGTTTTTCCTGTTTACTGCTGAACTCATTTTTGTTTTTATCAATCCTTCAAAGTTAAAGTTTTTATTACTCCAATATTCTTCAAAATTTGATGAACATTCCCCTTTAAAACATCAAAAATCTTATTTTCTTTTCCTTTTTCATGTTTGATTTTTATTTCAAACTTATTAAGGAAAGACAAACACTTAGTTTGCTTAACATTTTTCATGTTGTTGAAAAATTTATACTTCTGACTTGTGTGTTCTGGGATCAAAACCCCTTCTTACCTTACGACTTATGTGTTCTAGGATCAAAACCCCTTCTTCCCTTACAGATAATGTCTCCACTTCGTGCAACATATATTTCAGCAGCAACTCTAAGGCATACTCATTGTAATTCTATTCATTTTTCTTCACTTTTCTTGACTCCTATGCTATGATAGAGTAATAATAATACTTCTAATCCTTTTGCCTAAGTCTATGTACCACTACAGTTTCTTGGATTGGGTCAGAATCTTAAAAACAAGAGTAGTTGTTAGTTTAAGATTTTAACTGTTCAAGTTATATTGACCTTTTTCGGTCCATTCATTTTCTCTCCTTGCTTCTATAGAGGGGAATTAGTATAGGCTAAGACTAAAATATTTCTACCAATATCCTAGAGTATTTCTCAGTACCATTAGCTGATCTTATGGATCAAACATTAGGAAATACTAATCAATTCATGCTAACGTGGGTCTTTTTTCAATCCACTACTCATCCTTTTTTCTAAATTTACGTGACTCAATCACTGAATTTAATCTTTATAAAATTCCTTTTTGTTAAGGCTATTATGAAATTTATGTTCTCTAAATTTTCCAGAATTGTAGAATAATTCTAAGATGTTACTTATGTTTTGTTTTATTTGACGCATAAAGGAGCAAGACATTAATGAACCCAACCTATAGAATTTCCAATTCATAGATTCTGTATCTTTCTCTTCATACAACCCTTCCTTAATTCTCAATTGATGACAACTTATTGATCAATTAAATAATATATCATGAGTAGAGGATATATATTCTTTATCATCAGTTTATTCAATTATCGGTAGTCTATAACCATACTAAATGTTTCAACTTTATTTTTGAAAACCAGTACTGGTGTTTTCCATGGGGATACACTTGGTCTTATATAGCCTCTATCCAGCAACTCTTGTAGTTGTACTTTTAACTCTTACAATTTTGGGGTACTCATTATGTAGGGCTCTAGAAAATGATATAGCTTCTGGTATTAACTCAATGGAAAAATAAATTTCTCTTTTAGGGGGTTTACATAAGAAATTTCATCTGTAACTATCTCCTTAACTCTTGGAATACTGGTAAGTTTTTTACCAATTTTTTTTTCTTTTTCATTTTGTTGTCCTAATTATTCCACATGTACAACATACATTTGGCAGCCTTTGCTTGCTTTCCTTTGCAACTGAAATGTTGAAATTTGCCTCACTAGTATTGGGTTGGGTTTTCACTTTCACTATCACTGGTTTTCCCTCACCATATATACAGTGCATTGTTTTATTTAAACAATTTTAGTGTGTCCTTTTGTTTTTCTAACCATTCCATTCCTACCATCCCCACATAGGAATCTAAAGGTAAAACATTTAACTTTAACTCATGTTATTTGTACCCATTTAATTTACAACAATCTTGGGTAAATTGTGTGTCACTTTTCTTTTAGTAACTAATTGAATAATTTCATCTTGCTAAAAAATTTATTTCTTATCTTAATCTACACCTAAATTTATTAACCATAACATGTTGTTTAGCATTCATACCCTTGATTTTTATTATCATTACTTCTATCCTTCAAGTATATACTTGAACTTTGAGGGAGAGTCTTCTCAATTAGTGGTCCTTCCACTCCACACTTTTTATCATTCTCTTTTCTACCTAATATAGTTAACTTTATCCTGCAATTAGTATATTTCCGTTTATTTTTTTCCTAAATTCAGGAGCTAGAATTCCTCATCCTTCTCCTTATAGATAGTAGGTAGGCAGTTTTAAAATCACCGTGCCTTTGCTTTCTCTTCTAGTATATAAGGTACCTAGTGAAGCGGGTTGGTGAATCTGGTAACAACTCAACACTGGTAAGTTGTCCCAACCTAAGCTCATAAAAATATTTGGCTTTGTCATCCTAGTATCGATCATTCAAATATCTATTTGGAAATCTTCCGAAGTGACAGTTTTCTCATCTGTCACATGCACCATTTTGGTTTCCTCCCACCACAAGGTATCCTTACCTCGTAATTAGTAATTAGCCAAACTGGTTTTCAAATTTCTTCCATACTCATAACTTGGAATTATTTTACCATTTTTAGAAGCCAAGCTTCTGCATCTTCCTCCTTCCCGCTATCCTAAGAGGGAGATTTGATTTTTTCAGAATTCGCCTTGAAATTCATTTTTCTTTCTAGACTATTGTTTAGAAGTTACATCATCCTCAAACTCTTCTGAGTTATTTTCAATTCAAATTCTCTTTTCCTAGAACCTTCACCTTTAAGACTGTTCCTGGAGTTCAATTCTCTGATTAACCTTTCTTGCTCTTCGCTGGCTAGCGATAGTCTATCATTATGATATTTCAGTTGAATCATTTCTCTTTGCATCTTATGTATCATGGCCAGAAATGAAGCATTAGGATCTGGTGGATTTTTTGCAACACCTAGATCCACATACAACTCATCCCCTTCACTCATGGTTTCAGTTGTATGGTCCTTTACTAATTCACTATACACAAAAGTAAACATGAGTGAAAAAAAAAAATTAATAAACAATTTACAGCAACATAATTTTTCTCTGGTGTGAGCACATATTTTGGCCCAGTGTTTTAACATGGGCTCTGATACCATTTGTAACATCTCTCATTCCACAAAAACAAAAAATTTATCAATAGGATGTATACTAATCACACACAACAACTTAATATTGTTCGTCACCTTATGAGGATATTTGTTGTACTTTAATCGGTTTAGTTATCCCTTTCTCGTTTAACACTTATTTTCAATAATAATTCCTTGAAAAGGATTTCACATCCTCATACCTCTGTCATCGTGTGTGTTGACCATATCAGCCCCTCCATTCAAATTTTTGGCCAAAAGTCCCATTTGAATCCTTTTAAATCCTCTTACGTGGCCTAAGAACTTCGTCTCCTGCCTACCGTTGCCACTTTTTATCCCTAAAACTGTATTCAAAATGGCCAAAAACCCATATTCAGAGATATATCGGGCCTAGCCCCTTCAGTTTCAGCCCCCTTTATTTTATTTTCCATATGACTCGGGTGCTAGACCAAGTTCCAGACTGACAGGCACTTAGCATGAGAGGCTATCGAGCACACCCCTAGCCGTTCGATCAAAAGTAAATCAACGGTCCACAAACAGTTTGCCATGGTGGTCCCCGCACCCACGTACATCGATGCCAAAACCGACCGCTTTATTTTTCACCACCATTGCTGGGTGGGCAGTATTCCTCCTTCGGCCAGCGATTCCATACGCTGATCGCCGCGTGTCCCAGGCTACTGTTCTAAAACCGCCCCATTTCGCGCGTTAACTTTCGATCCCGGACGCACAGCGAAATTCATGTAAATCGTCTGATCTTGAGCGCTCAATCCAACGGCCATTAATCTCCAGAGTTGCGTGGCCTTTAGCTCTCGTCCACATCGCCCCTGGCCCACCTCTTTGTTGCGCTTCGAAGCGTCCATCACCGTAGATTTTATTTGGGAATTGGACGGTCTAGATCTGCTTGACCCCCGCTGACGACTAGATCCCACAGTCGGTACTCCACATCATATGTTCCCATCATCCTGTCATAGTACCACCTGTCCCTCCATTTTACTCCATGTGCATTCCTCCACCATGGGTCTATATTAAGTTCATTGCTTCGTTTCTAATGTATTTTCGCGAGTATATTCGCCTTCTCCTCCATGACCACTCCACACTGTTACGTCGCATTTCTCATCATCGCCCTAAATTTTTCACTGGTCGACCATGCAGTAGTTGCCACCCCACTATCCCCACCGTGTCTGCATTCCCGTGCATTATTTTCCTAACATGTGTGTGGGTTTTTGCAGGGTTTTTCGGCGCCGGAGGTTAACCATAATTCACAGCCCTTATTGCAGAGGTCAAGGGTGCGTCAAAGGACCATTTTTTAAATGCAAAATTCATGAAGAAGGTCCTGGGTAGTTGCTTCGACGTGACTTTCATTAAAAGAAATGGGACTCAGATCTGTCCAACCATCAAGAACCATTTAAAAGGCAGATTCTTGTAGATGAAATTATTAATGGTGCA
Source organism: Pinus albicaulis (assembly GCA_034641835.2). Taxonomy (NCBI): domain Eukaryota; kingdom Viridiplantae; phylum Streptophyta; class Pinopsida; order Pinales; family Pinaceae; genus Pinus; species Pinus albicaulis. The sequence continues at coordinate 321,088,212 of CM076570.1, read as the reverse complement.
GATTAAGAATATCAGTCAAAGAGCGAAGAATTCAACGTCTGGAGCCGAAGATTTTAAATAACAATTCAGCATTCAAAGGGCAAAGAGTACAAGTGCACAAAAATCATATCCTCAAGGTTAATTTCAATATATTTTTCTCTCAGGAAGGTACAGAATATTGCATATTTTATTCTTCATGTCTTATCCCTGGAGAAATCTGCACCTACTACATTTACTTCATGGAGCAGCCACAGAGTACTTACAGCGGTTTAGCGCTGTCAAACAGTGTGGGCAGGCACTCTCTCACCATTCAGGTTTTAATGAGTCAATTAAATGTTCACCAAATTCTTGTATTAGGTCTCTCTCCTTTTTCTTTTATAAAAACCCAGAAAAAGGACATTGTAGGGGTTCCAGACTTGTATCAGAAAATTGTGCAGTGAAAGGCACGTTTGTATACATTTTGTAAAGCTTCTGTATGAAGTCTCAGAGCCCGTAGGGTCTCAGTGAGGAGGAGTTCTATTTTTAATGAGGATTTTGGTCTTTGGTATTTCACAGTATGTAACCTTCTCTTATGTGATTAATACAACATTTCATTTCATATATCTTCTTGTATCATGTACTCAAATGCGAGTGGCTCACTAATTTTAGGTAAGGATTCATCCTAGTTGATGCCCATACTTGGATCAGTCAAGCGCTTTAAATATGGCTCAGGCATGATATACTGTTTCATGTTCATTTCATCCATCTTTCTGCTATATTAGTTGTTTTGGGAGGGTGCTTTTAAAACGCCATTTTCATGTATGGATTCTTAGATTGATAAGCCCATACATGGTTCTGTTATGTATTTGGGTATCAGACCAAAGTTAACTAATATCTTCTTATATTTCTTTCACTACATACACTTTCTGATATTTGATTTCTGTGGCATATTATTTGAATCGGCCCTCTTTACAGTAAACTGTCTCTTAACTGTCTGATGCTTTTGTGTTGGTGTTTTGCATCTTGTTTCTGCAACATTACTTTCCCTGTGGCAGTTTATGTAAGTCCTTGTCCGATTTAAATCAATTTCCTTGTTTTACAAGAGATAGCAGGAGAGCTTTTGGATTGACACCCAAGTTATATTATGTGCTCCTTGTTATGATAAGATGTCCTAGGCACTGGTCTATGGCAACTCTAGGCTGTCTCTAGGGGCGACAACAATTGTCGACAACATCTTTCTGCCGCCGTTGCCAGGGACGAATTTAAGAATATCAGTTTCCCTGGGCCTCGACAAATCATATTCACTCTCTAATCAGGTGAGCACAGAGAGTTGAAGAGTTGCATATCTCTCACCTTGGCGACTCCATTTTTATTCATTTGATAAATCTATTGGTAGTCCTGGCTCCTTGTAAGCCACATTTGAGGTCAGATACATCACAATCAAAGACACCTTCAATGTCTGACCCTAAGAAGATTATACATAGAAGAAGTTGGAAAGAAAGGAAATCAGGCTGAAATCCCTGAATATTTGGTAGAATATTATCCGTCTTCTTCTTCTCAATAAATCCAAATATCAAATCCCGATTCCACTGAGGAAAATCCTGAATATTACTCAGATAGCCCACCCAGGGGAAGTGCTAGGATTAAAGCTCAACCTCACCCTACTCTTGAGGTTGAAGAAGTCAAGGAAGTAACCGAAGTTTCTGCTGTTAACCGAGAATTGTTCCCAGCTACACCTCAGGCTGCTGTACAGTATACTCCTATTTTTATTCATACCCCACCTCCTCCTCTTCTTCCATTTGTACACCAAATTGTTGCACAAGCCCCACCTCCTCCAATGGCTAATGTTCCAGCTTTTTTGTTAAACAAATATGCTCCCCTGGCATTGCCTCAAGTGCTGAATGATATGCCACAGGATTATTTGAAGATCTTGCCCAGATTCACTGGGGAAAATGAAATAAATGCTCAGAAACATCTTGAGACCTCCTGCTCTTTTGCAGAGAACTTTAATGTTGAACATCTAGATGTGGTCTTAAGACTGTTTGTGCAATCTCTGGACGGTGAAGCCAGAAAATGGTTCAAGACATTGGGAAACCATTCCATAACCACTTGGGATGATATGGAAAGTACTTTTCTCAGGAAATGGGGAGAAAAGAAAGATTATGGACAGTGTCTTACTGAGTTCAATACACTCAAGAAGAAACATAATGAAGGGGTGTCAGAATTTATCAAGAAATTTAATATGTTATATCTAAACCTCCCTGCAGATATGAAGCCTCATCAGAATGCTGCCAAAGTTGTTTTCATAGCAGCCTTTGACTCAGACTTTGGTTTCTCTCTCAGGGAAAGAAAACCTGCCACCTTAGATGATGCTCAATCAGATGCTCTTGAGTTGGAAGCAAACTTTGCTTCCACTGGAAAATTAAGAGGGAAAGCTGAGCAGGATGCTAGAAGAAGGGGTAAAGAAGAAGTATCTACTTCTAATCAGGATAAAGATTCAGATAAAATTGAAGAAATGAGCAAAATGATTAAGAATATTTCTAATAAACTGGTCAAGCTTGAATTGGAGACCAAGAACTCAGCTCCCGGGAACTTCCAGAACGCTCAAAACAGGGGTTACAATCCTCAGTATAGAAAGTCACCCCTGCAAATATTTCCAAGGGAAGCAAAGGAGCAACAAGATCAAGTTCCACACCCATTATACCTGGAAGGTCCAGTAGATGACTCCACTGAAGATGATGCCTATGAACTACAAGATGCAAATCTTGCCTTTTCAAACAATGATGAAGTTGAATGCCCATTGCAGGAAGAAGAAGAAGAGATCAGAGATATAGAAGATGTTGAAATTGATCACTATTGCAAACAGTCTAATGATTTCATGCAAGCACATTTTAACAGAAAATATGATCTCAGATCCTCCAGAAAGAGAACTCGGACTCAAGAACATGAAGAAGAGCCTCCCCAAAAGGAAGCACATACTCAAAAGGAGTCGACAATGAAGAAAGTCAGAGACAAAGGTAAGAGTCCTCTAAAAGCTCCTTTGCATTCCAATGATCAAGCTCCTTCCTCTTCAAAAGTAGTTACTCCTCCTAATGTCGAGTCTGTATCAAAAGAAGTTAAACCTTCAGCTGAAAATAAAGAGTCAAAAGAAGTTGTAATAGAAAAGCCCCCTCCTGCTTTCAATTTGCAAAAAGAACTTGAGAAAGTCAAAATCCCAGTCCCTCTGACTGAACTGTTAAAGAAACCCACATATCAATCTCAAGTCACTTCTTTATTGCTCCCTCCTGAAGCACCAATGATTCCAGACAGTCTTAACCTTCAAGAAGAAAGACCCATGGTAATTTTTGGCCCACATGTCGAGGAGATAGACCCCTCTACTCCTCCTTTCTATGTGTCTCTAGTTATTCATGACTTGCTGTTACACAATTGTATGTTAGATTCTGGGGCCTCCCATAATCTGATGCCTCTGTCTGTCATGGAACAACTAGGACTAAAAATCACTCGTCCATACAAAGACCTCTATTCATTTGATTCCAAAAGAGTTAAATGATTGGGGATGATTAAATATTTAGTGGTCAATCTGGCCCAAATTCCAGCAAAAAGTGTAGTAATGGACATTGTGGTGGCTGATATCCCAGCTCGCTTTGGCATGTTGTTGTCAAGGTCCCGGGGAAAAAAAATCAGTGGGTCACTCAAGATGGATTTAACCTATGCCACTATCCATGTTTTTGGTGGCCAGGAGAGGAGGTTGTACAGAGAAACTAGATTCATCAATATGGTGACTAAGGCTGACAGCTCAGAGAATTCACCAGTCTATAGCAAGGAAGGATATTTTTCATGTTTTATGCTTGAAAAAGATCAAAACTTTGCTCAGGAACCATCATTCTGTAAAATCAAGGCTGAGCAGCTTTTAGAAAATCGTGAAGCAGGAGTATGGACTCTACATTTTGATGGAGAAAATTCAAGAGAAGGAAATGGGGCTAGCGTAGTATTAATCTCTCCTACAGGAAAATGGATCCCACTGTCTTTTAAATTGGAATATGAGGCTACTAATAATGTGGCTGAATATGAAGCACTATTATTGGGACTGCAGGCAGCCAAGATTATGGGTATACAGAGTTTAAAGGTTCTGGGTGATTCTGATTTGGTGGTAAGACAGGTCAGAAATCAATGTCAAACCAAGCATCCTCGGTTGAGAGCTTATAGAAATGATGTATGGGACATGGTGGAGAATTTATTCTTAGCATTCAATATCCATTTCATGCCCCGGGAGCAAAATAGAATGGCGGATTCTCTAGCTGTAGCTGCCAGTACATTTCGTCCTCCTCAAAACCCTCTCTTGAGATATGAAGTTGAAGTGTGTTACAGACCATCTATCCCAGATAATATGAAGCACTGGAAGGTATTTGAAGATGAGGAACAAATGAAGAGATTCCTGGAAACAGTGGGAGAATTCTCTAATATGGAGATTGATGGTTGTGAAGAAGATGATACCGAGAATGTTTCAGAAAATAAGTGGGAAGAGAAAATGGCAAGTAATAAAGTGCTGCAGTTGAAAGGGAATGTCATACCTAGAGGGCTAGTGCCTCTAGAAATATTATTTGACAAAAATGATGTTCCATTGCAGCATAATAAAGCAGTAGAAGAAAATCAAGTAGAAGATCTAAATCTGGGTACTGAGGTTGAGCCCAAAATTGTCAAATTATCCAAGAAGGTCCCAGAGGAATATAAAGAAAAATACTTGAGGTTGTTTCAGTCATATGAAGATGTGTTTGAATGGTCCTATCAGGACCTGAAAGCTTTTGATGTCAACATTATGCAGCACAAAATTCCTCTGAGGGAAGACGCAAAACCTTATAAGCAGAAGCTCAGACAAATAAATCCTCTGCTGCTTCCCTCCATTGAAAAAGAAATCAAGAAATTATTAAAGGCCAAAATAATTGTACCCTTGAGGTACTCAAAATGGGTGGCGAACCTTGTCCCTGTCCAAAAGAAAAATGGAGAAATAAGGCTATGTGTGGATTTCAGGAATTTAAATAGAGCATCTTTAAAAGATAATTATCCACTGCCTAAGATGGACCACATCCTGCAGAAAGTGGTGGGAGCCTCTAGAATTTCAATGATGGATGGATTCTCTGGTTATAACCAGGTAACTGTGATTCCAGAAGACCAGAAGAAGACTTCTTTCACCACACCATGGGGAACATTCATGTATGCTAGGATGCCTTTTGGGTTAATTAATGCAGGAGCCACTTTCCAGAGGGCTGTGGACATCGCTTTTTTTGGGGAGCAAGATAAATTTCTGGTGGTGTACCTTGATGATATTACAGTGTTTTCAAAAAATGATGCTGAACACATTAAGCATTTACGAAGAAATTTTGAAAAATGCAGAAGGTACGGCCTTTCTCTTAATCCACAAAAGTCTTTATTTGCATTAGAGGAAGGCAAACTTTTGGGACATATTGTAACTAAATATGGGGTAAGGATAGACCCCAAAAGAGTAGAATTCATAAATGGTATTCCCCTTCCTAGGAACAAGAAAGAAGTGCAGGTATTTTTAGGACGGATAAATTTCCTGAGAAGATATATCCCTAACTATGCTGAGATAGTTAGGCATATAACTGATATGCTAAAAAAGAACAATGATGTAAAATGGTCTCAGGAATCAAGAGAGGCATTCACCAGGATAAAACGGGAATTTGCTGAAGCCCCTATGTTGGCTGGCCCAGATTATACAAAACCATTTATGATCTTTTCATTTGCTTCACCCCATACAGTAGCTGGAATTTTGTTGCAGAAAAATGAAGATGGATATGAGCAGCCTATTGCCTTTTTCAGCCAAGTTCTCCATGATGCAGAATTGAAATATAACATATTAGAGAAATAGGCATATGCCCTAGTAAAGTCCCTCAAAGCATTTCGGATGTATATTTTGCAGTCTCACATTACTGCATTTGTCCCTACAGCAGCTGTCAAAGACATTCTCATTCAGGGAGATAGTGAAGGGAAAAGAGGGAGATGGATTGCAAAAATACAGGAGTATGATCTGGACATCCGTCCAACCAAGCTGATAAAAGGACAGGGGCTAGCAAGGATCTTGTCAGAATCAAACCACCAGGCTCTGGGCATAAATTTGTCTATAATAGCAAATGAAGAGTCTGAGAATGAAAAAGAGCAGCAAGGGCTGGAGATGGCTACTCAGAAAGTACACATGAAATTTCTCACCAGTCCTTGGTACAAAGAAATAGTGGAATATCTTTTGACACTCAGCTGTCTTCCCAGTTGTGATAAAGAAAAATGCAGGGCTTTGAGATTAAAATCACAAAAGTACATAGTTGCTAATGGCCAGCTATATTGGAGAGATCCTTCAGGTATACTACTATTATGCCTTACAGAGAATGAAGTGGAAAATATAATGATAGAATTCCATGAGGGAATTTGTGGAGGACACTATAGCTGGAGGGCCACAGCTCATAAAATATTAAAGGCTAGTTTCTACTAGCCTAAATTATTTGGAGATGTTTTTGCTTGGGTTAGAGCATGTGATAAGTGTCAGAAATTTGCTGAGAGACAGAAGTTGGCAGCTCTGCCCCTGATTCCAGTTCATGTGAATGAGCCATTTCAACAATGGGGAATATATTTTATTGGAGAAATACATCCCCCATCAAGTGGGCAACATAAATGGATATTGACAGCTACAGATTACTTTACAAAATGGGTGGAAGCCATACCTGCAAGGAATGCTACTGACACTGTCATCATAAAATTCATGGAGGAGAACATCATATCCAGGTTTGGCTGTCCTGTTAGAATAATGACTGATAACGCACAGGCCTTCAAATCTACGAAATTTGTAAATTTCTGCCAGCAATATAATATTGCACTGAATCATTCCACAGCCTATTATCCACAGGGAAATGGCTTGGCAGAATCTTCTAATAAAACTCTGGTGAGGGCCTTGAAGAAGACTATAAACGAAAATCAGAAGAATTGGGATTCCCAATTGAAATTTGCTTTATGGGAAAATAGAATAACCAGCAAGAGAGCAACTGGGAAATCCCCATATTAATTAGTATATGGACGAGCAGCAGTGTTTCCTGTGCAGCTGGCCTTACCAGTGGCATGTTTCATGCAAGAAAATCAGGAAGAGCCTGATGATATGGTCAGAAGAATCAATCAATTGGCGGAATTAGAGGAAACACAGGGCCAAGTGAGTCAAACATTAGCTGAATACCAAAAGAAAATGAAACGCATATTTGATCAGCATGCCAAAGATAGAAAATTGTAGATTGGTGACCTGGTGCTCAGATGGGATGTCTGGAGGGCTGAGAAAGGAAAGCATGGAAAATTTGACCCCCTCTGGTTTGGCCCCTTCAAAATTGTGGAATAGGGAGGAAATAACACGTTCATATTGGAGAATTTACAGGGTGATGTATCGGATGCCCCTGTAAACGGCCAATTTCTAAAGCCCTACTTCCAATTCTGATTCAGGCAGAGCAAGCCTAATGTACCATACTGTATATAAGTTTTGTTTCGGTTTTGTTTTGATCTAGGAGGACATGCTGATGAGCTATAAAGTAAAGTGCAGAGGGGCTGAGGAACAGAGTTTACATAAATGATAATCAGGTGGTCTGCAGGTTCTCGACACGTCCAAGTATGAACATGTCGTCCCCAGATGTAGCCAATGTTGACCATATCAGCCCCTCCATTCAAATTTTTGGCCAGAAGTCCCATTTGAATCCTTTTAAATCCTCTTACGTGGCCTAAGAACTTCGTCTCCTGCCTATCGTTGCCACCTTTCATCCCTAAAATTGTATTCAAAATGGCCAAAAACCCATATTCAGATATATATCGGGCCTAGACCCTTCAGTTTCAGCCCCCTTTATTTTATTTTCCATACGACTCGGGTGCTAGACCAAGTGCTAGACTGACAGGCGCTTAGCATGAGAGGTTATCGGGCACACCCCTAGCCGTCTGATCAAAAGTAAATCAACAGTCCGCAAACAGTTTGCCATGGTGGTCCCCGCGCCCACGTACATCGATGCCAAAACCAGCCGGTTTATTTCGCACCACCATTGCTAGGCGGGTGGTATTCCTCCTTCGGCCAGCGATTCCATACGCTGATCGCCGCGTGTCCCAAGCTACTGTTCCAAAACCACCCCATTTCGCGCGTTAACTTTCGATCCCGGACGCGCAGCGAAATTCATGTAAATCGTCTGATCTTGAGCGCTCAATCCAACGGCTATTAATCTCCAGAGTTGCACGGCCTTTAGCTCTCGTCCACATCGCCCTTGGCCCACCTCTTCGTTGCGCTTCGAAACGTCCATCACCGTAGATTTTCTTTGGGAATTGGACATTCTAGATCTGCTTGACCCCCGCTGAAGACCAGATCCCACAGTCGGTACTCCACGTCATATTTTCCCGTCATCCTGTCATAGTACCACCTGTCCCTCCATTTTGCTCCACGTGCATTCCTCCACCACAGGTCTATATTAAGTTTGTTGCTTCGTTTCTAATGTATTTTCGCGAGTATATTCGCCTTCTCCTCCACGACCACTCCACACTGTTACGCCGCATTTCTCATCATCGCCCTAAATTTTTCACTGGTCGACCATGCAGCAGTTGCCACCCCACTATCCCCACCGTGTCTGCATTCCTGTGCATTATTTTCCTAACATGTGTGCGGTTTTTTGCAGGGTTTTTCGGTGCTGGAGGTTAACCATAATTCACAGCCCTTATTGCAGAGGTCAAGGGTGCGTCAAAGGACCGGTATTTAAATGCAAAATTCATGAAGAAGGTCCTAGGTAGTTGCTTCGACGCGACATTCATTAAAAGAAACGGGACTCAGATCTGTCCAACCATCAAGAACCATTTAAAAGGCAGATTCTTGTAGATGAAATTATTAATGGTGTAGATTAAGAATATCAGTCAGAGAGCGAAGAATTCAACGTCTGGAGCCGAAGATTTTAAATAACAATTCATCATTTAGAGGGCAAAGAGTACAAGTGCACAAAAATCATATCCTCAAGGTTAATTTCAATAGATTTTTCTCTCAGGAAGGTACAGAATATTGCATATTTTATTCTTCATGTCTTATCCCTGGAGAAATTTGCACCTACTACATTTACTTCATGGAGCAGCCACAGAGTACTTACAGCAGATTGGCATCGTCAAACAGTGTGGGCGGGCACTCTCTCACCATTCAGGTTTTAATGAGTCAATTAAATGTTCACCGACTTCTTCTATTAGGGTTTTTCTCCTTCTTCTTCTATAAAAACCCAGGAGAAAGACATTGTAAGGGTTCCAGACTTGTATCAGAGAATTTTGCAGTGAAAGGCACGTTTGTATACATTTTGTAAAGTTTATGTATGAAGGCTCAGAGCCCGTAGGGTCTCAGTGAGGAGGAGTTCTATCTGTAATGAAGATTCTGGTCTTTGGTATTTCACAGTATGTAACCTTCTCTTATGTGATTAATACAACATTTAATTTCATATATCTTCTTTTATCATGTACTGGAATGCGAGTGGCTCACTGATTTTAGGTAAGGATTCATCCTAGTTGATGCCCATACTTGGATCAGTCAAGCGCTTTAAATATGGCTCAGGCATGATATACTGTTTCATGTTCATTTCATCCATCTTTCTGCTATATTAGTTGTTTTGGGAGGGTGCTTTTAAAACGCCATTTTCATGTATGGATTCTTAGATTGATAAGCCCATACATGGTTCTGTTGTGTATCTGGGTATCAGACCAAAGTTAACTAATATCTTCTTATATTTCTTTCACTACATACACCTTATGATATTTGATTTTTGTGGCATATTATTTGAATCGGCCCTCTTTACAGTAAACTGTCTCTTAACTGTCTGATGCTTTTGTGTTGGTGTTTTACATCTTGTTTCTGCAACATTACTTTCCCTGTGGCAGTTTCTGTAAGTCCTGGTCCCATTTAAATCAATTTCCTTGTTTTACAAGAGATAGCAGGAGAGCTTTTGGATTGACATCCAAGTTATATTATGTGCTCCTTGTTATGATAAGATTTCCTAGGCACTGGTCTATGGAAACTCTAGGCTGTCTCTAGGGGCGACAACAATTTTCGACAACAGTGTGAACATTTACTCTTGAAAACTAAATTTCCAACTTTAGAAATTCCAAGGAGACTCTATGTCTAGGAACAATTCCATTTCATTTTACATGGAAATTAGTAGAGTACTAGTTAAATCCCCATTTAACTATTATTGACCCATTTTTTCCCATGTTAATTACATATTACATCTTCTAAGTTTGTTCCTTTACAACCATATAGACATTGTCTTAACTTTAACTAAAAATTACGAATTATCTCTACCTTCTGAGATATATACAAAAATTTTCATAAGAGTACTTAACCTTTAAATGGCCTTGTTCTAGTACATATTAATTTCCATATAGACCTTGCCCCTCTCCTTTAACCTTACTAGGGCTTTATCTTAATTTCTGTGAAATTTCAACTCGTTGACCCATAGCAAAATGAACTATGAACCTGGGAATCGAATTTATATTGAGATTGATATCACATTAATTTTTATGAATTCAATCAATTTTCCACTTACCATTGAAGCTCTGCTTGAAGGATTATGTTACCCTTAGTAATATCACATTTATATGCTATGAACTCTTACCCTATTTTAATTTATGTAGAGTCGTTGCCAGTGTCACCACATCACCAACATTAGTTATAATTCATGGAGTTTCACTTTATATATGTCACCATTTAACATCTATGATATTTATTGAACTTATACATTTCATTCAATATGATATTCTGGTTATGTTTAATCCACCTCACCAGATTTAAACACGTCAGTGGTTTCGTATTTATTATGCATTAATGGCATTGCTTCTCTGTATCTAGTTTCACCAAATTTGGGTATACTATATTCTTCAAGCTCGATATTCATTTAATGGATAGTATTGTGTCACATGGCTCTTCTGAGGTTTGATGGAACCCTTAAATCCGTGGGATTTTTTCTAGATTTCCTACACCTAGACAGTGAGGATATTTTCACAGTTAGGGTTTTTAAGCTTCAATGACTAATTGCATTTTTGGTTTGAGAGCATTTTTCACTCCATGGTTTCCGTTGAGAAACCTCTCTCTCGACATCTGCTATGCATGTTAGTTTACTGTTACACGTTTTCACTTTCGGCTCTTCCTTCGTTTACCTTAGAGATGAGAAATCATTCCCGCAAGCCGAAGGGAAGTTTCATTTTTTTTGCAGAGGACCTACTTCATCACTATGTTAGGGTAACATGCATTGATTTCTGGTTCTTTCAAAATCAACATTAGTTGTTTTGATTTCATTATTCTTGTATTTCAGCTTCATTTTTATTCACAGCTCTTACCAGAACTCCTAATGATGGTGTTGCTCGTCCACGTTAGGGATTTCTGTTAGGAATGGTTTATCAACCTCCACACACAAAGGTAATCTCTTATGTCGACAAGAGAGTTTCCACACTATTAACTATAAGTGGATGCCTCTACACACATTACTTATCCATTTTTTTTACAGTGAAATACGGTTTGCGTTCTTGCGGTGTTAGCTGGGGTTAATTGTTATTTTCGAGAGTATTATGTAACTAAGTGTCCACTTTGAATTTCAATTTCAAATTGTATTGTATTGATTTAGTCCATGGTAATTTTTGTTATTTATTTTCTTTGTTTGTATCTCTGCTATGTTTATTTAGCAGATATTCTTTCAAATGAGTATTGTATGGGAGTCCTTCTTGGACATCCTCTGTCCGTGCTCATTCTAGAATTTAAAGTCTAATTCTGTGTTTACGGTGTTCTTTTATTTTACACAACACTTTGTTTTTCTTATTTTAGACCACATTTTGACCACTGTTACGTATTACATGGTTTGAGAGTGCTTTTGTGCAACACAGATGGTTGAACAAGAGGACATCCTCTCGTCCCATCGTTTCCATTTCAAAATCATTACCAACATCTACAGGTAATATCAATACCACTATTGTATCTTTTAATGGCTTACCTTGACCATGATTTAATTGCTGCTACATTTACTTGTTTGGTCGCTCCTGATCTGTTCGAGTTTTACTGAAGTCTCCATATATTTACGTTATTGGGTAGCCATTTTTAAATCTCTATGGTATTTATTTTTATTTTATTTGGAAAACATATTTTCTTTATTCCAAAAGACCAAACTGGATCTTATACAATTCTTAGGAAATTTGATTCCTTAGTCAATCTTCTCATAGAATTATGTGATATAATTTTAATTCAAATTCATATATTCTGAAATTGATAAGATCTTGTACTCTAGTACTCCCAGTTTAAACCCTTTTTGCTATTGGTTTTATTTTTATTTGTTCATGTAATATTAATCCATTTAATTCCTTTAATTTGGTTAAGGATTTATCATTCCTTCCAGTTTCCGCTCTTCTCGTTAAAACTTGGGAATTCTCAGGTAAGCAGTCTGTGTAGTTCAATTAATTTCTTATGCTTATGATTTTCCTCACATATTTTCCAGTAATAATTAAATTTCCTCTTTGTTATAGCAGACTGGATTTTCCACCTTGGTAAGGTAAATTATTTACCCTTTTTCGATTTAAACTCTATTAATTCCTTTTAATTTTAAATTCAGGTTATAGGACTAATTCAATGTTGTCTGCGTTGTACAAGTACTCTTCACTTGTTACTTGGTCTGAATACTACTGATAGCTTTTCTTATCAAATCATAACTATGGATTTATGATATGCTATCTCTGCATATCAGGTTTGTCAAGTAACCCATTTGGGATTTATGATATGCTATCTCTGCATAATTTCGAACGAGACTATTCAGTTTATTATATATAGGACAACATTGCCAATTTGTATAATTTAGTTATACCAAGGTTGAATTTGAGTTGTGTAACTATATGGATTTATATCCTTATATTTCATAACTCTGTAATAGGTTTAACAGACTCTTTCCTTCTTAATGAATTTATTTTAGAAATTCAGATGGAATACTTTCCTTAAAATTGTATTTCAGTGCTAGTAATAATTTACGACTTCCTCCATTGAGAATTATTACTATCACTATCCATAATTTTTCAGTTCTAGTATTCCATCACTCAGTCCTACTACAGTATATAATTTACTTGAATGTTCTACTTTCATGTAAACTGTCATGCATATTTATTTTCATTCTATAGTAATTTGTTTATAGAATTTATTGATTTGAAAAATAATTCTAAGACTATCATGTTATTTAATAATAAAATCTGAGAGTTCACCTAACCTCAGATTTAAACCTTCCTCAAGTTTTAGACGTTCTGAGAGTTGGTAATCTTCATATTATTTTATGTACAACCATATAGAGACAGGTTGTATTTATTATGGACTACTCAGTTACATGTATAGATCTACCAATTTACTGAAACTTAGTCTTTTTTAAATTTCCTTCATAGAAAGCATCTACTCTTGAACAAATTTCATCAAGTCCATTACTAAAAATTTACTTCACCATACTAGTAATAATCATACTAAAATTCTAAGTTAAAATGAAATAACAGGTGCATACCAATTAAGGTAGACTAGGTTCCACCCAACCTTTGGGCTCTTTCTCCACATCTCCGCCCGAGAAGATATCAAATCTTCTAGCCATAGACAACCTCTTGTCTACCCAGAATTTACTTATTTAAGCCTTCTTTCCCATCATCTTGTTTCCTTGACTTCATCTAGTTAATCAAGATTTTGTTTTCCTTTCTTGCTTAGGCTTTCATTTTGTTTCTTCCACAAAAGTACTTTAAAACTAGCTTTTCTTCTTTCTAGTTTTATTCCACCACTTCCAAGTAAATTTCCTCTTTACTAGGGTAGCTTTTTAGATTTTTATCTCCAAATCTAAAATTCAATATTTAATTTATTTTCTCCAAGGATTTTTGGATAACTGGGAAAGTCTTATGATCCTTATCCGTCCTCATGGATTTGTATTCCTGGTCTCTAATCATTATCTAGTCTTTAAACCATTAATTCCATTTTCATTTTATTAATTTAGGTTAATAAAATGTATCCATGATAATCATTTTCACGTGGGTCCACTTGACCCTTAGAGCCTTTGACTACCCAAACTAAAAGCAGAAATTTAGGGATATTACAGAGAAATAGTAGGAAACAATGAAATATGTATGATTTTTTGTAGATCAAAAGATCACTTTGTAGACATATTTACAAAACCCTTGGGAAAAGAATTGTTTGAAACTCACAGGGAAAACTTAGGATTATGTATGATGTAACGAAATTTTGATGTAATAGAAAACATTTTCTTATTTTTGGTAAAATAATTAAGGGGGAGAATGTAAGACTAATTATTTCACACACTATCGTCAACAGTCACCACACGGCCATGACACTGCCATGACTCTTTAGTCTCTGGATGTCACACCGCCCACCACATTACCTCATCAAATATCGAAGAGTCACCACTCCCTCACCATCGCCGCCATAACCTAATCAGACTTGAAGGGGAAACACCACCTCATAAAACAATATTTTGATTACTGTAACCAACAATATTTTTTGTATAAATGCATATGCTTAGCCGGAGGCACATTATCACGCCCAAAAAAATTGATGGTGTAATGTTGCAGTTGTAGTTGCGTCTTTGAAGTGTTTTTATTTTTTTAATGTTCTCACAAAAATCTTTATCTACTCGAATATGAGAAGAGAGGTTGTGCATAATTTACTCATAAGAATTGAAGTTGACTTAGTTAACATTACACCACTTCGTTTTTACTCTCGGGAGCTCGAGTATCACTAGATTAGATTGTGATCAACAAACTCATGGTGGAGCCTCGAGTGTTTCAGAAAGAGGGGTTTTTACAAAGGTGTGTAGGTTTTTGTGCATGGTGATGTTTCTGCTAAACTAGAAACTAGAGGCATATATCCTCACTATCTTGCACTCGGTCCTCTCCATCATTGGAAGGTAGAGAAAAAAATTGTTAACTCCTCTTCTGTGACGGGTAGGATTTCAAAGACATAAGCATACAAAGGAAACTACGTGAACAAAATTGGGAAGAAAACTGCGTAATTTTGGTAAGAGCTTCTACAACATAGTTGAAATGATAGAACAAATGTTACCTGATATTTCTTTTTTTTATGACTGGTCAATTTGTAATAGCACAAGAGATGAATATTATAAGAACTTCACTTTCATGATGGTTATATATTCATTGTTTTTGTTACGTTCTTATTTACCCTCTTAATATTTCATGATCTGTCATAGCCCATGGGGGCTAATAGTGATATAAATCCCAACTTAGAAGCTAACGTTGTGAGATTATGTGGTACCCTTTGACTTTCAATCATGTGCGATATTATGAAGCTTAAGAATCATATACCACTCTATGTCCTCAGAGGAGTTTTTGAGAAAGTAAAATAAACCTTTATAATTGATAAAGGCCATCAGGAAACCCTAATAATTGATAAAGGCCATCAGGAAACCCTAATAATTAATAAAGGCCATCAAGAAACCTTAATAATCGATAAATACCATCTATATTTCAATTTTTTGGTGCAAAATACGTGCAAGGAGTTCTCTCCTTTCCTGGTACCGGAGATCAGTGAAGATGAGCATAAAAAAATGAATGATATTCATAATGAACCACATTTTCTAGGTTGTATGCACTCATTTATTTCTCCATTTCTACAAAACCATGTTGGTGGTGAGTATCAGAAACCAAATTGGCCTTTATGAGGAATCTTGAATGAGTTTTTCGAAAACATTATTATGAGGTCATGTCATCATTTTCTTACTGCAAATCCAAACATTGAACATTAGATTCTGAAGGGAATCAACACGTGGTAGTTTGAAAGAGCTAAGAATGAGTTGAAATCATTCTTGAGAATTGCCAATAAGATCTGAGTGGACATGGATAACTTCTTGGGAACGCTTTACCTTCCTCTGATCGTTGTATCAACCTCAAGCACTCAAGTGTTCTGGTGAGATATGGTTACATTTGAGTTCAACGATGCCCTCCGTACAAATTCTATGACACGTTACGTTAAATTGATGGGCTGCCTCATCCAGTCACCTGATGATGTTCTCCTACTGAAGGATCGGGTTATCATTTACTGAGAATATATCCCTTTAACTGATGAGGGAATTTTCACGATGTGGAACAACTTTACTAGTGCCCTCATCAACGTTTCAGATGTCAAAATCACTCAGGTACTTGAGGAAGTGCTCACAAAAAAATATAGGAAACTATATTACAAGGATGAAATCAAAATAATGATTTAGGGATTCAAGATGAACTCGGGACTTATTGACTATTTTTCAACCTAGTAGTTTATCTATCTACTCTTTGTGTTACTTGTTCTAGCCATGACCGCCATATAGCCATACTGTACATACAACACTTGGTTAGTTTCTTCAAGTCAAAACTCAAGAAAACAGGTGCTTATAGTTTTAAATCATTGACTTCTAGTGTAGAAATTTTAATACAATTATGTATTTCTTGGATTCTCCCGATCTAACAATTATATGCCACTGTTAAATATAGAATCCTTCTACTAAAATTTTTGCGTAGATTTAATTTCCAATTGCAAACACATGAAGAAAGATCAATCACACATAACACAGATGATTTTATCGAGAAAGTATAAAGCTAAAAATCCCACTATCATATATTATGTATATATCATGGATCATGAAACAATCTCATACAAAACTCTAATCCAAGAGCGCTTAGTTCAATATGCATTCGTCTCACACTGTCATACAAAAATTGGAAAATACAAGTGCCAATTTACTGCCTCCTGACAGCCTGCCTCCACTGTGCAATCCTTGCTGATCACAATCCATGAATGAATTCAATCCTCATTGGCATCTCCAATGTGTGTGTGGTTGAAAGAGTGCACCCACTAATGTCACAACTGATAGTGAAATTGTCCCTTTCACCTATCTCTCAACTGGGTCTCCACTGAATCTGACATGCATGTAGTTAACAGTAGTAAATCTTCAGTTGCATGTGAGATCACTCCATGTGAATTAATTTAATATTTAATTCACTGATCTCTCACTAGTGTATATTTAGTTACAACTAGTTACAACTAGCACAACTGAGTTTAACTCACTTAACTGAGTTAAACTATTTTATAACTCACACAACTACACATTGAACTTTGTTACAACTTTGAATCACTCAGTTACAACTAATTCCACTTGCATGTCCCACCAACCAACCTTAGAACTCAAAATTCCTTCAGCTAACTGGTTTTCCACTTTAGTTACCTGAAATCAAGTGCTTCATGAGAATAGATTATTATTTATTTTCCAACTACTATTAAGAGATAATAATAATCGACATGCATTATATATTTATACATGCGATCTATAAATAGACTTCGCCCATGCATATAAAAATAGAACCTCATCTATAAAGAGAATTTTTTCAACCATCTATAAATAGACTCCCACTATAAATAGAATTTTCTCAACATTCTAAAGATGGACATACACCAAAACATAGGCTGTGAGCCTCACCTAGTGTAGGTGCTTAATTTTCACTAGGATCATCATCATGTTGAATCTCAACACTCCCTCTCAATAAAAAAGGGATTATCCTTCACCCCGATCCTGTCTCTATGGTATTCAAATTTTCTCCTGGTGAGTGCCTTCGTCTGAATATCTGCATCCTGATATTTCATAGGAATTTACTGAAGCAACATGATCTTCCATTGCACACAATCTCTGATATGATGATACCGGATATCTATATTCTTATATATATCTTGAAACACATGATTAATCAAGAGTTTAATGTAACTCTGATTATCACAATGAATCATTGTAGGAGCTAAATGAGAACCAAACAAACCAACCAGGATATTTTTCATCCAAATATCCTCACATGCAGCTTGACTTGCTCCCATGTATTCCACTTCTGCTGAACTGAGTGCCAGGGATCTCTGTTTTCTGTTGTACCAAGAAACAGTTGTAGATATGATACTGAAGACCCCTCCTGATGTGCTCTTTCTATCCATTGGGATTGTAATGTCCCTAATTCTCTATTGTTAAAAATATGCATTCAAAGACTCTAAGGGTCAGGTCGACCCAAGGGAAAATATTAATGGTGGATATATTTTATTAATTTAAAATTTAATAAAATGAAAAATGAATAAATGGTGCAAGGACTAGATAATGATTAGATATCTGGGATCCAAATCCATGAGGATGGATAAGGATCATAAGACTTTCGCCGTATCAAAAAATCCTTGGAGGAAATAAATTAAATATGGCAATTTAGATTGGAGATAAAAATCTAAAAATCTACCCCAATAAAGAGGAAATTACTGGGAACAGGTGGAATAAAGATAGAAGGAGGAAAATTAACTTTAAATTACTTTTGTGGAAGAAACAAAAAGAAAGCCTAGGCACACAGGAAGGCAACATCTTGATTAACTGGACACAGTTAAGGGAAACAGACTGATGGTAATGCAAGATTATATAAGCAGATTCAGGATAGATAAGAGGTTTTCTATTGCTAGATAAATTGATCTCTATTCGGGGGTGAGCTGTGGAGAAAGAGCTCAAAGGTTGGGTGGAACCTAGTCTACCTTAAGTGGTATTCACCAGTTAACTTCATTTTTAAATTATACTTTTGTTCTGTTATGATTTTACTGAGAAAGTAAATTAGTATAGATCTGTATGAAATTTAGAATCTGGATATATGTATATGTTGTGGAATTAAGATGAATTAGAAATAAATTTGAAAGGTTTGTACATTGAACATAATTTGATTATAATAAAAATAGTCTATCTTGTGATGTTGTACAAACATAACTCTGTAGAGGACCAACTCTTAGAATGTCTAAACCCAATATTAGGTTTAGATATCAAGTTAGGTACCTAACAGGAAATTGATGTTTCATTAATAAATCTTCTATAGTATTATGTTAACAAACTGTACATCTCATTCTGAAATAAAGTCTAAACATAAATAAGTATGCATGACTAATAAATGAAGGTACAGTATAGTTAAGAAATTTCTATACTATAGTATACTTGATAAGGATAAATCATGAACTAAGAAATTCTAGAAAGAAAAACATATATGTATGTCGTGAGGATGTATTCCTACCTTAAAACTGAAAGTGAAAGTTTATCTAAACTGAAAATACTAATTTGGCCTTATAATAATATTTCAATGGAAAAGAAAGAATCTGTGAAACATATAATCAAAATTTTATAAGTGATAAGTCCATATCGTTACATCCTTATAGATTTTTTTCAGTCCATAAAAGTTGTACAGTTTAAACAAGAGATGCTTATAAAAAAAATTATACAGAGGGGACTCTGCCCCTTTAAATGAAAACTGTAATGTCTCTCGAAAAATTTATGCAGAGTTCATATGAGAAAGCCCAATAGGAATCTGAACAACCTATATAAAAATAGTCCCTGTATTATGAAAACAATAGAAAAATCGTGGATGTATATCAATCCAAAAGTAGGTGACATGTTGTCATACCTGCAAGAGACCGATTCAAAGTTAGATTTAGATATGGACGAATAGAGACAAACATAAATAAAATAATGAAGGCGTAACGGAAAAAGGAATGGAATAATTACCTTAAGTACAACATTTAGATAATTTCCTGAAGGCATAAAAGTAAGACATTGTTAGTTCTGATAATTTCGGACTGTATAGATTGATTTAAAAATTATGAACAACAACTATTGTGAAAAATTCTTAGCGTATGAGAATTTAACCCTGTAATCATATACAATAGACCAAGATATGTAACATTCATATGCAGGAGACTGGCTAAACTTTTAAATCATTCAGTTCGAAAAGTAGAAGATATCATTATGTAAATAGAACGTATAATAGAGTCTAAATTTGGATAATTGAGACAAGATTAGACAACGAGAATTTATATGGAGGAAAGAACTAAATTCTTGCCCAATAAAACCTAGCAAAGGATTTTTCCCAGTGAATTCACAAAACTAAGAAATTAATTTAATTAACCAGTTTGAGGAAACTCTTCCAAAACATTCATCATCAAAGAAATACAATAAACTAATCCTTGTAATAAAATTGAACTGTGTAATGATATCAAAGGGAAGAGGGACTTACCGGAGGTATAGTCGATCATTGCAGCAAACACCCGGAGCAGTAGGAGGCTATCTAGTCTTCCCCTGCGTTTTCAATAAACGTTGTAAGAATGTATCGGTGGATGGAAATTTCATATCAATAATAATGTTATTAAACTACGAAATAAATTAGATGGGAAAACTACATTTCCATCCCATAAATTAACGTAGATAAGTATTTTCTCCTAAGAATTCCCATATCCTATATTCCTCAAATTCTATGAATTGAAACAAAAAAGAAATAGAATAATGGAAGTTTTGTGATCCCATAGAATAACTACAATCAGGAAAATGAAATAGTGTAGAGAGACAGTAATATCAAATACTGTTATTCTCTTACCACGTCTTTAATGGCACGGTCACAGTCCCTTCGCTTCCCAAAAAGGACGTAATAGGGGAAAAAGGAAATCATAGAAATTAACAATGAAAAACTAACCAAACCAAAACTCCATAATGACGTGAGTATACTTACAATACTATCGCTCCAGGAATGAACGAGGTTAACCATTTCTTTCTGGGAACGTGCACACAGAAATTCATAAGGAGATAAACTAAAAGAAAAGCAATTGTTACACACAGTGATAAAAAAAAAAAAAAAACTCAATACCCATGAAAACAAGAAATGGATATGACCATAGAACTGGATATGTCTTACTTGAACATTGACACAACTAGCCTTGGCGTGCTAATGCAACGTTCCTCTTCAAACCAGTGGTACTACTCTTTTGTTCATAACCATATGGATATCAAAAATTAAGACGGGTAATCGAAAGGAGACATCACGCAAGGCAGAAGAAGTTCACAGCCAAAATGGCAAAGGAAAATGAATCTCAGCCCAAAAATGTAATCCTTTATGAGACCATCAAACCCTAACTTAGGTTCAATCATAGTCATCCAAGTGTCAGAAATCGGGAGTGGGATGAGTTTTCTCGCTGCCCAAAATGGTTCCGTCCAATGCCACGTGATTCAGTACGCTAAAATTAATATAAGAAGATCTCAATTTATCTACGATAGAGTGGTTCTGTGTCAACAGTAATATGACACGTGCAATCACATTTAATGGAAGAAAATATCATACCTCTAATTTCTGATACACCGTAAAGGCTGATATTTGTATTAATGAGTAGGACCATTCGAAAACCAAAATAAAATCCATATTGTATATTTTATCCAAAGTTGTGACTGACAGTTAACTATATGAGCCACATTGGAAGGGTAATTCCATGTAGGCATAAATAGAAGTGTAAATGATTGTCAAAGAAATTCTTATTAACTATTCACATTCATTTTCTGAAGGGTAATAGAATGTCTTAGTAGGAGTCATGGGTATTAAGAATCTATTTCGTATGAAGGTACTATAAAGAATCGTTATAATATGGTAATTAAGGGGTTTTCTTAAGCTAGAACGAAAATTCCATTAAAGGGATTTTAAATTATACCAAGCTTTTTAACAATGAGTATGTATACATATAGGTCTTATATGGTAAATAAATGCATAATATTAAAAGTGGATTAATCTTTGGTGATGCAAAATATCCTTAGAATGAGAGAAGGGAGGATATAAAATTCATATAGAAATTACAAGGTTATGAATAGCTTGTAAAGGTCAAGAAAATGTAAATTCATAAACAAGAAGAGGTAGATTGGGAAAAGTATCAAATAACTAGTATCAAATGGATCTATGAGATAAATAGTTAAGAAGAAATTTTAACTGTGGAAGTAAAAGTTGTGCGGAGGATTGATGAGGAAAAGTCTCCCACCTGAGGATTTTAAGGGAGGTCTTATAAAATGAGTGTTAGTTCTTAAAAGCATGAAATTAGTTTAAGGACATGTAATTGCAAAACATGGTAATTTTTGTGGTAGATGTAACGTCAGAGTATGACGAATAGAAATCTGACCATATATGGAAAGAAGTATTAGCGCTATATTTCGGAAAAAAAAAAAAGTCGAAAGGGAGATGTTACAGGGTTACCTGCCCTATTTGTATCCATGAAGCCATGCAACTTCACCTCATTCGTCTGTCTATACCATAATCCATACTTAGATGCACCCCTGAGATATCTTAGGACATGCTTGCCCGCCATCCAAAAGAGCTTGGTAGGCTTAACCATCGCTTGACTAAGATTGTTCACCGCATAGCATATGCCCGGTCTTGTATTTACTAAATACATTAGCGAACCCACTAACTGTCGATAGACAGTAGCATCCACTACCTCTCCAAATGTAGCATCCTCTTTCCTCCAGTTTCCTAGAAGAGGAGTATCCATGGGTTTGCAGCCCTCCATGTGAAACTTACCCAGTATCTCCCTTGCATACTTTCCTTGAGACACAAAATGTTCACCATCTCGCTGCCATATTTCCAATCCAAGGAAATAATGAAGGAGGTCTATATCCTTAATATCGAACTCCTTTACAAGGTCCTCCTTGCATGAGTGTATCAGCTTCTCATCACCAGTGAATATTAAATCATCAACATAAAGAACAATGATTAAAATCTTACCCTCCACCACAATTTGGTATAGGTTTTCAATCATCTCACTCTTGGTGAAGCCAAGTCTGTTGAAATAGCTTTCGATCCAAGTGTACCAAGCACGAGGTGCTTGCTTCAGCCCATACAACGCTCTTTTGATTCTGCACACATGCGACTCACTATTGAAGATCTCAAATCCTTCAGGTTGTTGAATGTACACTTCTTTCTCAATGATCTCATTAAGGAACGTAGTCTTCACATCCATCTGATGAATGTGCCAACCCATCTACACTGAGAGAGCAAGGATGGTCCTTAAGGAAGAATACCGTGCGATAGGTGTAAAGGTTTCTTCATAATCAATCCCCTCAATCTGTGAGAAGCCTTGGGCCACAAATATTGACTTGTATTTCTCAACACTCCCATCAGTAGCTTGCTTTACCTTGTATATCCATCTCAAACCTACCATTGATTTATCAACTGACCTTGGAACAATTTTCCAAGCACAGTTTCTGAAAATGGATTCATACTCCTCCACCATTGCATCTACCCATGTGGGCTCCTGCACTTCTTCCTGAAATGAAGATGGCTTAGCCACAATACATTTGATCATGAGAGCCATTTATCCAGTGAATCGATCAGGAGACTATCTCTATCTGCATTGTGAAGTAGGGACCCCTACATTCTGTGCCACATCAAGCTTCAGCCTCTCAGCTTCTGTGGTACACCTTCTGCAAGTTCTGATGTTTGTCTCTGTGTGAGTGGACTCCTCCACTCCATGAACCTCCTCCTATAGCTGATCCACATCTAGATACTCATATTTGGGAACCAAAATTTCATCCTTCGCATGTAAGTCTATCTCTCTCTCAAGCGACAACTTAATGGCTTTCTCCTCATTGAATTTTATATCCCTTCGCACCAAAATCATTTGATTTTTTGGAAAACACACACAATAATTATGGGGTGTTTCTGTGTACCCCAAAAATATCCCAACTTCAACAGTCAGCTCCAGCTTCTTCCTGGCCTTCTTGGTCACATGCACATAAACAGATGAGCCAAAAATATTAAAGTGAGAAACATCCAGTTTCTTACCAGTAAAAGCTTCTTCAGGTGTACTCATGCCAAGTACTCTATAAGGACAACGGTTTTGCACATAAATCACAGTGTTGCATGCTTCTACCCACAAATGCATTGTTAGGCCCTAATCATGTAGCATAGCTCGTGCAACACCCACGATCGTTGTGTTCTTCCTCTTTGCAACCCCATTTTGCTGTGGGTTATGAGGTTCTATGAGTATTCTTCGAATAATTACTTCTTTGCTACAGAATTATTTGAATTCATTCTATATGTATTCTCCATGATTATCTCTCTACATAGCCTTCACTTACTTCCCTGACTCTTTCTCAACCAATGCCTTCAACTCACAGAACTTTGAGAATGTTTGATCCTTCTTCTACATGATGAAGATCCAACATTTACGAGAAAATTCATCAAGAAAAATAACATAATACCTATGTTTTGTTGTTGAACCAACCAAGAATGGTCCACACACGTATGTGTGAACTCTCTCCAGGATCACCGAAGAACGGTTCTCCTTTTCATGAAAGGTGGACTTTGCATACTTCCCCATGGTGCAACCCTTGCACTAATCTAACTAAGAAAGTATTCCCATTGGAAGTCCAGTAGATATTTGCTAGATGACTTTCAAATCTCCATGATGAAGATGGCCTAATCGCCTGTGCCATAATTCGCCCTCATCCCAACTCACTACTTTTTCTGCCTTGCCCATCATTTCAGTACAGCCTTATACCTCTAGCTTGTGGAGAATATTAACTCGAATCCCTATCCTCTTGGCTTGACCCGTTGTTTTATGTCGCAGGAAAGCTTTTCCATTGCTGAAAAAAACGTCATAGCCTCTGTCCTCCAACATCACGACTGAGACCAAGTTTTTCTTCAGACCTATAACATGCATAACATCTTTTAGTAGAAATGGTTTACCTGAATCCATCTTAAAGGTAATGGTACCAATTTCGGTCGCACTATATCATCCATCATCACCTATCTCTATATGCATCTAGGGATATTTCTTCTTCAAGTCACTGAAAATATCCTTATCTCCCGTCATGTGGAAGGAATCACCACTATCAAGATACCACACAGATCCCATTGCACTTGAAAATAAGTATGCGATCAAATAGAAATCAAGATCAAATTACGAGGCAAGGGCCTCACCAGCTGCAGCTCCAACAACCTTCTTGTTCTTATTTTTCTATGGGCAGTTACTGGCAAGATGCCCATGTTCGTGATAGTGAAAACACTTCACCGTGGACAAATCCAGCTTCTTGCCTTTAGACTTGGATTTTGAATGGGATTTCTTGCCCTTCCCTTTCCTTACCTTGACATCCAAAGCACAATCCTCTTCATCATCATGCTTTGATGAAGAGCCATCCTGGTGTTCCGCCTGAACTCCTCCTACACTATATTCGACCATAGTCATTCCCAATCCGGTAGCTTTTCTCGTCCATTGACAGATTCTTGATAACTATGCAAACTCTTAGGAAGACCCAAGAGAACCAAGCTCACCAGATCATCATCAACAACCATTATTCCCATACTCCCTAGTTCATCCCGACATTAGACAGACTTTGTGAGATACTTAGGAATATTGTCGCCCTTCTCCATCTTGATATTTCTGAGTTTATCCTTCAGCGCCAATTTCCTATGGTTGTTGCTGCTTTGGAAAAGATTCGTCAAAGCCTTACACATAGCAAATGGAGTGGATTTCCCATGAAGGCTTGAGACAATATGGTATCGTACACCTTCCAACAAAATCCTTCTCGTCTTCGTTACTTTCTTTTGCGAGGCGTCAAGTAATGCAACATCCATCAAAGTGGGCTTAGGAACATCACTGTCGATGAATTCCTTCAAACCATTATCTTCAAGCATCACCTCCATCTTTTCCTTCCATGCAATGTAGTTCGAGTTGCCCTTGAGTGCATAGTCTAGCCGCAAACCATTGAAGGCCATTTCGATGTTTACTCAACTGTCGCACCAAGAAATTCTTACAGCAAATTTGAATTTTTTCCACCAACAAACACAACTACTGCTTCAATATTGAAATCTTATTTGCTCTGATACCATGTAGAAATTTTAATACAATTATGTATTTCTTGGATTCTCCTGATCTAACGATTATATGCCACTATTAAATATAGAATCCTTCTACTCAACTCTTTGCGGAAATATAATCTCCAATTACAAACACATACTTCCTGGTAACCCTTCACTTAAAATTCAAAGAGTAAAGGGATCTCTACTTGAATGGTTCATGAGGCACAATACTTCCCGGTAACCCCTCACTTAAAATTCAAAGAGTAAAGGGATCTCTACTTGAATGGTTCATGAGGCACAATACTTGCTAAGGTTTTGCAAATGGGGTAGCAAGCTAAGTGGGCTTGATTGTGGGGAAAAGTCCACAGTTAAGCGTGCTTGAGCCAAGGGATTTTTGGGATGGGTGACCTCCCGGGAAGTCTTGGTTACCGGGTACAAGCCCCGGAATTGATGATTGAAGCCATGTGATTCATTTCACTAGTTTCAATCCCACTTCTTCACCCCTTTGAGCATCACTCGATGCAATGAGTGCTAAGTGGACTATTCAAAAAGCATGATAAATTAGTCATTCATGACTACTTCTCATGAAAATGGTCATAGATGAATGACTTACTTAACACAGTTGAATCCCAAAAATGATATCTAATACTCGATGCAATGAGTGCTAAGTGGACTATTCAAAAATCATGAGAAATTAGTCAGTTACGACTACTTCTCATGAAAATGGTCATAGATGAATGACATGGTCATAGATGAGTGACTTACTTAACGTAGTTGAATCCCAAAAATGATATCTAATATAATTCACTACGGAAACCCCTCATACTTAGAATAGATTATTATTTGTTGTCCAACTATTATTAAGAGATAATAATAATCAACATGCATTCTATATTTAGACATGAGATATATAAATAGACTTCGTCCATGCATCTAAAAATAGAACCTCATCTATAAATATAATTCGCTCAACCATCTATAAATAGAATCCTGCTATAAATAAAATTTTCTCAACATTCTAAAAATAGACATACACCTAAAAATATCCCATGGGCCCCACCTAGTGTAGGTGCTTAATTTTCACTAGGATCATCATCTTGTTGAATGTCAACATCTAGTTGTTATGTTCAATAGTTTCCCTTATATGATATCTCATTCTTCTTCTAAATTTTTGTCATTCTACCTATCTTTTTTGCTTGCAAGGGAAATGGGTTATTTTAATTTATGTAGAATGAGTTAAGTTTTGATATATATGTTATATTTTAATAGGAAATGAGTTATTTATGTTATAGTAGATTGAGCTAAATTTTGGTATACCATTTGGTATATAGGATATTGACTCAACTTATTTTTAAAGAAGTTTAAAAACCTATTCAGTAAAACAGAAGTTCACACAATTTACTTTATTTCGTCAATATTTTTATTAAACATATCCATCATATGTGCATTTTTATTCATGGTTATTAAAATAAGTTTAGTCAGCTATTTAAAATGAAAATAATTTCTTCTAATAGGTGAATTGAATTATATGGTTTAATTCAGTTTACATATTCAATCCCCATCCAATTACTTGACATCGATGTTGTCCTTCTCGCTCACTGAATTTTAGATTTTCCTAGACATTTTATTCTCTTGAAACCTAATATCTTTACCAGGAGACGATATTACCAACAAATGGGCATCATTAATGTTTCTTTTGCGTGTTATTCTACATTAGATTTACTCTTTTTATTTTCCTTTATTTTGCATTAGTTTTACTTTTTTTCCTTGTCATCTCATCTTATTGGTTAATGATTACATGGATTTTTTTTAGAATAAGTGTAAATTAATTTTAATTCTAGGTTTGAGTGTTAAAAGAGATTATTTTTTTTTTAAATGAAAAATTTAAAACAATGTTTGTACCTAAAAATAAATTACCTATGTTAATTTATATATACAAACGTGCACACCCACACATCATGTATCAACTCCATATTTTATATGGAAGGAATAACATATCTCCTACATTTTGAATGAACACACACACACACACAAATATATATATATATATATATATATATATATATATATATATATATATATATATATATATAAGTTATCTTCAAATATTTTATTTAAAACATATACATTGATATATTTTTACAAAGTCATACACTTACACACCTCCTTCCCACTTAATTGTAATACTACACTAACAAACTATAAAATGAACCCCTGTAATAAACAAAAACATAAAATATATTTTATCATTTTCTAAAATGTTACTCACCAAAGGGAAAAATGGAACACCCTATATCCAACTCCTAGTTGGTTGTTTTGTGAAAATGAACATTAATATAAGTAAATGTATTTATCTAGAAGAATATGAGTGGAAAGACTAATCTTGAACTTTATGAGAGGAGAGGCTAGGAATGAAATTTATGCATAAGAGTCGAATTTGATTTAGCTACCATTACCAAAATATATTTTTAATCTGAGGAGTTCGAGTTAATTTTACTCTTAGGAGCTCAAGTAACGCTAGACTAGCACAACCACATAAGTAAATGTTGTTGATATACATCAATTGACAAAATTTTCATACACTAATTCATGTATAAAAGGTGTAATATGTCATCAATCAACGTATATCAACCACATTCACTAATTTGGTTGTGCTAATTGATAGTTGATGTGTGTGTGGTGGATTTGTTTACCATGGTTAACCATGGATGAACAGGTTTGATGAGTCTGGCCATGGTTGATTAATTTGACCATGGTTTAAGAGGCTTGATGAGTTTGATCATGTTGGAAAATATTGAGCTATGTTAAAGAGGGTTAACTGAGGTTGACATAGATTTGATTGATGTTGACTATGGTCAACCATTAATCTAATAATGCATTAATGTTACATTACTCTAACAATGTTACACTAATGTTTACCATTATTAGATGGTTACATTAATATTGACCATGCTTGAGAGTGGTTGGTGTTATAGTAATGCTAATATTAATGTTACATTAAAGTTACAAAAATGGTTGAAGTGGGTTGATAGGGTTGACCATGGTTGAAAAGGGTCGACCGTTATTGGTTGAGGACAATACTTGACCTCAATTGACCATGATTGATAATGATTGATATGGTTAACTAGGGATTAAGAGGAAATATTATGGTTAACCTTTGTTTACCATTGTTGACCAAGGTTGACCGTTATTACAAGGTTATAATGATATTACATTAATGTTGACCATGGTTGATGTTACATTAAAACTAATGCTAATGTTATAAAAATGGTTACTTTAATTGTTGAAGTGGGTTAATGAGGTTGACCATGGTTGAAGAGGGTTGACCATTTTTGGTCAAGGTGGAAAATGGTTAACCTTAGTTGAGCATGATTGATAATTATTAGCATGATTGACCTCATTTGAACATGATTAAGTTCCATGATTACCATGGTTGACCTAAGATGACCGTGACTCATAATGATCACCATGGTTGACCTAAGATGACCGTGACTCATAATGATCACCATGGTTGACCTTATTTGACCAAGGTTGGTAATGATTACCATGGTTGCCCATGGTTGATGAGGTTAGCTGAGAATGAAGTGTGTTGACTATGGACTGGCACAATTTATTTGTCCATGGTCAACCATAAATATAACAATATATTTATGTTACTTTAATCTAAAAATGTAACGTTAATGTTTTTAATTGTTACAAAATTACATTAATCTTAAATATGGTTGATGTTACATTAATTTTAACATTAATATTAAACTAATGATACAAAAATGGTCTCATTAATGTTGAAGGGAATTAATGAATTTGACCATGCTTGAAGAGGGTTGACCATTGTTGATCAAGGCAACCCACGGTTGATGAATGTATTATGGTCAACCTGGTTAACCCATGGTTGATCAAGGATGACCTTGGTTTATTATGGTTGGTTAGTATTTTCAAGGTTGAAAAATAATATAGGAAGGATTGTAGTTGACCCTATTTCATTCTGGTTAGTTATCGTTGATTTTGGTTTACCATTGTTGATCCTAACTATCCATTTTCAGCCATGGTTTATAATGATTACCGTAGTTGATCAGGGATGACCATGATCAACCATAATAACATGGTTTTAAATATTTTACTATGGTTGACCATTCAGTATGATATATTATGATTGAAAATGGTTTTCCATGGTTGTCCATGTTTGATCATGGTTTATGAACATTGATGATGGTTAACTATGGTTGGGCATGATGGCCATGATTTGCCTATTTTTAAAATGGTTGAATATGTTCAACCATAAAGACCTTGGTTGACCATGTTCGAACATTCTAATCATGGGTGGAAATCAAGAGTAGCTAGAGAATTGGTTGTTCTAGGATGACCATGGTTGAAAAAGGTTAGCTATGGTTGATCGTGATTGACTATGGCTTACTAAGGTTGTGTTTGGTTGATCTAAAAATTGATCGTCCTCTAACAATTTCCAAGTTTTGAAAATTTTGGGTCTTCAAATGGTCACTTAATTCATAACTTGTTCAACTGTGAATAGTTAATTTTTAAACGAACTTAAAGATGAAATATGAAATCTAACATGGTAAAAATGAAGAAGAGAACAACCATGTGATAACAGAGTTCACCCCTCCTAGGCTACATATCTAGGAATTTCTCCAATGGCTAGGCTGCTTTATTTATCTCAGCAACAAAAAGAGTGCATTACAAATAGTTGACTCACAGAGTAAAATTCTTTCTAGAGTGGCACATGTTTCTCATTCACCCCTCCTCAACTACGTCTTCGAGCCCTGCTACAATTTCTATTTTACTTTATTAACCTCAACAAAAAAGAGAGTACATTAGAAATATTTGATTCATAGAGTAAACCTCCATCTAGAGTGGCACTCATTTCTCCTTCAAAAAAATGTTCTCCTTTAGAGAACTCTCACTCACAAGTTGACTCCCTTTAGCAAAGAAATGATAGTGTAAAAATAAAAAGGATTCTCTCAGTGAATATGGAATCACGTCCTCGTAATCATTCTGAGATTAAAAAACAAAAAAATAATTTCTCCATAATGAAGTGTTGAAATGGTATTTTCCCACCACCAAAATAAAAATAGACTGAAAATTTGGCTGCTATAATGAAGAAATAGCTGCTACATATGCATATGTAAATCTTGAAAACCCATTTCTAGGATTTTTTCATGCTAATAAGGTCTCCATATGGCCTCAAAAATCCAAAAATAGTCTTTGTATAAAACACAAGAAGGACTTGAATCTACAAAATTTTCAACATACAGTGCTCAAATCACAAAAATAATACTTCCATTGAGTTCAGAACACCCAAAAACCCCTGTGTAGTCTCTTATTATGTTGAAAAGGATTGAAAAATGACCAAGTTAGGCATCATGGAACATTTATGTGTTATTTGTCATGCAAGTTGGCAAAACTTGCCAACTAGGAACCAAATTCTGCCTTTTGGCAGACTGTTAAAGTGACAAATTCACTTAGGATCAGTGCTAGTGCATTTTTTCACCTCCTTAATCATGCCAATAAACCCTTAGCATTTATTTTCCATCTCCCCTCTCGGTCATGTGGTGCCATGTGACCATGGGCTTGGCCACACGCTCACCCCTTCAGCTCTACACCCTCTCCTTCGATGTTGGTCATATGGTAATCAACAGAACTGGGGGAAGGGATAACCGCCTACCCCATTTTCCTATGCACTAGGTCATGTGGTAATGAATGAGAGCAGTAGTTGGGATAACCACCCACCTCCTCCACCTACGCCTTCATTGTGGTCTCTTGGGTTCTCCATATGGCTAGGGGTTGTTAGCACTACCTGATATGTACTAGGTTGAAAACAAACTCAAGAAGTTAACTACTAACCACTTTTGGTCAGGGTACTCATCTTTCCCAATGGGAGGTCGCTCCCTCACTTAAAGAACTAGATATTTGACAATTATAAACCTACAAAGATCAGGTCGATTGTAAATGTTTCAAAAGTGTATTGGTGGTAGGTAAATATTTATCTAAAGAGACTGTCTATAGTCGAATAAATCTGCACAAATCATGGCTTATTCTCACAAATTATTGATCAATATATCATCTCAGACATTCAAAAATTATATCATAGGGGAAAATGATAGAGAAAATACTCATTTAAAATGAAACAACACAAGAAATTCTAATAGTGCACTCATATGAAATAATCATCTTAGAATAAATGAAGCAAAAATATAGGCACCATCATTGCAACTGAAACAAAGTTGTAACAAGTAATTTGGAGAAATGCTGAATTGAATTCCAAACAGCTACTACTTGTACTTATGATAGATAAATTAGATAGAATTTTAGCGAAGGGGAGACAACATTAATCTTTACATGAGAAAAAAAAAATTACAGGAGAAAAAAAAAAAAACTGAGATTCCATACCATGAGTATCTTTTCTTAAAATTAATGGACTGACTGAACCATAAGCTCCATGCATTAAGAATTTGGGCCGTAATAGAATTCATAGTAAAAAGTATTGCAATGTATTTTTCCAAACCAACCAACCAACCCTTTATTCATTTAATTTTCTTTATTATATAGGCATTACATCATAGTGTAATAAGTAGTTTCATAAAAAATATGTTCGATCCATGGAGAGGATCAACACAAACATGGAAAAGTAGAAACAACATAACATAAAAATAGAAACATCATAGTTGTTTACTTCCATTTCAAAAATGAGAAAAGGAAATCCTAAGATATTTGATTTCATCCTAAGGAGATAACATATTTAAAACAATGTCTATCTTTGAACCTCATCCATCCTTATTAAAGAACATAGAAACAACATAAAATCATAAAAGCTACCAGTGAACTGACAATATTGCACAGAAACTGGGTAGCACACTGCTAAGTCGTCTTTCCTTTATGGCTAAAAATTTTTCATTCAAACATGGGCTGATATGGCATCCACGTGTATGACAAATCAACCTCTAAAATCTCTAACAATTGGCAGCTCCAAAACATGTGTGAAACTCTGTAGACAAGGATTGTTCAGTACCTACGAAGCACTTGCGTAGCACACTGTGTTTTGGGTATATCTCCCAGAACGTAATATATTTTTAGAAACTGAAGGATTTTATTGTAGATTGGATTTTGGTAAATAAAATCCTCTCAGTTTCTCCAAATCCTTCCACATATTTTCGTAAAATTATCCACAAAACAATGGCTCAAAACAATAAATTTACAAATTGTGAAAATTGAGCTTTAAAGATGTTTTCATAACTTCTGATATGTGACGCCTTTGCAATAAATAGAAGATTTTTTTGAATTTTAATCCATACTTGAGAAAAACCTCCTTCTGTTTCCAAAATTTCTCCTCCATGTGGTCGGAAACCATTTTGTAAAACGATGTCTAAAACATGTTTTTTGTGCATTAGTGGGCAACAAAATAGGGGTTGATGTACCTTTCCATTTCCAAAAACTCATTGTTTTTATTTTAGAACCATATTTTTACCTCCTCTTTCTAATTTTTTGCTACTTCAAATCCATATATCTTGTTTGAGGTGTAGTACTGGTGCTTTCTTTAATGGAACAAGAATTCTGATTTTGGGAACTAGTCCTTATTTTAGCATCAAACAAAGAAGCTTCTTTAGAGATGGATTTAACACCAACATATTGCAAGATATTCAGTGAATTAGCATTATCTTTCCCAGAAGAATAAAAAAAATGTTGATTATATCCCTGTTGTCAGGGTCTAAATCTGTTGTTTAATTCCATCTAAATATCTGAAATTTCACTAAAAAAGTTAGAGTATAAGTACTAGGATACTAAACATAATACAACTATAGTAATAGCAGAAAATATGAAATTCTAAACATAATATAGTCAAGCTATACAACATGAAGAGAAATATATATTTGCATGATGAATATACAATTCATATTTAAAATAGAAATAGAAATATAGATACGCTGGCATATAGAAATTATTTTATATTTATCTCCATATTAAGATTCATTCACACATTTATCAACATGTAATGTATAAAAGCTATTAAAATACTTAATTACATGTATTAGTCTTTTTCTATAAAATCTTCTATTGGAGATGAGGATAAAATAATTCTATCCACCTTCCAAAGATAAATCTATTATACAAAAGTTTGATTACAATTTAATCTGGGTCATCAGTCATAATTCAAAATACAAATTAGGAAGATGAATTATGTAGATTGGACAAAATGGTGGAAGAGCCTCCAATTCTTGGATGACCGAACTGAAAGATGTGAAATTTATCGTCAGGTACTCTGAGAGTGGGTCGCAAAGAATGGTATCAGAGAAGGAAATTAAAAGGAAAAACATGAAACAAACATAGAGATCAAAGTTAGAAATATAAACTAATGAAAACGAAAAGGAAAAATTTAGAAATTGTATGGGTAATAATAATACTTGTGAAATTCTCTTCGGGATGGAAGCTATCTTCCTGTATATAAAATAAAAGGAACTGTAAGGACATGAGGATAAAAAGAATATATTACTTATGTGATTGAAATTAATGCAAAATTTGGAATATTCGATACTGACCTGAGTGAAGAGGGTTCTTAAGTGAATCAATATTTATACATAGTTGCAGAAGAATATGAGAATATGGAGAAGGGATTTACAGATTTGTAATTTTATAATCTAATTTTGGATTTCATTTACTCTAAATGAATAGATTAATATGATTTAAAAATATAAATCTGAAATTTAAGTAGTAATAAATTAATTTTAGAATTTTTACTATATTAAAAGAGTTAAAACACTATTATATAGAGTTAAATTGAATATCAGTAAAAAAAATTAAAAATTATATATAGTTATACAGTAAAATATTAAATTTTATTAATTCTCTTTTATAAAGAGGAAATATAAGAGTAAATACAGAGTAAGATATAATATTGAAAATCAAAGGGAAATAGTAATCCTAAGAAGGACATTAAGTAAATGAAGATCTAAACCAAGGATTGATGTGGGAAATAGAATGTGTAATATACCCTCTTTGTTGTTTTTTTTTTCTTAGATATATATATATAGAAAAATCACTTATGGGTTCCTAGAACTTCCGTTTCTATATATATATTTTTTTTCTCAACCCATGTGCATATTAAATATTGTAACAACATTTTATGATTTTACTATCCCCATTTTAACTCACATATATTCCTCATTTGTATTCTTATTCCTTCATTTATATTCTTAAACCTTTGGTATTAATTAAATAAAAGGATACGACATTTAAATTTTATGTCCATACCCTAAGACTACACCTATCCTCATGGATACATCAAAATTTATAATTCTATTATACATATCTTCTATTTCTACTAACCCAAAATATTAATTCCAACCCCTATTCCACTAGTTCCATGTGGAAACTTTACGTTTTGGTTTTCCATGTCCAATGCAACCAATTTCGTCCGGTTCTAATTCTACATAGAGCCAAATGGTATAATGTTTCTCCCCCTACATTATAAATTTATCCCTTTGGACTTTATGTCAACTATTAGTTGTTAATGGGGATATTCTCGTCTTTCAATGCTAGTACAAATCTCTTAAAGTCGACTCCCCGTTCATTTTCTCAAGCCACATAAACAAATATATTTTAGTGACCTATACTACGGATCTTCTCATCGTTTTAAATTCACAACTACATGGGTACGTTTCACATTTAATAGCAAGATATTTTTTTCGTCATATCAATGGAGCATACTCTCGATCTGAGGGAGAACCAATGGATTATTGCTAAGTGTAAGGTGGGATTTGAGCTAAGGTTTTAAAATTTTGATCTCTATTAAATCTAGCGTTTTCACTATACATCAATTCTCTGGTCATTTTCTCTCATGAGGATTTCTCTCTGTTTTCTACCACTGTGCAAGTAAATTTTAATAAATGATTCGGGAACTTCTTCAACATTCCACGGCTCTAGCTGCACGTCTCCGCCTTTTAAAAACCACTGGTAATCCTCACTATTTAATTTATTCCTACTTACATGTGTTTGGGAGTTTGTATGTAAGTTTGCCGGGATGTTGATAGTATGGTCTTACGTATCTCTTGTGAAGTCTTTTTTTTTCTCTGATTACAATTGAAAACTTCTTCACTTTCTGTAAATGTTTGTATACGAGACGAAATTCTCTGCCTATCGATTTCGTTTTCTTAGTTTGGGAATTTCGCTGATATTTAAATACAAGCTTGTTTACCCAATGGTTAAAATTGTTATTGATATAATTGGGTTTTATAGTGAAACGTATCTTTGCTATTCTTTTGTTTTCTCTTACCATTTTAATTTCTCTAAGCTTACATCGGCTTTAGTTTAAGATTCGACTATGGATCACAGTTCGATTTCTGTATACGTCAGAGGAATTCCTTCAATTTAACCCTTATATATTTTATTTACTTCTGAATTTCTCTCTTAATTCTGGTGTTAATGAAATTACTGGCAATTATAAGGGACCCATGGTGTTTTATTTTTTTCTCTGTCGACTCAGCAAATCGGATTCTGAAATCTCATGAGATGTTCTCATTCAATCCAACTCAGTTTCTCATGAGCAGATTTCTTGTTTGATCTGCTCTAATGCTCGAACCAGTGACTAGGTTCATCCCAATTCCTCCTATATCATTTTGCGTTTAGATTTAATTTTTTTTTTTTGTTAATCTCTCTTCTGCATCATTATTCTAACATTGGGTTCTCATTTGTTTTTATTATTCTTCTTACAGTGGGTTCTCTTCATTCCCCAAGTCTATAAGGTAATAAAATAGTATATTCGTTATGAAATTTATTGTTATACTTTTCCAACATCTCTGATATTTAACTTTCTATTCGTTCTCTGTTGTTGCAGGTGTCTTTCCCTCAGTCTAAGTTTTCTTCTTACTTATTTTTCCAAGTCTGGAATCGAGTTCGGCATTCTAACCTATACATATGTTTATCTATATCCAGGTTGGTCAAGCATTGCCTTCCATACTCATAGACTTTGATGGCAACATTGTGCTTTAATGATTTTCAAAATTAGTAGATGGACTAGGGTTTCTCTACTATTGAGGGTTTCAGATATACATTGTAAATAATGATACTCAAATTATTTTTTTGGAAGATCTTCTCATAGGACTGTTGAACTTATATTTTTTTTCACTGAGATATATACGAACCCAGCTCCTCAGACTATTTAAAAATTTTGAGTATATGTTTAAACTACAATAATAACCTTCGTCTGATATAACAGATACAATCACATAAATCTGTGTGCTTATATTTTTGTACAATATTACCTCATTGTTTTGATGTGAAAGTATCGTTTTCATTCTTTTGGTATGAGAATAGTATTATGTACTCTTGACTAAAATCGAAGGTTCTGTTCATTTTAGCATAAAATGCTGACACATGTTAACATTTATATAAGTTTTCTTTAATATATATCCTTTCATTTGGCTGATGCTTTGTAGTGAAGCATTTATGGATATAATCTGATGTACTTACTTTTTTGTATGTTTCTCCTGTATATTTACAGAATGAAAAATCTCATATATATATATATATATATATATATATATATATATATATATATATATATATATATATATATATATATATATATATATATATATATATATATATATTAACCACATTGTTTGTTTAGTTATTGTAGTAAGAAAATATCTATTTCGATGGGCGATTAATTAATATTTCACCCTTGTGATGTAAAATTTATATTTGGTTAA
Source organism: Pinus albicaulis (assembly GCA_034641835.2). Lineage (NCBI taxonomy): Eukaryota > Viridiplantae > Streptophyta > Pinopsida > Pinales > Pinaceae > Pinus > Pinus albicaulis. The sequence goes on along the minus strand of CM076570.1, from coordinate 321,050,818 downwards.
TGATGCTTTGAACCCCTATTGTCTTTATAAATATTTAAACAATTTCATTTTACTGCCTCAAAATCTTTAATTTTAATTATATTTATATATATATATATATATATATATATATATATATATATATATATATATATATATATATATATATATATATCAGTCAATAATACTGGCATGTTTTATCCAGCATACAGGGATACTTTCTACAATACTTACTTTTCCATTTATAATATCTGCTATGTTTAATTTTTCCAGTTCGGTATAATAGCAATACTATAAAAATATTATCTAACCTTGATGTTTTTATGCTATACAATTTAATAGATTTCTTCCTTCATGAAAGAATTAAAACTCTAGGTAGATTGATGTTTATTATAAATAGAATTGATCCCTGTTCAGCAGGTGACTTAAATTTTTTTTATATAAGAGTATGCAGATATTATTAAAACCAGAACTACTAGCATTTTCTTTTCCTATTCAAAAAATTTAAAAATTTTAGGTGAGACATAAATCTCCAGATTTAAACCCATTATAGGTTTAGACATTTTGGCAGATGAGTCTCTTCATGATTCTGCCATACAACTATATAGATGACCGAAATTCTGTCTAACTAAATATGTTAAATGTATGGGATATTTAACACTTCAACACAGAATAATTTAATTTCAACTAATTAAAAATAAGAATATGTCTACACATAAGTAGCTCCATAATATTTTGAAATAACTTATTCCAATGTGCATACCAGTTTATATGACTATTCCTCCCAACCGTATATTTCTATCTCCTTAACTCACCCCCGAGCTGAGATCCTTGCTTCCTTGGATAGAAAACCCTTTGTCTGTCTTGGAGCAGTTTATTTAAGCAGTGCTTTCCCAAGCCTGTTTCTAATTTCTGCGTCCAGAAATTCCAGGATTCTTTATTCCTGTTTTTACCTAGGATTCCCTCAATGAGGTACTTTAAAGCTATCTTTTCCGCTTTTCTAGCTTTTATTCCTCTTCCCAATTACTTTCCTCTTCATTGGGGAAATTAGATTTTTTTCTCCCAATCTAATTTAGTCATATTCCTTTCAAGGTTTTTCTGAAAGGTTTTGGGAAAGTCTAACCTTATCCATATCCTCATGGATCAAGGTTTAGGATCTCCATATCAATCTAGTCATATTGCACACATAATTATTCCATTTATATTTATTGATAAATATTTAAATAAATCCACACATTGTTTCTCCATTAGGGTCCACTTCCCCTTTGGATTTGTTCAAATGTCAAATTAAAAAGCATAGCAATTTGGGGTGTTGCATATTCCCCGTCTAAAAGCAAACACCGTCCTCGGTGTTGACAAAATAACTTTAAACAGTTCACTGTGAAAACAGTGATGGGTAATTTTCCATCATTTCAGTTTCCCTTTCCCAAGTAGCTTCTTCAGCATTAAATTTCTTCCATTTCACTTTTACTCTGGCTACCGTTCAATTCTGAAGTTTAATTTCTTCCCGCTCCAAGATTTGAAGCGGCTCGGGAAGAAATTCCCCTTCTGGTTCCACCTGAATCACATTCCAATCAATAATGTGAGAAAAATCATGTACATATTTTTTCAATAAAGAAACGTGAAACACATCATAAACCTTAATATGCATGGGTAAGCCCATTTTATAAGCCACTGGTCCCACCCTTTCCAATACTTCAAATTGTCCACAATATCTAGGAGCTAATTTTTCACAACTACTAGTGTGTAAAGTTCTCTTCTTGGGCTTAATCCGCAGATACACATGATCACCCACACTGAACTCTTTGTGTACTCTCTTCTTGTCTGCATAGTTTTTCTGCCAATCTTGAGTTGTCTTGATATTTTTCTGAATTTGTTTGAAAATTCTTTCCATTTCCTGCAAAGTGTCTGGCCCAAGCACTAATTTATCTTCAGGTTGGCTCCAACTTAAAGGAGTGTGGAATTTTCTTCCATAGAGTGCTTCAAATGGACTCACTTTTATGGAAGTTTGATAGTTGTTATTATAGGTAAATTCTACTAAGTGTATATAGTCTTCCCATTTATTTGGCCTATCCATCACATACATCCTCAGCATATCTTCCAGAATTTGTTTTGTTTTCTCGGTTTGACCATCTTTTTGACGGTGATAGGCAGTACTAACGTTTAATTTAGTACCCATGCCCCCAAACAAACTCCTCCAAAAGGCTACAGTGAACTTGACGTCTCTATTATAAATAATCATTTTAGGGACCCCATGTAACCTTACGATTTCTTTCATGAACACATTTGCTACTTGTGTTGTTCCAAAGGTAGATTGAACATGTATGAAATGTGCAGCCTTCGTCAAAGTGTCTACCACTACCATCACCGACTCATGCTGATATTTGGTTCTTGGTAACCCAGTTATAAAATCCATAGAAACAGTTTCCCATTTCCATTCTGCAATTGGTAAAGGATTTCGTAGTCCAGATGGATGTTGATGTTTTGACATTCCATGCATCTGGCTAGGTAGCTTGCTACATCCTTTTTCATTCCTGGCCAAAATAACTTCTTTTTCAAAGTTGTGAGTAGTTTTTGATATCCAGGATGTCAAAAATAAGGCTATTTATGATATTCATCTAGAATTTCCTTTTTCAAAGAGTCTACATTGGGGATTTACAATGTTAGGAAAAATACTGAGAAGGGGGGGGGTGAATCGATGTTAGATCTTACTGAAAACTTTTTCTCAGAGATCTTATTATTTAATCCTTTAGTTAGATTATTGCATCATTCATTTATCAGAATTTTAGTAAGCAGTAAGAATGTGCAGTAATAACAGAATTAGTCTTCACACATAAGCAACACATATGAACACCAGTATTTAAGGTGGAAACCCAATTTGGGAGAAAACCACCGTTGTTGTCGTCTCTGTCTTCAATATTTATTATAAAGAAAACTTCTTACAATTTTTGTGCTGGCGCAGACTTATACCAGCACGTAGGCACCCACCTACAGAAGGCTACAACCTTCTCTTGTTCTCCAGTCACTACTGGAAGGGAGCTCCAACCCCCTGATTTTAACACCAGCTTATACTGGCAGAAAGCTTCCACTTCAATCCTCAGATCCACCACATTTTTCAATTTCTTCATCGGACTTGTGTCAGGTCTTCGTTATTTCTTTGCAAATCTTCCTAGAGATTCATCATTTTCTCGATCTAGAGGTCTTGAACCTTCATTAAATCCATAAGTGCATCATAGATTCATATTTATCAGAAAACAGAGTTCAATCATGCAGATATCTCTTAAAGAGATTTATTCATTAACAACCCTTATACCTGCACACATTGAACTATAATGCCCTTCTCCTTATATAGTTTTTCCTTTATTAATACCATGAGTCAAAACCACCCAACCGCTGATGGTATTCCTGGAGGGGATCAATTAGATGATCCAGCGGGGTCTACCCAAGCCCCCAAACAATTTCTCATTGTTTTATTTCCTTGGTTTTGGCAATTAGATAATTAATCTAAGGCTTTTTAATATCTCAATATGAGATTGAGATATTAATCCAAATTTCTCCTTTAGTAATGAAAAACCCTTAGCATACTTCGTAGGCCTTCATATGTCGACCCCCAGGTTTATACGTTCCACCAACTTTGGAGTAAAAATGATGGCCCAATCGCTTTCGTCATAATTTATATTTAATTTAAACAACCTTGGTTAAACCCGCAAATATTAATTTGAAAAAGGGCCAATTAATATAATTTAAACTGGGCCCACATATATGATCAGCGACCCAATCAAATTCCCACTCCGTACTTTGGTTAATCTTCACACATCTTCATCAAGCGATCACCGTCCGATGACTCCTTCCCAGATCAACGGTGCTCAACAATTTCGCTTGGCATCCTGGGTTGAACAATAACGCACGATGGCGCACAGTGACAAGCGGTTTTGTGGAGTCGTACAAGGACACATGTCGCCCATTCTATGGAATCTCTCCCCAACTCGAAGAAACCACTTATCTCCGAAATGCGGTGCGATATGGGCAATCCGGCTCCGTAAACCCGCTCACGGTTTGAGAACAGTGTTCTATCGGAATTCAACCCTATTTCAAATATAGTTCATTGATCCATCAGGTCCGTATTTTCTTCGCAATCGCAAGTCTTTTAATAAACACTCCGCTACATTGTTTTTCTTCGATGAAATTAAAACTGGAACTCAAACACTTATTAATCCTCGTTTATATGCCCATCGAGTCCGGGCTTCAATCGCACTCACATCCTCTTGTTAACTTGTTCTACTAGCCTTATATGCTCCGATGTGATAAGGGTCTCTGGCCTGGGTTACGATTCCCAGAATGTACTTATTTAGTGTATCAACTTGAAATTTGAGGTAGTAACCTGGGAATAACACCTCGGCCCTCTGCCTCTGCTTGCTTGATGGGGTCCCCGAGGGTTGCTTGCTACCTCTCTTTTACGCCTCTGTGCCCTGCTACTACAATAAGTGTTTCCTCTTCTCACTTGGTAAGTCACGATAGTTTCCATTAAGGACAATAAATTCAATATGATAGGATTTAAGAGGCATATTGCTAACAATCTCCCCCTTTGGACTTGATGGCAACATGGCTGAAGCCATTTAGAACAACGACATTCTTCACTGACATCAAAGGCAAAGGTAGATCAAAAACACATACCGACAGAACCATGCTCCCCGTGAGATCATGCTGCATCTTCAAACATAATATAACAAAAATGACTTATACAAACAATATCAAAGATGAGATCAAACTATAAAAATTAATTGGAATGCCAACAATGCATCCTTTCCATATGACCAATGCTCCCCCTTAGCCTGTGCATCCTGAATACCTTCAAAAGAAGCGTATCTAATTTAATCTTCTGTATTTAAGTAGATTTGATCTTCTGAATGGAAAAGACTACTCCCAGCTTCTGTTTGAGATATTCGAACGCTTCCCTGGGTAAAGGTTTGGTAAATATATCAGCAACTTGTTCTTTGGAGGGCACATATTCCAAATTCACCTTTTTTTCAAGTACTTGCTCACGTAAGAAGTGATACTTGATGGGAATGTGCTTGGTCTTGGAATGCATAACAGGATTCTTTGGAATACTAATGGCACTTGTATTATCACATAAAATGGATATGGGAGGTGAAAATTTGATTTGAATGTCTTGTAGAGTTTGCATCAGCCAAAGAAGTTGTGTACAACATGATGCGGCAGCCACATATTCTTATTTTGCTGTAGATAAGGCAATATAACTTTGTTTCTTGTTGAACCAAGATACCAATCGGTGCCCCATATAGAATGCACCTCCACTAGTGCTTTTACGATCATCAACATTTTCATTGAATCTACATCGGTGTAAGCATGAAGAGTAGGAATCAGCATTCTTTGGATACATAGTCCAAAGTCTTGAGTTCCTTGTGAATGTTTGAATATTCTTTTCTGACTGGTGGAATCTTTTGGTTAGCTTGGAATGATCCAACAACCCCAGCCCATGCATAATGTACAGAATATATCCAGTGAGATAAAGTAGACTTCCTATCATAGACCTGTATTCTGGTTGATTCACCGTGGGGGAATCATCATTAGAACTGAGATTACATCTGGTTATCATTGGTGTGCCTACAGTTTTGCAATCTTCCATGCCATACTTCTTCAATATTTTCTTAAGATATTTTGCTTGTGATAAGAATATGCCATATGTTGCTTGCTGCACTTGTAAGCCAAGAAAGAATGTTAGTTCCCCAAGTAAAGACATTTCAAATTCTTGTTGCATATCAGAAGCAAATTTCTGACTCATAGATTCTTCATTACTTCCAAAAATGATATCATCAACATATACAACCACAATCAATAGTTTATCATTTTCGGTTTTTGTGTATAAATTGCTATCAGCAGACCCCTTTGAGAATCCTTGTTGATGAAGATATTTGTCAAGGCGATAATACCATGCCCTTGGAGCTTGTTTGAGACCATATAGAGCCTTTTTAAGTCTACAAACAAGTTTTTCATCATTTCCCAAAATGAATCCTTCTGGTTTTTCTATATAAACTTCTTCTTCTAGATCACCATTGAGAAAAGCAGATTTAACATCCATTTGATAAACTTTGATTTGTTGAAAGCTTGAAAAAGCAAGAAACATTCTTATGGCTTCAAGTCTAGTTACAGGGGAAAAAGTTTCTTCAAAGTCTATACCTTCTTGTTGAGCATACCCCTTGCAAACAAGTCTAGCTTTATTTCTTATAACATCCCCACTCTCATTTAACTTATTTTTGAATATCCATTTAGTTCCAATGACATTTTTGTCATGAGGTCTTGGTACTAATTCCCAAGTGTGATTATTTTCAATTTGATCAAGTTCTTCATTCATGGCTTGAATCCAACATTCATATTTGCTGGCTTGATTGACATTTTGTGGTTCAATAGTGGATAGAAATGCCAGAGAGCTAGAAGATCCCACAAGAGTCCTTCTTTTTTGTACACCTGATCCCTTTTCTCCCAAAATTTGAGATTCTGGATGATTCTTTTGAACATATCTGGATGGAGATTTTTCAGATAAATCATCTTTGGGTTATTCATTGGGTTCACTGTCTATATCATTCCTATTTGATGTAGACGGATATATGTCATCATCGTCTTCATCTGTTGTTTGTTTTTCTTATTTTGTAGCTGCAGGAGACTCATCAATAATAACATCAATGCATTCAACAATCTTTCGAAGTCTTTTATTGTAACATTTATATGCCTTACTCCTAGAGGAGTAACCAAGAAATATTCCTTCATCTACTCTAGGTTCAAACTTGCCAAGTTTTTCATCATTATTTTTGATAAAGCATTTGCTCCAAAAGACTCTAAAGTGCTTCACGGTGGGAGGATTACCATACCATAGTTCATATGGAGTTTTATCACTATTTACACGAACATGTGCCTTGTTAAGAATATTTACCGCTGTATGTGTTGCTTCTCCCCAAAATGTGTCAGGTGTTCTGGAATCATCAAGAATAGCTCTAGCCATTTGTTGAACTTTTCTATTCATTATTTCTGCTAAGCCATTTTGTTGTGGAGTGTCAGCTACAGAAAAATGTCTTTTTATGCCATGTTGTTCACAAAATTCAAGGAATTCATCTGATGTATATTCTCCTCCTCGATCAGATCTAAGACACTTGATTTTTAGATCTAATTCATTTTCAACCAGTGCTTTGAAGATCTGAAATTTCTCAAATGCTTCATCTTTGTGTTTAATCAACCCAATCCAACACATTCTAGAGAAATCATCAATAAATAAGATATATTATTGTTCACCACGTGGTGACTTTTTCTTTACAGGTCCACATATGTCAGTATGAATGAGTTCAAGAGGCTTACTTGATAAACCTTACTTGGCATTAAATTGCACTCTGGTTTGCTTACCGAATTGGAAAGATTTGCATATGATACTTTCAGGTGGTGTAATATTGGGAAGATCACGAACAGCTTTGAATCTGCTTGATTTGCTGATTTGAGAAAAGCTCAGATGCCCCAACCTTCTATGCCATAGCCAGTTTTCTGAATATTTACTCATGTAACATTTTTCTTTGCAGTTCTTTAATACATACAGGTTGCTTGGAGTTCTGTTTCCTTTTATAATTGTTTTACCTATATGAAGATGACGTACCACACATTCTTTTGAACTAAAAACAACTTTAGTTCCTTGATCACACATTTTACTTACACTTGACAGGTTATGCTTTAATCCCTCCACATACATGACATTATTAGCTTTCACCTTTTCTTTTAGAAATACATATCCTTTTCCCTTAATGACAGCAGGAGTGTCATTTCAAAATGTAACATTCTTTTCTTTTTCTAGAGCACTATATGCAAGAAGTTTGTTTTTGTCACCTGTCATGTGTTTTGAGCATCCACTATCAATGTACCATTGATTTTCTTCTCCTTCTGCAAAAAGGGCTATGCCACAATTTTCAACCTGTAATTCCTTCTTTTTCCATACTTTGGAGCTTGAAGGAAGATGCTCTTTTGGCTGGACTTTTCTCCTGCATTCAGATTCTTCATGGCCAAAGTTATTGCAATAAGCACATTCAACTTCATTTTGAAGAGGAGAAAAGTTGTTATAGGTATTCTTCTTTGTTTCAATATCAATCCTTTTCTTTCTTACTTCTCTTGTCATGATGGTTTTATATGCAACACATTGAACAACTTTATGACCAAAATTGTGACATGAGAAACATTGTCCATTGAAGAAGAAATTTCTGCGATCATGAAATCTTCTTCTTGAATTTACCTGTTGATTGGTGTTTCTTTGAAAGGTACTCCTGTTAGTGTTCTTTGAATTGAGATGATCATGCTTTATTAGTAAATATTCTCTATTCCCTTGCTGAGGGGCAGAATGTTGTGTACTGGTTGTAGCTACTTTTAGATAATTTGGTGTTGAAACCTGAGAAGATTCTCTGATATATCCAAGACCTGTCTTTAGAAGAGGAGAACATTGTACCTTGATAATCTCATCCAAGGTTTCAGATCCTTTAGCAAATCTAAGATTCAAAGTCTGTACTTTCTCAATTTCCTTTCTTAGACTTACTATTTCACATTCTAATTTCTCATTATGTTTCTCCTTTTCTTGAAGCTGGTTCTTCAGAGTTTCTATGGATATTTTACTTTCTTCTAAGCATATTTTGAGTTGATTAATTTCATCAAGAAAATCATTGTCCTCTAAAGCATCCATAAAAGTATCCTTTTCTTCTCTAGAATCTTTTTCAAGTGCCATGAGAAGTCTAAGATCTTGTTCACATTCTTCCTCACTGTCTGATAACCCATCATTGTCTTCATGAGTATAGTAACTTTTTCTAGTGCTAAACCGATTCTTATTCCTTCTTGCTACTTCCTTTCCTTTTTAATGTGCTTCTTTGTGAGGAAACTTAGCAACATAATGACCAACTCTTCCACAAGCAAAACATTTGAAAGGAAGCTTACCTCTGAACCGTCCTGTACCAAGTTGGAGTTTCTTTACAAAATTTACCTCATCTTCTTCTGAGATATACCCTGATCCTTCTGTCTCTTGTACTTCTTTCCCTTTTTTAGAAGCTCTAAAGACGACTTCTTTGACTTCAGATGGTCCTCCTCTTCTCATTTCATATGCAGTTAGTATGCCATGAAGTTGCACCACAGTAAGATTTTGAAGATCCTGCTTTTCTTCAAGAGCAGAAACTTTTGACTCAAATTTTGTCGTTAGTGATATTAAAACTTTCTCAACCAAAGTAGATTCGGTTATTGTTTCTCCCAGATTTCTCATACGATTTACAATATCATCAAGACGTAAAAAGAAATTAGCAATGCTCTCCTCATTATGCATTTTTAGGTTCTCATATTGAATTCTGAGAGTCTGGAGTTTAGCACTTTTTACCTTTGAATCACCTTCGTAACTTAGAATGATTTTGTCCCATATTGCATTTTCTGTATTCAGCTACATGACTTTGACAAATTATGATTCAGTTAGACTTCCCAATAGAGCATTAACCGCCTTTGCATTTGTTTCATAATTCTTTCTTTCCATTGGATCTATTGGTACTGCAGCTGGATATTGATATCCTACTTCAACAATATCCCATACATCTACACCCAGAGACTGAAGATAGGATCTCATCTTTGTTTTCCAGAAGATTAAATTGTTTCCGTTGAAGAGCGGAGGCCTGATAGATGCTATTCCATCTTGATTGCTCATCTTGATTGATCTTCCTTCTATTGGCTAAGCTTTTCAGAAGGACCTACTCCGATACCAATTGTTAGGAAAAATACTGAGAGGGGGTGGTGAATCAGTATTTAGATCTTACTGAAAACTTTTTCTCAGAGATCTTATTATTTAATCCTTTACTTAGATTATTGTATCATTCATTTATCAGAAGTTTAGTAAGCAGTAATCATGTGCATTAATAACAAAATTAGCCATCACACATAAGCAACACACATGAACACCAGTATTTAAGGTGGAAACCCAATTTGGGAGAAAACCACCGTTGTTATCGTCTTTGTCTTCAATATTTATTATAAAGAAAACTTCTTACAATTTTTGTGCTGGCGCAGACTTATACCAGCACGCAGGCACCCACTTGTAGAAGGCTACAACCTTCTCTCATTCTCCAGTCACTACTGGAAGGGAGCTCCAACCCCCTGATTTTAACACTAGCTTATACTGGCAGAAATCTTCCACTTCAATCCTCAGATGCACCACATTTCTTCAATTTCTTCATCGGACTTGTGTCAGGTCTTCATTATTTCTTTACAGATCTTCCTAGAGATTCATCATTTTCTTGATCTAGAGGTCTTGAACCTTCATTAACTCCATAGGTGCATCATAGATTCATATTTATCAGAAAACTGAGTTCAATCATGCAGATATCTCTTAAAGAGATTTATTCATTAACAACCCTTATACCTGCACACATTGAATCATAATGCCCTTCTCCTTATATAGTTTTGCCTTTATTAATACCATGAGTCAAAACCACCCAACCGCTGATGGTATTCCTAGACGGGATCAATTAGATGATCCAGCGGGGTCTACCCAAGCCCCCAAACAATTTCTCATTGTTTTATTTCCTTGGTTTTGGAAATTAGATAATTAATCTAAGGCTTTTTAATATCTCAATCTGAGATTGAGATATTAATCCAAATTTCTCCTTTAGTAATGAAAAACCCTTAGCATACTTCGTAGAACTTCATATGTCGACCCCCAGATTTATACGTTCCACCAACTTTGGAGTAAAAATGATGGCCCAATCGCTTTTCGTCATAATTTATATTTAATTTAAACAACCTTGGTTAATATTAATTTGAAAAAGGGCCAATTAATATAATTTAAACTAAGCCCACATATATGATCAGCGACCCAATCAAATTCCCGCTCCGTACTTTGGTTAATCTTCGCACATCTTCATCAAGCGATCACCATCCGATGACTCCTTCCCAGATCAATGGCGCTCAACAATTTCACTGGGCATCCTGGGTCGAACAATAACGCGTGATGGCGCGCAGTGACAAGTGATTTTGTGGAGTCGTACAGGGACGTGTGTCGCCCGTTCTATGGAATCGCTCCCCAACTCAAAGAAACCACTTATCTCCGAAAGGCAGTGTGATATGGGCAATCCGGCTTCATAAACCCGCTCGCGGTTTCAGAACAGTGTTCTATCGGAATTCAACCATATTTCAAATATAGTTCATTGATCCATCGGGTCCAGATTTTCTTCGCAATCGCAAGTATTTTAATAAACACTCCGCTGCACAATTTTTCTCCGATGCGATTAAAACTGGAACTCAAACACTTATTAATCCTAGTTTATACGCCCATCGGGTCTGGGCTTCAATCACACTCGCATCCTCTTGTTAACTTGTTCTGCTGGACTTATATGCTCCGATGCGATAAGGGTCTCTAGCCTGGGTTACAATTCCCGGAATGTACTTATTTAGTGTATCAACCAGCTGGGGTAGTAAACCTCGGAATAACGCCTCAGCCTCAGCCTCTGTTGCTCGATGCGATTCCTTCTATGCTGCCTTGCTACCTCTCTTTACTGCCTCTATGCCTCTGCTACAATACATTGCTTCCTCTGCTCCTTGACTGATGCGATAGTTGCCATCAAGGACAATCAATTCAATATGATAGGATTTAAGAGACATATTGCTAACATACAATATTTCTTTATAACAAATTAGTCCTTTCTAATATTGTGTATACCCTTTCATTTCCTTTTTCAACATTTGAATTTGCAGTTTTTCATAACTTAGATCTTGATCTGCTACCTTTTTAACTAATCCTTCTAAGTCAAAGTTGGAACTACTGTTGATTATGTTTTGGCAAGCATTTCTGCTTAGGGCATCAACAATTTTGTTTTCTTTTCCTTTGATATGTTTTATTTCCATATCAAATTCACTCAAAAAAGACAGCCATCTGGCTTGTCTAGCATTCAAATTTGTTTGAGTGAAGAAATACTTTACGCTGATGTGATCTGTCATCAAAATAAATTTCTTCCCTAGAAGATAGTGTTGCCACATCTTGAGAGCATGAATTACAGCAACTAAATCAAGATCATACACATTGTAATTCTGTTCATGTTTCTTAAGTTTTCTAGATTCTTAGGCAATAACAGAATTTTCTTGCAATAATACTCCCCCTAATCCCTCTCCACATGCATCAGTACATACTACAAACTCCTTATCAGGATCTGGAATATTCATAATAGGTTTTGTAGTAAGTTTCAATTTTAGTTGTTCAAATCTATTCTGGCATTTTTCTATCCATTCAAATTTTGTACCTTTCCTTTGCAATGAAGTTATGGGATAAGCTAAAGCAGAAAATATTTCTACAAACCTTCTGTAGTACCTCGAAATCCCCATAAATGATCTTACTGATGATACATCGGTAGGTGCAGGCCATTCTCTAATGGACTTTATCTTCTTTGGGTAGACAGCCAATCCTTGTTCTGAAATTATATGCCCCAAGTATTGAATTTTATCCTTATAAAATTTACATTTGCTAAACTTGGCATACAATTGATTCTCCTTAAGAGTATGCAACACGATTCTAAGGTGTTCTTTATGCTCTGCCTCACTTTTTGAGTAGATTAAAATGTCGTCAATAAATACTAGTACAAATTTATCTAAGTATTTATTCAAGACACTATTCATTAAGCACATAAAAGTGGAAGGTGCATTTGTCAACCTGAATGGTAGGACTACAAATTCATAGTGTCCATACCGGGTTCAAAATGTTGTTTTTCTGATATCTTCCTCTTTAATTCTCAACTGGTGATAACTCGTCCTTAAATCAACCTTGGAAAACACAGAGGCTCCCCTAACTTGATCAAATAGGTCATGTATTCGGGGTAACGGGTACATGTTTTTAATAGTCAAATTATTTAGTTGACGATAGTCAATACACATTCGGAAGGTACCATCCTTCTTTTTCACAAACAACATCGGTGCTTCCCAAGGAGATACACTCGGTCTGATGTATCCTTTGTCCAATAATTCTTGTAATTTCATTTTTAACTCCATTAACTTAGGGGGGCTCATTCGGTGAGGGGCTCTAGAAACTGGAGTTTCCCCAGGCACTAAATCAATTGTAAAATCGATTTCTCTCTTGGGGGAAGATGAGGAATCTCATCCAGAAACACTTCTTTAAATTCTCTTATCACTGGTAAAGTTTCTAATAAGTTTTTCTCTGACTGTTGTCCTACTTCTTCAACATGTACCGCATACACTTGATATCCTTTTCTAGCAATTCTTTTTAATTGAAGGGCTGAGATCTGCCTCATAGAGATGGGTTTCGGTTTCCCTTTTAATATGACTGGTTTTCCTTCTATATCAATGAAGTGTAAAGTTTTGTCTAAACAATTCATCATGGTTTTTTGTTTTTCTAACCAGTCCATTCCTATCGGTACATCATATGAACCCAATGGCAGAATACTTAAATTTACCCTTGTGTGGTAATCATTCAACTTCATGGCCATTTGAGGTGATTTATGAGTTATCTTGTGTTTCGTACCAGTGGCTAACTGGACCAACCAAGACTGCTGAAACTTATCTGTTTTTAGTTTACATTTTTCTACTACTTGCGGACTAATATAACTCAAAGATGCACCCGAATCTATTAAAACTGTAACAGATTGGTCTTCGATCATACCTTCCATCTCGACCATAGTAGACTGATGTTCTTCTTGTCGGTTTTCTAAGGCTACACTGATGGTGGGAATGTTCCTTGCTACGTCATTTACTGTAGTGGCCTCTCGTAATACTTGCACTGTCCGAATATTTCGATGTGGACAGTCCCTCAACAAATGAGGTTCTCCACAACCCCAACACTTTAAAGGCTCCCGCATTTTAACAGTTTATTCCTTCTTATTATTACCATCTATTGGTTTTGAACCATTTTGAGATTGAGCAGTTTGATTTTCACTTATTTTGCTAAATTTCTTTTGCTGATGATTCCTACCAAAGTTCTTCAAAGAATCTGGTTTCTGTTTCTTTCCCTTGAATTCATCTTTGTTTGTCCAGCTCTTTCCTTGCTCATTTTTACCCCTAAACTATGGATAGCATAATCTGGCTTTTCTCACAACTTCGTCCATTGTTTTTGGATTATCGAACTCTATTTTCTCCTTATACACTTTAGGCAAACAATTCAAAAATCTTTGTACCTTTGCCTTTTCTTCTCGGATATAAGTAACATATCGTAACGGATTTGTGAACTTGGTGACAAACTCATTTATGGTGATTTGTCCCAATCTGAGTTCATGAAACTCTTTTTCTTTTTCATCATAGTAGCATTCCTTCAAATATCAATTTTTGAACATGACTTGAAAATCTTCCCAAGTCACTGTTTTTTCATCAATGGTGTGAACCATTTTTGTTTCCTCCCACCACAACGTAGCCTTACCTTGCAACTGGTAGATAGACAATCTGGCTCTTAAATTACTTTCATATTCATAGACCTGAAATTACATTATCATATTCAGCAGCCATGCCTCAGCATCTTCCTCCTTCTCTCCATCATAGGAGGGAGGTTTTATTTTCCGGAATTCACCCTGTAATTCCTTCTTCTTTCTAGACTAATGTCTAGTGGCGTCATCTTCCTCGGAATCATCTGAGAAATTGACTCTTCCTTTTCTCTTTCTTCCGGAACCTTCACCTTCCTGGATGTTCTGTGAAGTTAGTTCTCTGATGAGTTTTTCTTGTTCCTCACTGGCCAAATATAGCCTGTCGTTGTGGCTCTTAAGCTGTGCCATTTCTCTTTGCATTCTATGTAACATAGCCATCAACGGCGCATTTGGATCTGACGTGTTTTCTCCACCATCCAGATCTACATACAGCTCGTCCCCTTCAGTCATGGTTCACAGTTGTACTTTTTAACACTGTTCACTGTTCAACATAACAACATTTAGTAAAAACTTAAAATGCATAATTTTTTTTTTTGACAGCAACATATTGTTTCTGTGTGAGCACATAAATTGCCTAGTATTTTTCCAAAAGCTTTGATACCATTTGTAATATACCCTCTTTGTTGTTTTTTTATTTTCTTAGATATATATAAAGAAAAATCACCTATGGGTTCCTAGAACTTCCCTTTATATATATATATATATATATATATATATATATTCTCAACCCATGTGCATATTAAATATTGTAACAACATTTTATGATTTTACTATCCCCATTTTAACTCGCATATATTCCTCACTTGTAATCTTATTCCTTCATTTATATTCTTAAACCTTTGGTATTAATTAAATAAAAGGATACGACATTTAAACTTTATGTCCATACCCTAACACTACACCTATCCTCATGGATACATCGAAATTTATAATTCTATTACACATATCTTCTATTGCTATTAACCCAAAATATTAATTCTGACCCCTATTCCACCAGTTCCATGTGGAAAATTTACGTTTTGGTTTGCCATGTCCAATGCAAACAATTTCGTCTGGTTCTAATTCTACATAGATCCAAACGCTATAATGTTTCTCCCCCTACATTATAACTTTATCCCTTTGGACTTTATGTCAACTATCAATTGTTAACGGGGCTATTATTTTCTTTCAATGCTGGTACAA
The DNA here is from genome assembly GCA_034641835.2 of Pinus albicaulis. NCBI lineage: Eukaryota > Viridiplantae > Streptophyta > Pinopsida > Pinales > Pinaceae > Pinus > Pinus albicaulis. The sequence goes on along the minus strand of CM076570.1, from coordinate 321,035,231 downwards.
ATTTCTTAAAGTCGACTCCCTGTTCATTTTCTCGAGCCACATAAACAAATATATTTTAGTGACATATACTACAGATCTGATCATCGTTTTAAATTCACAACTACACGAGTATGTTTCACATTTAATAGCAAGAGATTTTTTTCGTAATATCAATAGAGCATACTCTCAATTTGAGGGAGAACCGATGTAATATTTCCAAGTTTAAGGTGGGATTTGAGCTAGGGTTTTAAAATTTTGATCTCTATTAAATCTAGAGTTTTCACTATACATCAATTCTCTGGTCATTTTCTCTCATGAGGATTTCTCTATGTTTTCTACCACTGTGTGAGTAAAGTTTAATAAATGATCCGGGAACTTCTTCAGCATTCCACGGCTCTAGCTGCATGTCTCCGCCATTTAAAAACCACTGGTAATCCTCACTATTTAATTTATTCCTACTTACATTTGTTTGGGAGTTTGTATGTAAGTTTGTTGGGATGTTGATAGTATGATCTTACGTATCTCCTGTGAAGTCTTTTATTTTCTCTCATTACAATTGATAACTTCTTCACTGTCTGTAAATGTTTGTATACAAGACGAAATTCTCTGCCTATCGATTTTGTTTTCTCAGTTTGGGAATTTTGCTGATATTTAAATACAAGCTTTTTTACCCAATGGTTAAAATTGTTAGTAATATAATTGGGTTTTATAGTGAAACATCTGTTTGCTATTCTTTTTTTTTCTCTTACCATTTTAATTTCTCTAAGCTTACATCGGATTTAGTTTAAGATTTGACTTTGGGTCACAGTTCGATTTATGTATATGTCGGAGGAATTCCTTCAATTTAACCCTTCTATAATTTATTTACTTCTGAATTGCTCTCTTAATTCTGGTTTTAATGAAATTAATGGAAATTATAAGGGACCCATGGCATTTTATTTCGTTCTCTGTTGGCTCAGAAAATCGCATTTTGAAATCTCGTGAGATGTTTTGAGTCGTTTCAACTCAGTTTCTCATGAGCAAATTGCTTGTTCGATCCGCTCTAATGCTCGAACCGGTGACTAGGTTCGTCCCAATTCCTCCTATATCATTTTTCATTTAGATTTAAAAAAAAAAGAAATTTTTAGTCTCTCTTCTGCATCATTATTCTAACATTGGGTTCTCAATTGTTTTTATTATTTTTCTTACAGTGGGTTCTCTTCGTTCCCCAAGTCTGTAAGGTAATAAAATAGTATATTCGTTATGAAATTTATTGTTATAATTTTCCAACATCTCTGATATTTAACTTTCTATTTGTTCTCTTTTGTTGCAGGTATATTTCCCTCGGTCTAAGTTTTCGTCTTACTTATTTTTCCAAGTCTAGCATCGATTTCGACATTCTAACCTGTACATATGTTTATCTATATCCAGGTTGGTCAAGCATTGCCTTTCATACTCACAGACTTTGATGGCAACATTGTTCTTTAATGATTTTCGAAATTAGTAGATGGACTAGGGTTTCTCTACTATTGAGGGTTTCAGATATACATTTTAAATAATGATACTCAATTTATTTTTTTGGAATATCTTCTGACGGGACTGTTGAACTTATTTTTTTTTTCACTGAGATATTTACGAACCCAGCTCCTCAGACTATTTAAAATTTTCGAGTATATGTTTAAACTAAAATAATAACCTTCATCTGATATAACAGATACAATCACATAAATCTGTGTGCTTATATTTTTGTACAATATTACCTCACTGTTTTGATGTGAAAGTATCGTTTTCATTCTTCTGGTATGCGAATAGTATTATGTACTCTTGACTAAAATCGAAGGTTCTATTCATTTTAGCATAAAATGTCGACACATGTTAGCATTTATATAAGTTTTCTTTAATATATATCCTTTCGTTTGGCCAATGCTTTGTAGTGAAGCATTTACAGATATAATCTGATGTAATTACTTTTCTGTATGTTTCTCCTGTATATTTACAGAATGGAAAATCTCATATATATATATATATATATATATATATATATTAACCACATTTAATTCAGCATTTTGTTTAGTTATTGTTGTAAGGAAATATCTATTTCCAGTCAGTAGTTTGATAATATTTCAACCTTGTGATGTAAAGATTTATATTTGTTTAATGTTGTTTCGAACCCCTATTGTCTTTAAACAAATTTCATTTGTACACTCATGTAAATTTCTAAAATTATATATATATATATATATATATATAAGTCAATAATACTGGCATGTTTTATCCAGCATTCAGGGATACTTTCTACAATACTTACTTTTCCATTTATAATATCTTCTATGTTTAATTTTTCCAGTTCGGTACAATAGAAATACTATAAAAATATTATCTAACCTTAATGTTTTTATGATGTACAATTTAATATATTTCTTCCTTCATGACAGAACTAAAACTCTAAGTAGATTGATGTTTATTATAAATAGAATTGATCCATGTTTAGCAGGTGACTTAAATTTTTTTCATATAAGAGTATGCGGATATTATTAAAACCATAACTACTAGCATTTTCTTTTCCTATTCAAAAAAATTAAACATTTCAGGTGAGACATAAATCTCCATATTTAAACCCATTACAGGTTTATACATTCTGGCAGATGTGTCTCTCCATGATTCTCCCATACAACTATACAGATGATCGAAATTCTGTCTAACTAAATTTGTTAAATGTATGGGATATTTAAAACTTCAACACAGAATAATTTAATTTCAACTAATTAAAAATAATAATATGTCTACACATAAGTAGCTCCATAAGATTTTGAAATAACTTATTCCAATGTGCATACCAGTTTATATGACTAGTCCTCCCAACCGTAGATTTCTATCTCCTTAACTCACCCACGAGCTGAGATCCTTGCTTCCCTGGATAGACAACCCTTTGTCTGTCCTGGAGCAGTTTATTTAAGCAGTGATTTCCCAAGCCTGTTTCTAATTTCTATGTCTAGAAATTCCAGGATGCTTTATTCCTGTTTTTTCCTAAGCTTCCCTCAATGAGGTACTTTAAAGCTGTCTTTTCCGTTTTCCCAGCTTTTATTCCTCTTCCCAATTACTTTCCTCTTCATTGGGGAAATTAGATTTTTCTCTCCCAATATAATTTAGTAATATTCCTTTCAAGGTTTTTCCGAAAGGTTTTGGGAAAGTATAACCTTCTCCATATCCTCATGGATCAAGGTTTAGGATATCCATCTCAATATATTCATATTGCACACATAATTATTTCATTTATATTTATTGATAAATATTTAAATAAATCCACACACTATTTCTCCATTGGGGTCTACTTCCCCTTTGGATTTTTTCAAATGTCAAATTGAAAAGCATAGCAATTTGGGGTGTTACAGAATGGAATTTAATAGAATTACATACTCATAAAATGAGACAAATCCATAGGAATTGAAGTGGTAAATAATTCTATTACAAAGACTTCAAATTGGGTAACTCTGTCAAAACATAAACAGTTCAGAAATCGGAGAAATAAATCCCAAAATCATGCGAAACAACTCCACACATATACTATGTATTATGAAAACATAATTTTGAAATCAAAGGATGAGTTCAATAATATTAATAAAACCACTTACCACTATAGAGAGAAAGTTACTCTCTGGGGGAAAATGCAAGACAAATTATTCTCGATGCGACATGAATCTTGGTGTCATATAAACCAAAAATCGAAGATATATGTACAAAGAAAACTGATAAAAGTTTGACATAACAATTTATATGACAGAGTGATATGATTTTAATTACAGTGAAAAAAATATATATGATTCTATCGTATATCATTTTAACAGAGATGTAGAAAAATTTGGGCATTGTAGGGCATGAAACTCTGGCTACGAAAGTGTAAAAGAAATTATGGGAAAAAATCCAGAAGTCCCAATTGGGGAAAATTCCAATGTCGAAAGTAAAATGAAAACACATATATAATTCGAGGAGAAATTCATTGTAATAATTCTAATAAACATAAAAATATGAATTCCTCAATGATTAAGAATTCCTCCATTAATAACAAACTTAGGTATGAAAAGAAAACAATGGGAATGGACAGAACTAAGGAAAGTAGAAAATCTCGAAGAGAAATTACAAAACCTTGTATGATTCAAAGAATGGCACAATAATACGTTTGCTGGATAACAACGAACCATACAAATTGGGGGAATTCATAAATTTTGAGACCATCCAAAAAAATATGAACCCAGAAATAAATCTAAGGGTTTCAAAATTTATAGAACAATTATAATAGATAAAAATGTATGAAACTAAAATATTTTCTTACCTCATCATTTGGTCATGATGGTATGAGATGAATATGAAGAGGATTGAGGATTTTTTTTATACAAAATGTGACTCTGTACAACTACCAGGAATCAATAATTAGAATGGCAATGGAAATGAAATATTAACCAGAGAAACCATAACCAAAAGAAATAAGTAAACTTCCATAAAAATAGATAAATGATAAATGGAGGTTCCTCACTAAAAACGAGAAATTTAAAATGCTCGTTGGAGAGAAGAGTTTTGAATACGACCTTCCACGGAGTTTATACAATACGAGAGTAAAAATAGAGAGGGTATAACAATAATAATCTTATCATTTTCATAGAAATTCATGGTAAAAACACTACAGAAGTGTTTTTTTTACACTTTGATCTCTCAAGCGGAAAGCTAGCCAAATGAAAAACAAATGAATTTTGAAACCATACCTATGTCATTCAACACATGAAGAAATCCCACTAAATCACAACCATTCATAATCAACCTACAGGTTTCCTCGCAAGTACCGAAGCCATGTGATGGGTAGGAATTAACGTACTAAAAATTAATGGTTCATAAAATTAAAATGATAAGGTGTAGAGGGTGAGTAAATAGAGTATGAGTACAATCCCATCACTCATAAATTGGAGCTATCAATGTTCTGCAATCAAATTCAATACAAGTATTAAACTATGATAACTCTGATTGAGGAATTTGAAGGAATTTCAGAGTATAACATATGATTAATAAATATATGTGGTGGGAACCTATATTAAAATGTCGTGAATAATTTGAGATATATACCTCGAACCTATCATTTGGTTATATGTGTTGTTGGGGTAGGATATATATTAAATGATAAATCATATTGAGAACTATGACAGGATGTCAATAGTTATTAAAATATACAAATTTATGGAGTGTGTACATTACGTGAAATATATGTGTCTAACATTTCATTGGACTATATATATAGTGTGGAAAATTGAATTAACATTGAGTAGTGTGTGTATATATATATAGTCTCATGCCACCAACGAATAAAACAACAATAAGGTAGGAACCTATACATTGTGAAATTTATATTTCGTTGAATTATAATTGGGAATATATGTACATTGTTTGGGGTGGTTCATGTGACAAAATGAATAAGGTTGTTTAGGTCACCAAGGAAGGGTAGGTTGAATTACTTATTCAAATACTAGTGTAAAAGTTATAATGAATAAATTATAACTTGAATACAAAAGATTTAAATCTGTTATAAGGTTATAAAAATGGTAATTTATAACTTTGTGAAAGGGAATAAAAATGAGTGGGAATTAAGATAAAATACCTATGATAAATATGTATAAGAATGCAAAGAATAAAATTCCCTTTAGTGTAAACTAAGTGGGACTATAATAGAATTTATTAATGAGATTGTTAAATAAACAAACCTAAGAAAGGTTTTAAGTGAAGATAGAAGTTAAGGCTCGGAAAATAATAAAATAAAGGTAGTATTTGAATTGAACTATCATTTTTTAAATAAATCAATGATAAATATGTCGAAATAGAACACTGATTATGACCAGAATTATTATAAAAATATTTTTTTTGGGGGTGAATGGGAGTTGTTACAATTCTTTTCATCTTCAACTCTATCTTGGCTTATATTTTCCTGGCTTATAATTTGTTCCTTATGTTTATTCATACAACACACTCATTACAAGAAATTATTAAGATCCCTACTTATTTTATCCAAAAAGGGTTTCTCTTAATTAGATTATTCTACATAATTTCCATATGTATTTTAACCTATTTCCAATTCCTTTTTTATTTTTATTACCCTTCATAATATAATAGCTTACCCTAGTTATAACCTTGAAATAGACTTATATAATATTATATTCAAGTTATGATTTAGCGCTTATAACTTTCTAACTACTATATTTTTTAGTTAAATCATGGTAAACACCCTACCAATTCTTCGTTTGTAGCATAAAACCTTATAGAGGTTATCACATGAATCATAAAAAGTATGTACATATATTAAATACAAATATAACTCATTGTAATGTCCCTACCACGTATAATTCAACATATTATTAACTACTGAAATCCCTTCATATTACTCCAATCACTTTATCGTATCTTAATAGTTATGTTTAATTCATTTGTATAACAATGCAGTTCGAGTTATGAATAATGAGATTTTACCTACACCGTATTAAATCTCCTTCTGTCATCTTATCCTTTCATTTAATAAGCCATTAAACAAAGGTATGTTGTCACCTGCATATCACATGGCCTTGGTAATGTTAACAGACACTAGGATGGATATTGTCTTTTAGGAATGGTTGAGATTAATCCATAACCCTAGGTCATTGAATTTCATGCATTGTTAGGTCCCTATATTACTAGTATAGTCCCTTATTTTTGTTAGTGTAACCCCCTTATTGTTATTTTTGTACCCCTGTAACCCCCATATTGGTATTATTGTGCCATTAAATTATTATTGTTAGGTCAACTAGGATTACATTTGTAACCCCCCTATATATATAAAAGAGGTTTTGTCATTTTTATCATCCAAGAATTATTCATTTATGTAATGTATTGGAGGTTTCCCCCTCAAAGTGGCTGATTTCTAATGCATTCATCTCTCTTTTCTTCTATTTTTTGTGCTGGTTTCACAACATTAGGTATCATAGCTTTGGATTCTAGGGTTTCGCTACTCCAAACGGGTCATCATGGAATTTTATCTATAAATTTTTTTCTACGACGGTTCAGAGGAGAAATTTTTTAGAGCACGAAGTTGAAATCCTTTGGAACATCGTCGCAAAATTTTAGAGCTTGGTTCGCAATATTTTCAGAGATATGATCTATGGAAGTTAGGGTTTTTTCAGGATCCCGAATTTCATCTCAAAGAGGTGATCGTGGGAAAATCTTCATAATCTCTCTCTAAGCATCGGATTGGAATGTTGTAAAGAGTGAATGCAAGTACACAGACTTTAGTTTCTTTTCTATCAATTTCAGATCCGAAGAAGGAAATATGACACGTGGCAAGTCGTACAAGTTCGCTCTACTAAACCAGTCCATAATTAGGTCATTGTGGGAGATTGGACATAACTTTGCCTTGAAGAATCCAAATCAGGTGATACCTATGGCATTTAAACAGGATTCAAAGGGCTACCTCAGGGCAAAAATTCAGATATTGAAGATCCAAAATCACAGAGATAATTCATTTTCAATATCGAGCTCCTCAAAAGCAAGAAAAAGGTGTGTATTTGTTTCCAAGTTGCATAAGTCTTGTGTAAAAAATCAGTTTGAAGTGATTCCAAGGGCCTATTGAGCATATATTTCAGTATTGGGTTATGAAATGCCTCCTAAAAAGAATTCAAAACCCATTAAGCCCTCATAGTACTCTACTATGACTCATGAAGATAAAGAATTGAAACATGATCTATCAAAATTACAAGAGAAAGTGAACCAAATTTCGCTCTCGCAAAGAGCAGCAAAAAATGAAATGGAATTTTTGAAGAAAGGCATGGAAGGAAGATGGATGGTTTGAAGAATAATATGGATGGTTTGAAGAAAAGCGTGGAAGCTAAGATGGATGGCATGGAAGCTAAGATGGAGGACATGGAAGAAAAAATGAAAGACAACATGGAAAACATGAAGAATGATCTAAAAGTAGACATGGAAGGTTTGAAAATTTTGATACAAGAAATGATTCCTAATGGTGAAAATATAGTAGAGGAAACTCATGATGAGAACAAAATAAATTTTAATCGTGATTTCATAAACTCTAATGTTGGATTGAAGAACTGCCATATTCCAAAGATGGATATGAGGAAGTTTGATGGCAATGATCCCATAACATGGATACTACAGATGGAGCAATATTTTGATCTTAATAATGTGTAAAACACACAAAAGGTACACATTGCAACTTTACATTTAGAACAAAATATATTTGTATGGTATCGATGGCTTTGCTCCCGTAAAAAAATTGTCACTTGGTCAATTTTTTCATAGGAAACGATAGCACATTATGAGGATACAAAGAGAAACACCTTCTTTAGCCAATTGATAAATCTCAAACAAAAGGGTTCAGTGGTGGAGCACATTGAGGACTTCCAAAAATTGAATATAAGGGTAACTAATATTCCAGAGTTATAGAGGATTGATGTATTCATAGGGACTTTAAAGGATAACATCCAACATGAAGTTCGTGTTTGGGAACCTGATTCATTGGAGAAGGTATTCAGGTTGGCAAGAAAAATTGAATGTAAAATTATGGCAACAAGGAAGCCTACCACTCACATCTATAAATATGGAAGTATTGCTACTCCTAGACTTCCACAACCTACAAGGTTGATAACACAATAATTGGAAGAAAAAAGAGCAAAAGGGCTTTGCTACAGTTGTGATAGAAAATACACTAAAGGTCATAAGTGCACTGAGAAGAAATTATTTTACATAGATTGTGAAGAGGAGGAAGAAAATGAATAAGAAACTTCAAAAGTAGAAGATATACACCAGGAAGAAACCTTAGAAGAAGAAGAAATGAGTCCAACCATATCATGTAATGCATTGGAAGGAATTACCACTCCTAAAACTCTCAAGATACAAGGACATATCAAGAAGAAAAAGGTAATAGTTTTGATTGATTCGGGTAGTACCCATACTTTTATTCATTGTAAGGTAGCCAAGGAATTGAATTGTTACATATACCTAGCACCAAAATTTCAAGTGATGGTTGCAAATGGAGGAACTATAAATTTCTCTGGAAAATGCCATAATATCAAGATAGCTATGGGGGAATATGTATTGAATAGTCCAATTATTTCCATCCCAATGGGAGGTGCTGATGTTGTACTAGGATTACAATGGCTACAATCTTTGGGGACGGTAGCTTTTAATTTTCAAGAAATTTTCTTGAAATTTTTTTCAGAAGGAAGGGAAATCGAATTACGGGGTATCACAAGGAAGCCAGGAAATATAATAAGCTATAATTTCATGAAAAAGCTTTTGAAGAAAGAACAATGTGGTGTAATTGCACAATTATGCTCACTATAAGTTCCAACATCAAAATCATCTATTTCTCCAGATCTCCAAAAATTCTTGGACAATCATTCCAAGGTGTTTGATACTCCCAAAGGACTCCCCCACTGTTACGTGATGCTAGTCATGCTATTCATTTGATTCCAGGAAGTGTTCCTCCAAACATCAGGCCTTACAGATATCCTTATGTCCAAAAGAGAGAAATTGAACGTATGATTGCAGAAATGTTAGAGGGTGGTATAATTCAACCTAGTCAAAGTTCTTTCTCTGCTCTAGTAGTATTGGTTCACAAGAAAGATGGATCATGGCCCATGTGTCTGGATTATAGGGAGCTCAATAAGCTCACTATTAAATATAAATTTCCCATTCCTGTGATTGATGAATTATTGGATGAATTACATGGAGAAATTTATTTTACCAAGTTGGATCTTCGTTCAGGATATCATCAAATTAGAATGAAGACTGAAGATATTCCAAAAACAGCATTTCGAACTCACGAGGGTCATTATGAATTTTTTCTCATGCCTTTTGGCCTTACCAATGCACCTTTTACATTTCAAAGGTTGATGAATTCCATTTTCAAACCCTTCCTTAAAAAATTTGTGCTAGTATATTTTGATGATATACTAATCTATAGCAGGTCTTGGAAGGATCATGTTCTACATGTTGACAGGGTGCTCAAAATATTGGAGGAGAAACAATTATATGAAAAAACATCCAAATGTTTCTTTGGAGTACAAGACGTGGAATATCTGGGTCATATTATATCTCACGAGGGTGTTAAGGTAGACCTTAACAAAATTAAAGCCATTAAGGAATGGAAAGTCCCCACAACCATAAAGCAGGTTCCGTGGATTTCTCGAGATAACAGGGTATTATCGCAAGTTTGTTAAGAATTATGGGACAATAGCAGCACTTCTAACAACATTATTGAAGAAAGATGCATTTTCATCGACTCCTGAAGCAACTAAGGCCTTTGAACATCTTAAAGAGGCAATGTCCCTAGCACCAGTCTTAGCTACGCTAGACTTCACAAAAACCTTTATTATGGAATGTGATGCCTCATGAAATGGAATTGGTGTTGTTTTAATTCAAGAAGGAAGACCCATTGCTTTTGAAAGTCATTTAATCAAAGGAAAGTATTTACAAAAGGCTATTTATGAGAAGGAAATGTTGGCAGTACTACATGCACTAAAGAAATGGATACCTTAACTAATGGGAAGACACTTGAAGATAAAAAATGATCATGATAGTCTTAAACACTTTTTGGAACCAAGACTATCTTCAGAAGAGCAGCAAAAATGGGTCACGAAGATGTTGGGTTATGAATTTGAAATTTTATAAAAAAAAGGGAAGCTAAATGTTGTTGCAGATGCACTCTGAAGAAAGGATGAAGAGGTGGAAGCATTTCTTTGTGCCATTTCAATTATCCAACGAGATTGGATAACCGAAGCAAGGGATGAATGGAAGAAGGACGAAGAAGCGTGGACTCTCATTCAAAAGTTTCAGCAAGATACTAGTACATATGATACATTTAGCTGGAAAAATGATTCCTTATGGTACAAAGACCGCTTATATATTTTCAAGAATTCCCAACTAAAATAAAAGATTCTTTTGGAATTGCACACTTCTCCTTTAGGAGGACACTCGGGATTTTTAAAAACTTACCACAAGGTGAAGAAAGATTTTTTTGGGATGGCCTTAAATCTGATATTCAAAATTTTTTGGTGGAATCTTTGTTTTGCCAGCAAAATAAAGTTGAGACAATTAAGACCCCGAGTATTCTACAGCCTTTATCCATTCCAAGTCAACGTTGGGAGGAAATTTCAGTGGATTTTATCACAGGTTTACCTAAGTCCGAAGGAAGGAGTGTCATCATGGTGGTAGTTGATAGAATTACCAAGTATGCACACTTTTTTGTATTATCTCATCCATTTAAAGTGAGTACAGTTTCTATTGCATTTATGGAAACAATTCAAAAGCTACATTGAAACTCGAAGATTATTGTAAGTGACAAAGATCCCATTTTTACAGGAAATTTTTGGATGAAATTATTTTCTTGTCTGGGTACTCAACTAGCTCATAGCTCATATTATCATCCTCAATATGATGGTAAAACAGAGATAGTGAATAAATGTTTGGAAGGATATATTCGTTGTTTTGTATTTGATAAGCAAGCACAATCGGTCAAGTGGTTACCTCTGGCTGAATGGTGGTATAACACTTCCTTCCATACTACAGCAAAAATGACCCCATTTATGGAACTTTATGGATATCATCCACCATTCATCACATATTCATTAAGGGAAAATGCTAGGGTTCAAGCAATGGAGGATCACATCAACCATCAACAAGAAGTTCTCCAACTCCTAAAGGATAACCTAAATTTGGCACAAAATCGAATGAAACAACAGGCAGATCAACATCACAGTGAGAGAAGTTTTGATGTGGGAGACTGGGTATTTTTATGGCTACAACCATACAAAAAAATATCCCTCAAACAAGCTAAGAAGGATAATAAAATATCGCCAAAGTACTATAGTCCTTACAAGGTTTTGCAAAATATTGGTACTATGACATACAAATTGGAGCTTCCTGCTTCTTCGTGAGTGCATCATGTTTTCCATGTTTCATGATTAAAAAATTTTACTGGGGACAAACTTCCAATTCAAACAATATTTCCAGAACTTGATGAGGAATGAAAATCCATATTGGAACTAGAAGCAGTCACAGAAACAAGAACTTGACAACTACGAAATCGATCAATATCAGAGTATCTCATCAAATGGAAGAACTTACCCACTGAAGATTCTACATGGTAGGATGAGAATTTTATACAAAAGCACCCAGAGCTACTCAAGCATTTAGGACAACACCTTTTTGAAGGAGAGGAACATGTTAGGTCTCTATATTACTAGTATAGTCTCTTATTGTTGTTAGTGTAACCCCCTTATTGTTATTTTTGTACCCTTGTAGCCCCCATATTTTTATTATTGTGCCCTTAAATTATTATTTTTAGGTCAGATTGTATTACATTGTGGCCCCATGGACTCCTATATATATAAAGAAGGTTTTTTCATTTGTATCTTCCAAGAATTGTTCATTTATGTAATGTATTGGAGGTTTCTCCCTCGAAGTGGCTAATTTCTAAGGCATTGATCTCTCTTTTCTTCTATTTTTGGAGTTGGGTTCACAACATGCATTTTGTTTTTTCATCGTTTCATTTTTTTATCCATTTTGGTCGGGGTTACACTTTGGAGGTTCGTAAACAGAGATAGCATTTTTTCTGCATTTTTTGTATTGAATTGCTACGAAATTGGAGGGCGTTTCTCTGTAACTCAGATTTCTCTTATAGCTTCAGAATATAAGTGAGATTCAACATTATGGTAAACAATTGCTCTTTTGAACAATTTTTTTTCTCATATTACTGACAAGTAATCTATTTTTCATTCCTTATGTTCCTCATTTCACTATTTTAGTTGTAGTTTACCGTGTGTATTTTGGCTATAATTTGATTGTTATTCACCTTGGTTTTGACAGGGTCTATTCGGGTTTGGAATCCTTCTATATTCCTTCTATCTCCAATGTACAATTTTAGCTAGCATAGATGGGTAAGACATTTACCCTATCTGAAATTTTCAATGGTTTTTCCGTTATACTTTTTCCAGAATTTCGAAACCCTAAGGTTGTATTTCCATAAATTACAAAATTCGTATATTTCCATTCTATACTATAAACTTACTATTTCACATTTATCTTGAGGTAATTTCTATTTACATACTAGGTTTTAAATTCTTCTTTGAGGGTTTCTACTTCCACTAATTTTTCCATTCGATGTGTTTTCTTGTCATGCTTTTGTTTCACATCAATTGGAGAATTTATCGTTTTTACATTTATGAATTTTTGTTTTTCATTAATTGGAATGATTAGATTCATTTTTATGATTTTGGACCTGTGTATTCTCATTTTTTTTAGATTCTAATCACAGTTAATTTCCATTCCTTTAAGATACATATTAATTTCCTTACGGAAATGGAATTTCCCCAAATTTGGATTCTGGGTTTTTCACAAAAATTTTGTTATGGTTCCGTGGAAATATTTTAATGGTCCACGATGCTCAAATTTTTTGATTTCTCTATTTTAGTTACATAAGAGAGAATCATATGAATTTTTTGCACTGTAGATGTGAACTGTATCCCTCTGTTATCTATAATTTTGTTACGAACTTTATTGGTTTCGTTTTATCTAGATATATTTGACTTTAGTTGACATGACAGCGTAGTTCCTTCTGGTATCGATAAACTCTCTCGTTCTCCTTCGTCAGATTGATACATTATTCTCTTCATCATGGGTAAGTTTTTCTACTCTTATTGCTCATGCCATTGAACTCGACAAGTTATTACGCAATTGTTATTCACTACACATAGTGTATTTTTAAATTAATTTAGCATCGTTATAGGATTTACCTCCAAGAATTATGAATAATTTAATTTGGACTGAGGTATCCAAATAGAATTTCTGAGAAACATAATTTTTACTTTCAACGAAATTTCATGTCGTATACTATGTAATTACATTAATTATTGTTCGACTTCCCAACTTTGAATCTTAATTGGAATTTTCATCATTGAAATTCTTTGTTTGTTACAATTTTAAAATTTCACTTCATATGCTACCTAATTTTACATTTTCTAGTAAATTTTAAATGTTATATTTAACATTCCTTTTGTTTATTCCACCTTGTATCTACTCGTCTATTCCCTCTGTGTAAAAGAGGAATGACCCCATTATATATATTACTCTCTATATATACAATTTCTATAATTTTTTTACTATCATTCATATTAACTCTGTATAATATAATTTTGAAAATATTAATATCATCCTACTTCTGAATTCATTTTATATCGAATTTCATTTTAGATTTTTATTTTGGAACTAATATGGGAATCCTCTTCCCAAACTGTCATGCTATTTCACAACTCTATATACTACTGATCTGCTTCATGATACATATTCCCTCAGGTCAGTATTCAAATTTTCCCATGTTGGTATAATTACTATAACATACTCAAATATGTTATTTTAATCCACTTATTCTTACATTTTCTTTTATTGTAGGTACAAGAAGAAAACTTAAAATCTGAAGATACTTTCACAGGTATTATTGTTTCTTTGCATGTTCTAAATTTTTCCTTTTCATTTTTGTCATTAAGATTTGTAACTTTGATCACATTGTTTGTTTCAAGTTTGTCCTATTATTTTCTTTCTTTGATAAGATTCTTTGTGACCCACAATCAGAGTACCTGACTATCAATTTCATCCTATTTCAGGTCGGTCATCAAAGCAATGGAGACTCTTCCCCCATTTTGTCCACTCTGCATATTTTATCTTCATACATTGTACATTGAATTTAGATGATGATCGTGATGAAATTGTACACAAACTTTTGTATAATAGACTTATTATTTAAGTTTGATAGTATTGTTTCTTCCTCAACTCCTTTGGAGGATTTTTTTGAAAAGGACGGATACATGTACAAAATTATTTTAATATGGTTACTTACCTTTTTATATATTAAATTTTTGTATATATGACTGAGTCTTTGTATGTATAGTTTCTATATGACAGCATATACATTTTTGTTTCTACTTTCAATCTGAATTGTATATTCATAATTGAGATATGTATTACAAAACATGTTGTATATATAGATTCTATTCTGTTTATAATTTCATATCTATTGAGAATCTTCTATTACTCTTGTTGAAATATATTTATATTCATTATACATGTACTATAAATTTTGCAGTGAAATTCCATATGTTTATTTTGGACTTAAACAACAGATTTAGACCCTGAAAAAGGGTTTTGAGATTTTGTATTTTTGTCCCTTATTTCTAATAATTCTATGTAACAGACCAAATGGATTAGTTGTATTCATCTATATTTAATATCTGTCAAATAAATATGACACTTAAATGTTTTGAAACCAGACACTGTACAAAAGACATAAATTCTATAATTTAATTTACATAAATTCAATTTAGAATTTAGAAAATAATAGTTTTTCTACCCTCCATTCCAGAATTAGATAACTAATAACATCAGTGTAAAACATAACAATTCCATAGAATGTAAATGCCATTGTATAAAGAACATTTGCCTCTCAACCTTGAAATTATTCCACAGCTCTCCCTCGAGCATAGACCAATTCTTCCTTAGTGTCGACAACCCCCTTTGTCACACTAGGAATATATTATTTAAGCTTGATTTCCGTCAACCTATTTTCATAACTGCGTCTAGTTATTTTGGGATGTTTTTTCCCTTAGCCTAGGATTTGCTTTTGTTTTTTCCACAAAAGCTTCTTTTAAAACTAAATTATCCTCAGCCTTGTTTTAATCTTACCTCTTCTTAGTAACTTTCCACTTTAGCGAGGATTTTATTAAATCTTTTTCTCCCATCTAATCAAATATATTTTATTTTATTTTTCTCCAAGGATTTCTGGATAATTTTTGGAAAGTCTTAGGAATCTAATCCATCCTCGTGGATTTGAATTCTTGGTCTCAATTTACTTTGTCTTTATACAATAATATAATTTCCACATTTATATGTTAATCCTCACAATTAAAATAGAAATAAATAATTTATTTCTTAGGTCCCCTGACCTTTATGTTTTTTCTCCATTTATAAAATGTTGAAAATAGGGATATACACCCAATCAATCAATATTATAAACCCAAGGGGAAATAAACCCAATAGATTTAATTTATTTCTTAGGACCCCTAACCTTTATTTTTTTTTTCTCCATTTATAGAATGTTGAAAATAAGGATATTATAATTCTAAACCCAAGGGAAAATAAACCCAATAGATTAATATTATAGACCCCAAGGAAAATAAGCCAAGGGAAAAAATATTAAACCCTAGGATTTATATTATATACCAAACGGATTATAAACCTATATAGTCAAAAACCTTGAGGTTAGTATTATAGACCTTAAGATTTCAAACCCAAAAGAATAATTTTATAAATAATGTGATGTTGGTATTAATCACATAAATTTAAATATAATATAAATATAAATATTTATAATTAATAATTAATATTAATATTAATATTAATAATTATTAGTTATTAATTATAATTATAATACTTATTAATTATTAATAATTATAAATTATTGATAACTAATAGTTAATAATTATGATTATTAACATTTATAAATTATTAAATATTAATTATCAATTATTATTATTAATTATCAATTATTATAATTGTTAATAATTATAATTAATAATAGTAAAAGGGACAAATATTACAAACTAAATGGATTGATACTATAAATCCAAAGGATGAATATTATGAATCCAAGATATTTTTCATTTTAAAAAGCAACTAGATTAAAAATATAAGGGATTAATATTAAAATCCTATGAGATTATTAAAATCGGGCTATTAACATTACCAACCCAAGGGATTAATAAACCCAAAGAATTATGAATATTATAAACCAAGTACTGATATTATAAAAATTGGGGCTTATTAACATAAGTGATCAATAAACCCAAGGGATTAATATTAGAAAACCTAAGGATTAAAAACCTAAGGGATTAATCTTATAAACCCATGCGATTAATGAACCCAAATAATTGTTAATATGATAAATCCAAGCTATTCAAAACATAAGGAATTAATGAACCTAACTAATTATGAGTATTATAAATGGGAGGGATTAATAAACCCAACATATTAATATTATAAACCCAAGGATTTGATAAACCTAACACACTAGTATTATAAACCTCGAGGATTAATATTATAAGTCCTCGTATTAGAATTATAAATCCAAGATATTAATACTAAACTGAAAAATAAATCCAAAAGATTAATACTAATATTAAACCAGATGAAAACTGAGATACACACTGTATTCTATTAGTCAAATAGAGTTACATATATACATGAGGTATTGTCTCAAGATAGGGAAGCTCTCTTGGACGCACAATAAGTTGGTTGAGAGAATATCTCAACCACACACCAAACAAAGAACCTAGATTTAGCTAACAGCTATGGAATAGGAACAAACTCTATACATAAAAAGTCACAATCGAAGACAAGTAGGAATTACATATTCCAACACACCCCTTTAATGACTACTTGTCTTGATATCACTTCGCAAAATCTAGTTGTGTTCAAACATAACAAAAAGGATATGTTGACGTCCATATAAAGGAGCAACCATCCACTAGAATGCATGGGTACCAACCACTGCAACCTCTAGTCTCATAGGATGTCCTTCACAGACATGGTTCCATCAACCATTATCACTCCATACATGTACCTGTATCTACAGACCCCTCTCCAACGTGGGTTTTATCAGATGACCCGTAATCATGTTCTTTCTTCATCGGTGAACTCTCACCAGTAGTAGATCTGTCTTAGATATCTTCGGCAAACTTTTACCGGATCCCTTCATCGGTGAACTTTCACTGGATCTCTTCATCAGCGACCTTTCACCGAATTTCTTCATTGGAGATCTTGCACCGGATTTCTTCATCGGAGCCCTTTCACCGAATCTCTTCATCAGTGGGAAAACACTGGCATAGACATTTTTCCAATCCACTTCATTGCTACACGTGGTTTTTGGTTGACCACTAACCGACAC
Source organism: Pinus albicaulis (assembly GCA_034641835.2). Taxonomy (NCBI): domain Eukaryota; kingdom Viridiplantae; phylum Streptophyta; class Pinopsida; order Pinales; family Pinaceae; genus Pinus; species Pinus albicaulis. The sequence continues at coordinate 321,017,254 of CM076570.1, read as the reverse complement.
TGCAAAATGGTTTCTGGTTGACCACGAACCTCTAATTAAAAAGTGGTTTTGAGATTACCAAGAACCTCATGGGGATATACATGCCTTACAAGGCTTACAACACAACTCCAACTCTTGGAGTTATCGGGTACATACTTTACAAAGACCACTACAAAAAACATCCTAGACATGATTACAATTAAAATGTGTGACTTATAATACAACATTTTATTGAGTCTATTCCAAAAAAATCACACAGAACAAACTTGATTGTTGTCCATCATAATAATTGTTTCTTCTCATTTACTTCATCTTTTGAAATTACTTTTGGCATATTTAGAGTCATTTTCCATCAGTTATATTGAATTTTCATATTACAAATGTTTTATTTACTAGAGTAGAAAATTCTTATAAAATCACCACCCATTAAGTTGGCTAAACTTAATAAAAAAGGTTGGATAATCCAAAACACTTACCATAATTCCATACACAAGCTAATCACTTTAAGAAATCCTTCTCGAAATCGCAGAAAATTTGTTTAATGCCCTCTAAATGATAATTTCAATAACTCTTACCTAAATTCAGAATCTTCCTCCCTTGAATGGGTTTGAAGTGGTGTACGATGGCTGCACCACCTTTGGGCATCAAATTTCCTTTTGATGCCACCGTACTGCTACAGTTGTTCCTTTTTCTCTAGAGCGAGCTCGAACAGTCCATCACATTCCTTTTTGACCTTCATTTTCATGGTCAATCAAAAGTGACGGATTTCACCTATGATATATATAATTTGTATTGGTTTGAGGAGGGCTCAACATTTCCATGTGGAAAACTTCACATGGAGGATCTGATGGCTACATCATCCACCTTGCACTCAGCACTCCAGATGAACAGCCGGTTCCCATGAATTATCAAAGTAGATCCTTTACTTGTCCATTGTTACTCTTCTTGACCATTGGTCCTCTTTTTTATCCTTCCACACCCCACGCCACGAGGCTCGCACCTCCTGTGAGGTCGGTCCCCTCATCTCCTTCGGCGTATCAAATCATCCCTCCAGAATACTACACCCGCCGGGTTGAGGTATGATCAACCGAAACCAGAACTAGAGTTGTGGACAGATCCGAGATCCGACACCACCGTCATTCCCATCCTTGGCCAGATACTACACTTCTCCGTTCAAGTAACTCACTCCTTAAGTAAATCAGACTATTCACACTGATGTGGATCTCCTTTAAATTAGTAGGGATGACATGACTTTAAAACATGTTCGAAGGCCTCTACAAATGGATCCCTCATACTCTTGAGGCAACTCCCTTCATCAACATCGCAGATTGGGTACTTGTAGTTGTAGTGATCATCACAGCAGGTGGTCGAATCAAGAGGGCAACAACATCTCCCAAGACAGTAGGGTTCGAAGTTAACAGAAAATCTCAAACCTTCCCCTATCATGGCGCCAAGCAGACATTTGACCAAGAACGTTGACCGACCATCCTTCATACGACCAGTTATTCACAACGAACAGTCACAAACAACCTCTTGCAGAAGTTCGTGTTGCCTCCGCCTGCGAACCCTTATAGTCTCCACCATAACAAAATTAGAAACCACAATCGCAATGCCAATACACGCAGGGAGATATCAGGAGAAAAATCCATTTTCCCATGCACTCAATACGCCGCTAATGTAAACGGAAGAATGAGTTTGGCCGAACTAATTTCGAAATTTCGGGCGAACTCTCGAATAGTTCGGCTGAACTTTTATAAAATTTTGGCCGAATTATTGAGAAAAAAAGTTATCCACCCCCCATTCTCACAAAAGTGTAACCCAACTTCGCATTTTTACCCTTTATCTATCCTTTTTGTTTAAAAATTTAATTCGTAGGCTTTATTAATCTCTTTATTAATCATGTGAGTTTCTCATTCATTTATTTAAAATATTTATTCCTAGGCTTTATTAATCTCTTCTATTTTTAATATGGACCCCTTCGTCTTGTTTATCTCTTCTGTTTTAAATGTTTATCCCCTAGGTTCACTGATTCCTTTGGTTTTTAATATTAAACCCTTGGGTTTATTAGTTATTTTGATTTACAATATTAATAATCCCTTGGGTTTATTAATCTCTTGAGTTTAAAATATGCATTCTTAGGGTTTATTTATTTATTAGGTTTTTTAGTTTAAAATATTAATTCTTGGGTTTTATTAATCTCTTTTGTTTTTAATATTGATCCGTTGGCTTTATTCATCCCTTAGGTTTTTAATATTTATCCCTTGGGTTCACCAATTCATTTGGTTTATAATATTAAACCCTCTAGTTTACTAGTTCTTTTAGTTTATAATATTAATAACCCCTTCACTTTATTAACCTCTTGAGTTTAAAATATTAATTCTTGGGGTTTATTAATTTATGTGGTTTTGAGTTTTAAATTTTAATTCTTAGGGTTTATTCATCTCTTGTTTTTTTAGTATTGATCCCTTAGTTTTTTAATATTTATCCCTTTGGTTCACCAATTCCCTTAGTTTATAATATTAAAACCTTGGGTTTATTTGTTCTTTTGGTTTATAATGTTAATAATCCCTTTCATTTATTAATGTGTAGATTTTAAAATATTGATTCTTATGGTTTATTAATTTCTTATGTTTTTGAGTTTAAAATATTAATTCTTATGGTTTATTAATCTCTTGTGTTTCTAATATTGATTCGTTAGCCTTATTGATCCCTTGGGTTTTAAATATTTATCCCTTGGGTTCACCAATTCCTCTAGTTTATAATATTAAACCCTTGGATTTATAAGTTCTTTTGGTTTTTATTATTAATAATCCATTGGGTTTATTAATCTCTTGAGTTTAAAATATTAATTCTTAAGGTTTATTAATTTCTTGGGTTTTTTGGTTTTAAATATTAATTCTTAGGGTTTATTAATTTCTTGCGTTTAAACTATTAATTCTTAGGGTTTATTAATTTCTTAGGTTCTATGTTTTAAATATTAATCCTTAGGTTTTATTAATTTCTTGGTTTATAATACTAATATTTATCCCTTGGTTTCACCAATTGTTTTGGTTTATAATATTCAACCCTTGGGTTTATTACTTATTTTGGTTTATAATATTAATAATCCATTGGGTTTATTAATCTCTTGAGTTAAAAATAGCATTTCTTAGTGTTTATTAATTTCTTAGGTTTTTTACTTTAAAATATTATTTCTTAGGGTTTATTAATCTCTTTCTTTTTTAATATTGATCCCTTGGCTTTATTGATCTCTTAGGCTTTTAATATTTATCGCTTAGGTTCACCGATTCCTTTGGTTTATAATACTAAACCCTTGTGTTTATAGTTCTTTTGGTTTATAATGTTAATAATCCCTTGGGTTTATTAATCTCTTGAGTTTAAAATATTGATTCTTAAGGTTTATTAATTCTTAGGTTTTTTAGTTTAAAATATTAATTCTTAGCGTTTATTAATATCTTGTTTTTTTGTATTGATCCATTGGCCTTATTGATCCCTTAGATTTTTAATATTTACCCCTTGGGTTCACCAATTCCTTTGGTTTATAATGTTAAATGCTTGAGTTTATTAGTTCTTTTGGTTTGTATTATTAATAATCCCTTGGGTTTATTGATCTCTTGAGTTTAAAATATTAATTCGTAGGGTTTATTAATTTCTTAGTTTATAATATTAAATCCAAATATTTGGCGTTAAATATTAATCCTACACTTTAATATTAATGCATGGTCCAATGTCACATTATGAAAAACATTGTCTCAATATGTAAATCAACCATGGCCGACCATCGTTAATCATCATTAGTCGTAGTCGATCAAGGCCTTTCATGCTCGAATGTCACATTGTGACAAATATTGCCTCAATATGAAAATCAACCATGGCCAACCATGGTCATTCTTCGTCCAACATCGCATTGTGACAACAATTGTCTCAATGTTTAAATCAAGCATGGTAAACCATGTTTATTTTACAGTTTATAGTATTTATCTAAGGGCTTTTATATAATTCAGGTTTATAATATTAATCTCTTAGGTTTAATATTATTCCCTTGGATTTATAATATTAATAATCATGTGAGTTTAACAATAATTTGTGTTTCAAATATTAATTTTTAGGCTTTTTTAATCTCTTTTATTTTAATATTGATCCTTTGGCCTTATTGATCCCTTAGGTTTTTAATATTTATCCCTTGGGTTGACCAATTCCTTGGGTTTATAATATTAAACCCTTTGTTTTATTATCTCTTTTGGTTTATAATATTAATAATCCCTTGGGTTTATTAATGTGTTGAGTTTAAAATATTGTTACTTATGTTTCATTAATTTCTTAGGTTTTGAGTTTAAAATACTAATTCTTAAGGTTTATTAATTTCTTAGGTTTTGGGTTTTAAATATTAATTCTCAGGTTTTATTAATTTATTAGTCTATAATACTAATACTTATGGAGTTGTCTAACGAGACGGAGGAATTGCCTAGTCGGCCAAAATTGGTCAAAATCCAGGCCAAAAATATTTAAGAAATCTTACAGTAACATTTTTTGAATCATTATTTTTATGTGGAAATGGATTCAGCACCATCAAAAACCTATGGGGCACCCAAAATATTAAAGTTTGATAGTTATAACGTGGATTTACAAAAATCCCTGCCGGATTTTCTTAAAATATTACCAGGATTTCCATGATTTTCAGGGCCAAAAAAGAAGTCTAGTTAGACTACGGCAATATTTATCCTTTGGCTTCACCAATTTCTTTGGTTTATAATATTAAACCCTTAGGTTTATTACTTATTTTGGTTTATAATATAAATAATCCTTTGGGTTTATTAATCTCTTGAGTTAAAAATAATATGTCTTAGGGTTTATTAATTTCTTAGGTGTTTTACTTTAAAATATTATTTCTTAGGGTTTATTAATCTCTTTTGTTTTAAATATTGATCTCTTGGTCTTATTTATCCCTTAGGTTTTTAATATATATCCCTTGGTTCACTGATTCCTTTGGTTTATAATATTAAACCCTTGTGTTTATTAGTTCTTTTGGTTTATAATGTTAATAATCCCTTGGGTTTATTAATCCCTTGAGTTTAAAATATTGGTTCTTATGGTTTATTAATTCTTAGGTTTTTTAGTTTAAAATATTATTTTTTAGGGTTTATTAATCTCTTGTGTTTTTTATATTGATCCTTTGGCCTTATTGATCCTTTAGGTTTTTTATATCTACCCGTTGGGTTCACCAATTCCTTTGGTTTATAATATTAAAGGCTTGATTTTATTAGTTATTTTGGTTTGTATTATTAATAATCCCTTGGGTTTATTAATCTCTTGAGTTTAAAATATTAATTCTTAGGTTTTTTGGTTTTAAATATCAATTCTTAGAGTTTATGAATCTCTTGAGTTTCAAATATTAATTCTTGGGTTTTTTAATATCTTGAGTTTAAAATATTAATTCTTAGGGTTTATTAATTTCTTGGTTTATAATATTAAATCCTAATATTCGGCATTAAATATTACTCCTACACTTTAATGTTAATGAATGGTCCAATGTAATATCCCTATTTTACTGCTTTTATTTAGAGATTTGAAAATCCTAAAGGTTAAGTGGAGCTAAAGGAAAACTATATGTGTGGACGTATTATTTTTAAATTAATAAATGTGGAATTTTAATTATTGTGAAAAGACTAGAGTAAATTGGAGACTAGAATTTCAAGTCCATGAAGATGGAATTAAATCCAAAGACTTTCCCAACATCTCCAAAAATCCTTGGAGAAAATAAAATACATTATATTCGAGATAAAAATATAAAAGATACCTCAGTAAAGTGGAAAGTTACTGAGAAGATGTGAAATAAGGCTAGAAAAGGGAAAAAACTAGTTTTAAAGAGCTTTTGTGGAAAAAACAAAAGTAAAGCCCACGCTAAAGGGAAAAAAAATCATGATTTAACTGGACATAGTTATGAAAACATGCTAAAGGGAAAGAGAGCTTAAATAAGCCATTCCTGGGTAGACAACATGTTGTTTACACCTTGGAGGAATTGGTCTCTGCTCGGGGGGAGATGTGGATGAAAGGTCAAGGTTGGGTGGAAAATAGTCCTTACCAGAATTGGTATGCACAGTTATGAAATTATATCTTGTTATTTTGTTATTATGAAAAATATTATTGAATAAGAGAAATTGTGTTTTAAGTAGGAAGATATATCTTGTGTGTGAAGAACTTGTATAATAAATTATTTAATTATTAGTAGTGAAGAGTCTAATGCATTTAACAGAACATAAATATAGCAGGTATAGTTGTATTTGTGTATAGTTACATAGACTAGTTAACTTAGTTAACCAACAAGCAAAATGTCTAAACCCAATTATAAAGGTTTAAATCTGCTATTAAGTTTGTAATAATTAATATATTACAAATAGAAAATACATCATTAGGAGTGGAAAATATTATTTAAAGATGTTAACAGAAATATTGCACATAATGAGTTATTTCTCTAAAAAATAAATAAACAGAGATATATATACAGTGGGATTTAATTGTAAATTTGGAAGAAAATATTTTGTACAAATTAAGTATAAAAAATCATACTGTACATAAGATAAAAAAATCAATATATCTCCATTTACTTCTTTTGCTCAAATAAGAAATACCATATCAGTTACATATTGAAGTATTATGTGTACAGTACAATTATAAATATAAATATCAAATATGAATTATGCATAAGTGGTGCATGTAGTTGAAACACAATAGTTAACTTGGAAATATTATATACAACTATTACAGAGATGAAAACTCATAAAATAAAGGAGAACAAAAATATATATTTATATTCATAATAAAATGTCAGATATCATTGTCAAAATTATAATGTTTGATAGTCCCTTGTTTTTTACATAAATTACATATTGTCTACATGAATAAATGTCATTGAATTCTGCTCACTGAATTATGTGAATGATAGCGACCAACATGTAAATATGTGTACCAAACTAATTGTCAATTATTTTGAGAAAGAAGGTAAAATTAGTGGAGTTGTAAATTGCAAGATGAGCAATACCCATATAGAAAATACACATAAATATGGATTAGATTTTATCTAATAGAAAAGTAAAATAAATCTACATAATATTGGAAACTGTCAATATTAGTTAAAATAGGAATTTACCTTGTTATCCAAGTTGAGTCAGTGGAATCACCTCTTTGTATAAACAAGAAAATCAACCATCTGTGTTAATGGGGAAAACTGAGAAGGATATTATAATTCTTTAAAATAATTATAAGTATAGAAAATAAATTACCTAAGTTGTGTTGTACTAGGTAATTAATGTAAATCCATGCATGGTGAAGAAGAAGGAAAAGAGGATTTCCTATGTAACAAAAACATGGTGATTAGTTTGAGAAATCAAGAAAATAATTATTATTTTCATAACAGAAGTACTTACATAAATTTTACGAATTATTATTATCCTAAATTTTATAAAGTTTTATAATACAAACAGAGTATACATATATACCAAAGAGAATGTAGTTAATGATTTAATAGAGTATATTTCATAAATTGGAATATACAGATATAAATCGAATTTAGTAAACTAACTAAGATAAATTCATGCTATGAAATACAATTCAGTGAAATACATAGATTTTAGAAATATTATAAATAGTAAGGAATTTATAAATTCATTTCCATGAGTTGAATTATAATTCGTTCTTCACATACTGTGGATAGTATGTAGGAATCGAAATCGAATTAACCAAAAGAATTGAGGAAAAATGAAGGTTAATATAGTAAAGAGGTATGAAGGTTGAACAAGAAAAAATCTCTGCTTAAACTGAAAAATAAATAACTTCGAGTTCAACATATTAAGTCTCATGCATACAGGGATATAGTATGAATTCCATCTTAAATCGTAATACAAATTTAAAAAGAGATTTATAAATTGCAGATAGAGATTAAAAAATGAATAGTAAGTTATACATGAAACTATGGAAATTCAAGGCTGACTTCAACTGTCAAATTTATTCATAAAGGAATAAATCCTGAATCCAAAATGAATATTCAGAAAACCGATGAGGTTTAAGGATGAACTAATACTCATAGACTAGAATTAATACGAAATAATTAGGAAAGTAAACAAGGGTTACTATTGAGAAAAATACAAATGAATTCATAGTGGAAAATCCGAGTATCAAAATTTGGTGAAATAACGATTTTCACAGAGAAATCGTGAAAAAAATCGAATACAAACTTCAAAAAGATAACATAGAGCTCTGTCAATACCATTTCCTAAAGGAGCTAAATTGCTAGAAGAAAACGTAACAATACAAAGAAGAAGACAAATTTATAATGTGTAAGTATAGAAGTATAAGAACGGTGGGATTAGTGCATAACTTACCTGCATTTTGACGGAATTGCTATTACCTCATGAATTCATTGTAAATAGACATGGAGGTTCTCTGTCCTTCAACGTGGAATCCACATGGAATTCCTCTATTCACAAATGAAGAGGCATAACCAAAGTTAAACACTAGGATTTTTTAAATAGTAAAACGAAAACAACTCCTCTAATAAATTGGGGGTATAATTTGAAATAATGAAATAAATTAGAGATTCCCAAACGTAGAACAAACTCTAAAAATCGTTGTATGTATTAGAAAAAAAATTTGAGCAACGTAAAGGACGTAATAAGCTTACCTGCATCTTTAGTAATGACAGTTATGGAAAAATGGAAGTGGGAAGCCATTAACATTGCAACTTTACAGTATATAACCAGAGCCAAACCCTCGGAAAAGGAAAATTCTCAATAACAAATGAAACCAAGTAAAACGAAATTCAATAAACCCTAAACTATAATGATGGAGGGAAAAGTACGAGTTGATCTCCATTGTCGATTGACGAGAGATCTAAGCTACACATGTACATAGTTTCAATACCTCCATCTGACCAATTTAGGACGCAGTACAATTATTTTAATCCCTAATAGCATCGAACTAAGGAAATGTTAAATAGTTGCAGTTATGTCTATTATAAATTTATTATGTTAGATACGATCAAATCCATGAAGGTAAGGTTGAAGATCCATATGGAGACATATGAACTTAAATGCATGGTTTAAAACATTAAAATATGTATCATAAATCAAATCTGATAATATAAGAGCTACAAAACCCTATATGCAAAGTCAAGGGTAACGTACAGGGTAAACAATTCGAATTCCATAATAGTGAGAATACTATGGTGGATGAAATGAAATTTGTGGGCCATGAAATAGCAACGAAACCCTTAAAGGGTACATTACATATATAGGTATAGGAAATTCATACTAGTATGACTAAAATTATTCGAATCTTAGCTAAGACTGTAGAGATATTTTATAAGTTTAAAATAGGAGGAAATTTTCTGTAGTATAATTTGAATTGATATTCTACGGTAATATTTCTGAAGTTAGGATGTTGGATATAGGTCCTAATATGTATCTTTAACTCCAATATTTATTAAAGTTACAAAGTTAACCAAAATTCTCTATAAGTAGTAGAATTGTGGAAGTTATATAAAAATGAATAAAATAATAGTAATAAAAACTATTATAAAGGTACGTTCTCAAATACATTGAGATAAAGGTATGAATGTCGAGAAGACGAGGTGAAAGGAATAATACATTAAAGGAAGAATTTTCTAAATATGATTTTGTTCGTGTGGATGACATTATATGCATAATTATGAAAATAATTATGAAGATGCTAATGACAGAAAGTAAAACCATTAATGATAGTTAGTAAGAGATGGTAAAGTGTTGGAATTAACTTAATTCCATGTCGACAAAAGCAGTACAAGATTATAAAAAAAATAAAAATAAAAATTGGGTAAGTAGAGTTGTTACATCCAATGTCACATTATGAAAAACATTGTCTCACTATGTAAATCAACCATGGCCGACCATTGTTAATCATCATTAGTCGTAGGAAATCAAGGTCTTTCATGGTCAAATGTCACATTGTGACAAATATTGTCTCAATATGAAAATAATTCATGGCCAACCATGGTCATTCTTCATCCAACATCTCATTGTGACACCAATTGTCTCAATGTTTAAATGAAGCATGGTCAACCATGTTTATTTTACAGTTTATAGTATTTATCTAAGGGTTTTTATATACTTCAGGTTGATAATATTAATCTCTTAGGTTTAATATTATTCCCCTGGGTTTGTAATATTAGTAATCATGTGATTTTATCAGTCATTTCTGTTTCAAATATGAATTTGTAGGCTTTATTAATCTCTTTTGTTTTTAATATTGATCCTTTGGCCTTATTGGTCCCTTAGGTTTTTAATATTTATCCCTTAGGTTCGCCAATTTCTTTGGTTTATAATATTAAACCCTTGGGTTTATTAGTTCTTTTTGTTTATAATATTAATAATCCCTTGGGATATTGGTAAGACATATATACTTATTATAAATAATAATAAAATACTATTATTATGTTATATTTCAATTATAGTATAGTTTGAGTTAAAACTATTAATATATTGAAAAAAATTAATAATTATTATCATATATTTTATAATTAAATAATATAATATTATATGTTTTAATATATTATATTCTTATATATATATATATTAATATTAGTTTAATATATATAATTTTTTTGGTAAAATACATGGTGTGGGTGATGGCTATAGGCATATTGGTGTATATCAACCACATTAGTGAATGTGGTTGTAAATATATTTCATATACACCTATCGGTGTATATCAACCACATTGGTAAATGTGATTGTGCTAGTATAATAACAATAATATCACAATTTCGGAATACCAATAATAAATGGATTTAGAATTACTGAATTCCAATAACAAATAAGTTGTACACGAGCAACCAATCAAGTTAATGAACAATGGAAGACACTAGTTGATGTTTCGTATGTTATCATTGTGTTGCAATGTCAAAGAAGAGGGTTGTATCGTTAACATCATCATCACTATCACCACCCTATACTTGTGGTGATCTTTCAACCACCTATAGGGGTGCGTCAATACTACACTTTTTTTTTAGCAATACTTAAGTGTATAGACTACGTATTTACACAACACTTTGTTATATTTCTTCAAGTGTTCATCAATATTCAACGGAAATAAATGTAAACCATAAACATTAATTCACCAACAAAGCATGCCCATACATACTCGAGACGGGAAACTCCCTTAATAATGAGTCTTCCCAATATCAATTCTTTTATAATTAAAAAATACATCAACGAGCTATGTAGCTTCAGAAAATCTAATATTGCATACTTTCTTTTTAAAATTTGAAATTTTTATAAATTCTTCGCACAATCATGCACATGCACAGGCTGACCCTATTTCATGTTGTCGGGTCACATCCTGCACAGCCTGACCTAGATACACTACCCCTGGGTCAATATGTGAACGTGTTAACCTGTTGCTGTCAGACTGGTTGCTTCGAGTTACTTCCTGCACAAGTTGCATGCACGGATTGACCCCACCACACCATTTCGTGCACACCATAAGGTTATGCCACAACTCTACTGGCCCACTCCTATATTTTCCACAGTCGGCACGTATTCGTGTAGCGGTTCACTATGTGCCCTTAGCACTTAACCCAACTCCACCCAAATCTACCGCAGTCATTAGTACCTCGATGAATCTCAGTAACCCAACTAGTCAGTCGTTTAGAAAACTGCAAAAACCCCTTTATTCAGCTCATCACACTTCGGTATGAGTTCACCACCATGCACAATTGATGCATCACCTTCGCCCTTTTCCTCCTCACTAAATTTTTCAAGCTATATGCTTGTATGCTTGTTCGAATGATAAAATTCCATGCTCCCTTGAATTCTCTCCACCATCCGGGTATATATACACGCCCATGCGGACCCGTTCACAATGGTCATCACTCTTCAATGAGTCGGCCCACCACAACACCATGCATAGGCCTGCACCATTTTATACATTGGCCAAGACACTTTTTAGCTAAGTATCAGCCCCTCCTCATGGTATAACTCCACAATCACATATTTCTTGTTTATTTGTTAATGTATGATGACCTATAATGGGTTTCTCGGGTCACTCAGGTCACTCGGGTCAGCCAGGTCAACTTGGTCGCCCATGCCTGACATACCTGACTTGTCCAATGCCAAGTTCACTGATGCACTCGACCTCTGAACGTGCTCTCCAACACGATTATGCTCGGCTCCATCAACACGTTTTCTTGATATGGGCATGCACTCACCTGATGCCCCCGTAGCGTTCACCATTCACACGAATCTCATTCATCGCTGCACGACTCACCCAAGGGGTGGGTGCTCACTAACACATCATCATCGTCGCACATGTGCCCTAATTTATTAGTACAGGAACCCTGTTTCATCGTACATGCCCAAGTTAGTCAATACAGACGCCCATCACACTTAGGCACACTCGCTATAACTTGGTCACATGTCTCCACAACTCGAGGTCCTGACATCCTCCACCACTCTAAAATGTTGTTTCCCTTGACAACACCATCATATCATCGCAAAGTATCATTTGCTCCAACATACCCATGTCCATGCCATTGACTCTGCTAAATCTCTCCAAATGTATGAAATATCAGGTCAACATCCAGATGTAATCATCCTGACCTACTCCATGTCCTGAATCATTCTACAACTCTGTAAGAAAATCATGTACTAGATCCTACTATGATGGTGATAAGTTGGGTAGCTAATCCGATCGTAACATCACCTCCACAAGAACACATGCTCCCTACATCATCATGACCATCGAAACGTCTTGATATCAAGTGTCCATCTCGCACCACAACCTACCCATAAGGTTAAGAGGAGTCACTGCCATGAGCAGAAGATAATGAGCCTTGTCCACATGTTAGTCTAAGAATAGGGGAAGGAAGTGGAGGTCAAAAGCTCTCCCTCTTCCTCAGCTGATAGCTCAATCCACCTATATTTATATTCCTCCTCCAATTTTTTCATGTATGCTTCCTCGCTTTCACCCTCAATCTTCGAACCTGCATCATCTTTCTCCCCCATTTTTTCCATCCTTCTTGTCAAATCCAAGATGTTGCCAGACAATGTTCTAACAACCTATGCTTGCTCCATGAGTTTTTCCTCTGTAAAATTCAACCTCCAATAGATTTCTTCATCCCTTTTTATGTCCACCACATTCATAGATTTCAATTTACATTTGGATGAATAAACATCCACGATAGGAACACCTATAATATCATCTTCCCGCCCATCATAAATGTACACTTTCTTCACATGTGGAACCATAATAACTTCAAATTTCTTCATAAATTCCATCCTAGGCACAACTTCATAGTCATCAATCTGCACAACCATGAAGTCAACATCTCCATGCCAATCTCCTACATGTATCAATGTTTTTTCAGAAATATGAATGAAATGATATGGGGGTGAGTTCACAGCTTTCAACCGAGCTTGGATTGGTTTAAATTTCAATCCAAATTTCATGGTAGTTCCTTCCCCAATGAAGTTATGAATTGAACCATTATCAACAATGGTGAGTAGTGTGCCTTGCCCAATCTTCATGTTCACATACTCAAGTTTGTTCCTTTTAGGATCGCGCCTAGGGACAACTTCCACAGTTGCTGTGACCCCCAATATCTGCATTGTCCCAACCATTGGTTCCTCTTTCTTATTTTTCTCATATTTTTCCATTGTTGCCAACTTCCGTGTTGAAGGAAAATTATTCACCATGTGGTCTTCTCTGCACAACCAACACTTCAAGGGCTTCTTCATCTTCAACTTAGCATTTGATCTTGAAGGTTCCTCCTTTGTTGTCTTTCCCTTCATTTTTTCAGGTTTCTCTTTATTCTTATTCCCGTAATCATAATTTTCAATCAGCCTGTCAACTGCAACAAGTGTTTCCTCCAATTTCTTGACCTTTTGTATTTTCACCTCATTACATGCCCAATTTTTTAACCCAATAACAAAGTTGAAAACCTTGACTTTCTCCCCTATGTCGGGTAATTCCAAGATCATACTGTTAAGTCCCTATATTAATAGTGTAGTCCCTTATTATGTTATTGTAAGCCCCCTTATTTTTATTTGTGTACCCTTGTAACCCCCAAATTTTTATTATTGTGCCCTTACATTATTATTGTTAGGTCAGCTAGGATTACATTGTGGCCCCACTAGGATTAAATTGTGGCCCCATGGACTCCTATATATAGAAAGGATGTTTTTTCATTTGTATCATCCAAATAGATATTCCATTATATATATTTTCCACTTTGATACTTTTTAATTCACTTTGATACTATTGAAGGATTCTTATTTTTATAATGTACTAAATCATATTTTTTGTATCCCTTGTCTCATCTTGTGGGTTAAAATGACCCTACAAAGTGATCTCGATCTTGGTTGAAATGGACCTCTTATTGCAACTTTTTTGATAACTTATGTTATAGGTGATGACATCAAATTCCGTCGAAGACCAATTTGAGGTATTGAATAGATATTTACAATGATAGAAGATACTTGAAATTTTATTACGTGCGGGGTAAGAAAATGATTCCACAAACTCAGAGGGCGTGCGGTGGTAGAATGTTCTAGACAGGTGTAACTTCAATTGCTCATATCTCTCAACCAAGAAACGAAATCAAATTCCATAGAAAACCCATTTGAGATAATAAAATATAATTTCAAATGAGATATTTATCACTCTATAATATGATTTGTGGAGACCATGGAAATTGCATGAATTTTACTGAAGATTATTGTAAAACATTGAAACTAAAATATGTTTCAAACCCTTATAGAGTCGTAACCTGAATTTGGATTTATGCAGGAATGAAACAAAATACATAAATAAACATAAACAAAAATATGTAGCAGAAATAAAAATTCATTTCATTAATATCAAATGACTGAAATATGCTTACAGATAGAATGGACATAAACTAGATAGGGCAATGGTATCTTATCTCTGAGAAGATATGTGGCAGCTATATGCCTTTGAATTGTGTTACAATGAGGCTCAAGGGCCTTTTTATTATTGAACAATAAGAGAAAACCCTAAACAACCAAAACCCTAACCTGAGGAGATGTAACACCAAGATTTTATGGGCCTCGTTGGGGTTAGTTGGGAAACCAACTTCCTGCGGTTGTAACTTGGTCATAGTATCTTCATTTGGCATGTATGATACCTCGTTGAAAATATATCTCCGAGGAATACATCATGTAGGGCCTCAAAACAACTCTGAAAGTTCAGGACCTAGATTTTTTTTTAAATATTAAATAATAAAACTATTGAAACTAACTAGGTGGAATAGGTGGGTGGCCACTTGTAACAACTCTACTTACCCCAATTTTTTTTTCTCTTTATAGAAATTCTAGTCATACTCAAGATTCTTTTCTAACATTTTCTTCATTTATCATTGTCACAACAATACCATCTGACAGATTATTGTTATGAAACTTAATTTCTTTCATTAATATTACTTCATTACCTCGGTTGTTTTAAGGGAATCTATTTCCTTTATTATCTTAAGAACAAATCTTCATTTTTCTTGCACACATTCTTTGTTAATTTAACTGTAAATAAATTTATCCATCCTTATTCATATTTCCTATCCTCGTAGGATTAGAATTGAAGTTAATTATTTTATGAACTGTACTTTATCCTTATATATATATTTTACCCGACAAATATATCTATCTCTTTAACTAGTATTCCATTATATATATTTTCCACATTATTAAATATATAACTCTCTATATCTTAATCACTTGAACACTCTTTTAAATATACCTTTTCCCAACTATGAACTTATATCAACTAATACTGCTTTTCCTTCACTTACTTCCTTAAATTATGTCACGTTAGTACAATGGTAATTCTGTGGAAGTAACAGTAATACATACATTTACTTTCATTATCCATGAGTGTATACAATTCTAATATCCGTCCACAACTGATAGTTTTATGTAATATACATATATATTTCCTCCACCTATATCTATATATATATATATATATATATATATATATTAAAAATAAAATATAATTAATCATTTGGTTCTATGTCCACTCTTTAATTTTTTTACTCTTTTCAAACATTAGGATATATATATATATATATATATATATATATATATATATATTAACCAATTTCACTGACCCTTACAATTAACTGCTTCAAGGGATCACCCTTAACTTATAATACATACATTAATTTTAATCTTAATGGATGTATACCATTATAATATCATTTCACGACCTAATTATATGGTATAATATATCTCTATATATATATTTATCTCAACCTATATATATTTATGATTTTTCATATATTGACCATACAATACCATTAAACATAATTTCCCTATCCTATTTCTTTAACCACTCATGCCTTTAATGGATTTTGAATACATATATATAACTCATTGTATTTGTATCCCATTTACTTTAACACCATTCTATGTACAAACCCACTTTGTATATTAAATATGAATTGTCAAATGTATTCACAATATGGTACCATTACATTTGCATTACTATAACCCTAACTTGTAATATAATTCGATGTACCAATGCAAATGGCATACTAACCATTGAAATGATATTTAACTTATAACATATAAAATTTGTAGAAATTATACAATATGCATGTATATCTTGGATTCACCCAATCTAACAATGTACTAAAGTTAAATACTGAATCTCTTCTATAAATATTTTGCGGAATTAAAAACACAATCGCTAATCACATAAACATGAAGAAATATCAATCACACACAACATAGATAATTTCCCAGGGAAAGCTTATTGCTCAAAACCCCTCTATCTTATTTTTTATATTCCACAAGGAATCATGAAACAATTACATACAACTCTTCTCACAAGAGTCCTCCTATATTCAGCTAATTGTCTCACACTGATCCAGACAAAATTGGGCCAATACTCAGCCAATTCTTAGCTTGTCTTCAGCTTGCCTTGCTCACACATTTCATGAGGAATGAAATCCCTATTCACAAGGAATTCTAGACTTCCTACATTGTGCTGAGTATCATGGGCATCCTATGGTGTTTTAACTACACCTGGGTAGCCTTCTAATATCACAACTGATAGTTACACTTCCCTTTCACCTAGATCTCAACTAGGTCTCCACTAGAACTCACATGCATGCAACTAATAATAGTAAATCCTTAGTTGCATGTGAGATCACCGATTGTGAATTAATTAATATTTAATTCACTTGATATCTCACTAGAGTATCTAACAGTTACAACTAGCACAACTGAGTTTAACTCACTTAACTGAGTTAAACTGATTTACAACTTGCACCAACTCATGCACCATTGCACTTCAAACTCTATTACAACTGGAATTACTCTGCATGCCTCACCAACTACCCCTAACTCGAAATCCACTAGCTAACTGAGTTTATCACTCTCAGTAAACTATTACAAGTTATCTTGGAGAATAGATTATAGTTTATTGTCCATCTTAATTAAGGGATAACTAAAATAGACATGCACCAAAAAATAGCCCTGTGGGCCTGACCCTAGTCTCGGTGCATAATGCAACCAGGTGTTGAATGAAACCAGGTGCTTAATGCACTATGAGTGGGTGGTGAATATTCTTATTGAATCCCAACACCCTCTCAAGAAGAAAAGAATTATCCTTCACCCTGATCCTATCTCTATGGTATTCGAATTTTCTCCTGGTGAGTGCCTTTGTCAGAATATCTGCATCCTAGTCTTCCGTGGGAATGTAATGAAGCAACATGATCCTTCTCTGCACACAATATTTGATATGATGGTACAAGATATATATATTCTTGGACCTATTATGAAACACAGGATTAATCGAGAGTTTAATGCAACTCTTATTATCACAATGAATCACTGTCAGATCCATATGAGAACCAAAAAAACCAAGATCTTTCTCATCCAAATATCCTCACATGCATCTTGACTTGCTGCCATATATTTTGCTTCCACTGAACTGAGTGCCATGGATCGTTGTTTCCTGTTGTATCAGGAAACTGTTTTTGATCCAATGCTAAAGATCCCCCCTGATGTGCTCTTTCTATCTGATGGACTTCCAACCCAATTTGCATCTGTGAAGCCATGCAACTTCACTCCATCCATCTATCTGTACCATAGACCATACTCTGATGTGCCCCTCAGATATCTCAGGACATGCTTCCTCGCCTTCTAAAATAGCTTGGTAGGCTTAACCATAGCTTGACTCAGTTGTTTAACTGTGTAGAAAATGTTTAATCTTGTGTTCAACAAATACATTAGTGAACCCACTAACTATCGATAGACAGTAGCATCCACTACCTCTCCAGAAGTAGCATCCTCTTTCCTCCAATTTCCTGGAAGAGGAGTATCCATGGGTTTGTAGCTCTCCATGTTAAACTTACCCAGTATCTCCTTTGCATACTTTCATTGAGACAAAAAATGTTCACCATACCGCTGCCATATTTCCAATCCAAGGAAATAATGAAGGAGGCCCATATTCTTCATTTCAAACTCCCTTGCAAGATCCTCCTTGCATGAGTGTATAACCTACTCATCACCAGTCAAAATTATATCATCAACATAAATAAAAATGATCAATGGCTTACCCTCAACCACAATCTAGTACAGGTTTGCATCTACTTCACTTTTGGTGAAGCCCAGTCCAGTGAAATAGTTGTCTATATGAGTGTACCAAGCACAGTGTACTTGCTTCAGCCCATACAGTTCTCTTTTGAGCCTACACACATGTGACTCACTATTGAATTTTTAGAAACCTTCAGGATGCTCTATGTACACCTCTTCCTAGACGATCCCATTGAGAAACGCAGTTTTCACATCCATCCAATAAATACACTAGCCCATCTGCACTGAGAGTGCAAGGATGGATCTTATGGAAGAGTACCTTGCGACAGGTGAAAAATTCTCATCATAATCTATCCCCTCTATCTATGAGAATCCCCAAGCCACAAATCTGGCCTTGTATTTCTCCACACTCCCATCAACAACTCTCTTTACCTTGTAGATACATCTTGATCCAACGACTAATTTTTCGACTGGTCTTGGGACTATCTCCGATGCACTGTTCTTGAAAAGGGAGTCATACTCCTCCACCATTGCATCAACCCACGTAGGCTACTGCATTGCTTCTTGAAAGGAAGATGGCTCAGTCACAATACATTTTCTCATAAGAGCCATGTTGCACTGAAAATTGTCACTTTGACTTTTTTCTATCTGTATGAGCTCATTATCACTCATAATTTCCTCCTTTGCAAGTCTAAAACATTAGTTCCTCATTTCAAGCCTTAAAAATAAGAGAAAGCTCTCAAAAGTCTCTAAAACTCTGGTATCGCACTTTCTCTTTGTCTTACCTATGGTCCCGCACCTAATGGTCATGTCTCCTGTGAATCTAACCGCACCTTCTCTGTGTTAAGGGTGCAAACCCCTGTAAAATATTAAAAGGCGCAAGAAAACTCAAAAATCTCACTTTCAGTAATTTCTAGAAGCCTCTGGAAGGAATCTTGTGGTGGCAAAATCGCTCTTTTCAAGTTCATGTATCCCTTGCCTTAAGGATCTAACCCCTTGATGTAAGGAGATTATCCCTTTGAAGGATGACTTTATCCCTTCATAATTGGAACTGTAACCTCCTCTTTTACACTATAAAAATAGGCCTTGGGCAGCCTCAAAGGGAGTTCAAGCTTTAGTGTTATTTGAGGTAAAGTGTTGTTGGAACTTAAACTCCTTTAGCTGAGATTTTATGAGGAAAGATTACATACCTGTATGTATCTCAGTTGGAAGAGTGAAAGACCTGTAAAAGTAGAGGAAATTCCTGCTTCAGACCCTGGGAGGACCTGTTCAACATCAAGGCTGAAAAGGTTGTAAGGTTCTTCTACTATTTCAAAGTTAATACAAATAAGTTTATTTTTCTCAATAAGCTGTCATCTGATTGTTTATTTTACGGATTCCTTGATCACCATAATGGATATTATTTATGAATCTATGCTATGCATGTTTTATTTGATGTTTTCTTGTTTGTGGATGCAGGTCTTCGAAGATAACTCTTTCGGGCGACTGAAGGACAACTACTACAAGCAAGCGGTGGATCGAGGTAGGATCTTAACACCTTTGTAGCATTTACTTCTAAATTATTATATATCTAGAGAAATATAGATTTAATTTTCTGTTTGTTGCTAGAATATCTTCTGATACTAGGGAGATCGATCTTGTCCGCAAGATCGATTTATCCAGCCAATAAATTGGCGACTCCGCTAGGGACTGAATTTGTTTTTTGTTTTCCTTTGTTTTGACTTGAGAAAATGATTTTTTCTAGTTTTTGATTGATGTTTACTTGCCTGGGTAGCTTAGGTTTACTTTGCTTTAAAAAATTTTGAAGTCTTTTCTATTTTTCTTGAGTTTTTCTGGGGACCGCACTCTATCTTCATACACAGTGCGGGCATTTCCGCACTTTCCTTGAGTAACCAGTGCGGGACCGCACCTGTTACTTCTAGGGCCTGCAAACCCTGTTAAAATTTTTGAAAATCTTCAGATTTCTTCTTCCAGTTTAAGTTTAGATTTTTTTATGACTCTTAGTGTCTACCCAGATCTGTATCTTTCCTATCAAAAACCTCTTATGAGCGAGTTCCAATAGTATTTTTGTTTTGGGTGGTTTTCTAGAAGTTTTGCATACTTGGATTGGTTTTCACTTTTTCTCTATAGTGACTCAAAGATCAGAAGCTTGAAATACCTTAGATCACACTGGTGTCTTTTTGTCTTCTTGATGAGTCTGACTTGGTTGCGAAATCCATCCTTTTTGAGGAATAGATCTAGATTTCTCTTTGCAAATCTTTGAACAAACTTTGTTATAAGTTCTGAATTTCATTTTTACAAAAGAAAACATATCTGGATGTTTTTTTTATTTATTTGTTATTCTATGCAAATGAATCCTTAGTTTACTGAACAACTAAGAAAAACATTCTCGAAAAAAAATTTGAAGCTTTTGCTCAAATAAATTTTCAAATTTTTTTAGATATCAAAATTAGTTTTCATAGTTTTGATTGCTTTTTTAGAACTTGTAGATCTCTTTTGAAAGAAAAATTGTTTTTTGTAGTTTTGAGTCTTGAAAGTGAAAGGGATTTATTGTGAGCATTGGTTGTTTGTCTCATTTTGAATTCTTATTAAACAAAAATTGTTTCTTTCATTTATTCTTCATATTCAAAGAAAGAATTATCTCTTAAGAAATTGCATTTCTCAAACTATTTCTTTAGCTAGACTTCATTGAAAGAAAAACGAATTGTTTATCATTTTAGGTGCATTTTTTAGTGTGTTTGGAAGTCAAGTCTTCACACCATCAAACTTTCATTTCCATACCTATTGACTTAAAGAACAGCCATAAAAACAATGCTTAATTAAAATTGAACTACTAATTTTTCTATTTCTAGGGCTCTTATCACCAATATAGCTTAGGCTAGTATCTTGAAGTAGGGAGTAATTAACTCTCCAAGATAGTAAAAACAAACAAGTAGATAAATCTTGTGGTAGGAAATAAATCCAATTGTAATTGGTACAATCTAGGAAGCTTCTCTTAAAGGAGTTAATCATGAAATCATGTCCGAACCTTTGAGACAATCAATTATGTTTCATTGGGAAAGATAGAAGATTTGCTCGCATTACAAACAGTAAACCTCATATTAACCATTGTTGAGGAGCCTGGGGTCACTGGTTGGTAAACCTCAGATTGACCATGTCGAGGAGCCTTCAAGGGGATTAAGCTTTGTTACTATGCCCTTGCGCGTATAATCGGATCGTAGATTGTTCCCCCAGTTGTATTTGTTACTGTTGGTAACCTTAGTGTCCATAAACTTAAGATTATTTTCTAAGGTGAAGTTTAAGGAAACATCTCAGTGTACCTGGAGCAGGCGTCGACTAGACTCACTTGGACTCTCTGGAGGGTTCTCTTCATGCGAGATGGTTTTGTGAAGAAACTTGTGCCAGTCTGTTTCATTAAGCAAGTTGTCGGGGTAACTGTTCCAACCGCCCTTTCTGTATTAAACTTCTAGTAAGTTGGATTTCATCACCAACTAGTGTTTTTTACTACGGGAAGTTATTGTTTGTGTGTGGTTTGAACTCTTAGATTTTTAGGCGTGTGATTCAGCTGTTTGTACCATTAGAGAATTTAGGTGTTTTTTATTGAAATTTTCTTTGTTTGCGTGTGATTAATTGATATTCAATTGTGACAGAATTACCGAGACAGTCCCGGAGACTTCAGGGGAAGCCCCCTGAGTATACACTGAGTCAAATTGAAGGGTTGCGTGCTCTATTATCATCTAGTAGCGGTAGAATTAGATCAACAAAAGTCAGAAGTTCATCTATAGTTGTTCATCCTGATCATCAAATACCCATAACAGAGAATATTCAAGAGCCAATTTCAGTTTCTGAAGTTACTGGTAGTATTTCTCCTTCCAGTGAACTAGCTGAAGAACCTGAAATTTCTGAGCCTGACACTGAACCTACTGTTTTGGAATCATCCTCAAGATTTATTACTCCAACTTCTAGTGATCCTGGTTCACCTAGGGTAAGAAATATCATTACTGAAGATCTTCCTACTGGCCTCATTTATATTGAAGAACTTGTCAGTCCAGACAAAGAAGTAACTCTTCCGGAATCCCCACAGTCTTTGAATCTTAGGGAGCATGAATCCATTTTCTACAGCCCTATTAGGAGTGCCACTTGGTATTTATCTTTGACAATTTTTTTAGAAAAACCAGGTCTGGATTTTTCACCACCTTGAATTCCTTTTCATCCTACGCCCAGAGGTTATTATCCTTCATTTATCATGTTAGGAGAGTCATCTATGTTTTCCCAAACACCAAAAACATTTTTATACAGTGGTCCTTCTGTTCCTTCGGGGTACCAGGCACTCTCTGGTACTTTCTCATGAGAAACTCCTTGACCGACTAAAAAAGTTTTATCATCTAGTAATAATGGAATTAAAACTGAAACGTCGAACGTAGAGAAAATCTTTATGATGTCTGGTAATATTCCAATTCCTCAACCTCAGGGTGTTCAGTTACCGCCTGGGGGGCAACCTCAGGGTGGTCAGTTACTGCCTAGGGGGAAACCTTAGGGTAGTCCGTTATTTCCTAGGGGGCAACCTCAGGGTGGTCAGTTACTGCCTGGGGGGTAACCTCAAGGCAGTCAGTTACCGCCTGGGGGGCAACCTCAAGGAAGTCAGTTACCGCCTGGGGGGCAATTTCAGGGTAATTTTTTCTCAGAAAAAACTGTAGGACAATATTATTTTGGAGAACAACCTCAAGGACAATACATACCTCAAGGTTATCAATCTTCAGGACAGTACATACCCCAAGGTCAACCCTAGACTCAGTATATTCTTCAAGTTTCTTATCAACCCCAGATTCAGTACATGCCTCAGGGTTATCAACCTCAAGGTCAGTACCCAACTCAAGGTTTTCAACTGCCTTCTGGTACATCCCAAATTCAACAGAATATGCAACCTAATGTGCAGTTATCTAATCAACCTGGACAGCCTTTGGTTTCCGGTCCAACCTAGCAACTTGTCCAGTCTACTGTTCAAATCCCTGCACCTAGTTCTGTTCAGCAGTCTGGGCCTACTACACCTCAGACTCTGCCTCAAATTGCTGCAACTACTGCAACATCTGTTCAACCTATAACACCTATTTCTGGAGTATCTGTAGCTCCGGTTTCTTCTATCCCTGCATCCATGCAAATTCCTCAAGTCTCTATACCCCAGTCAGGACCTACATTTCAGACTTCGGTCTAGAAACCTGCAGGAAAAGCTGGTACAAGTACGATTGCCACAAGTCAACCGCAATTCATGTATCAACCGTACCAAGGACAGTATCAATTTGGTCCCGTTTCACAAAACCCATTTTATCAGTATCAACCGTATCCTAGCTATACTTATCAACAGCCTCAACAACCCCAGTTTGGTCTGATTAATCCTGGTTTCCCGGGAGGTTATACCATTCCTAATGCAAATCTGATTCCACGTTATCCTGGATATCCTCCTCCCGGAACTGCTCTTATTACTCAAGGTTTTCGCGACCCTAACCGTCAGTTACCATTTATTGCAACTTTAGATTTACCTGATTTGTCGTGCCTTACGAATGATCCAATTTACTATCTTCCGTATTGGCCACCAATGCCGCATAATTTGCCCAGTGATATACCGAAATTTGAGGGTAATTCAGGAGAGGATCCGTCAAATCATGTTATGACTTATCACCTTTTTTGTGCATCTAATTCGATAATTGATGATTCAATTCAGTTATGCATTTTTCAACGAACTCTTATTGGTCTTGCCGCCAAATGGTACATTGAGTTACCACGAGGCTCTTTTAATAATTTCAATCAGTTAGAAACTACTTTCTTAACTCATTTTCAGTTGCCTGTCAGATACAAAAATGGTGCGGAACTTTTAACTTCACTAAAATAATCCATGTCCACATATATTTCAGATCATATTCACGAATGGCAACGTAGAAGGCGTTTGGTGAAAGTTTTCATTCTGGATCAAATTTTGGCATAATGGTTCATTAAATCAATGTTACCCAAAATCACTAAAGATGTAGCTAAGGGAGGAGTTGTTACTGAGGAGAAATTCATTGCTCAGGCTCAGTACCTTGACCTCATTTATATGCAGTCGGGTACTTTACATGAAAAAATCCTGGATCTTCCAAAACACAATCAAATAACTGCAGCTCCTTTAGGGTCTCATGCCGCTGATGGTAGGATTGGTTCAGTTAGTACTAAAATCAAGAATAAATCTTCAAATAATTCTTCTCCTATAATAACTTTACCTAATTCCCCGAAAGGAGATTCTTCTGCTGAAGTTTCTGTTGACATTCATGTCATAGAATCAACCACGACCAAATCTAAATCTGGCGGTAAAAAAAAGGGGAAGAATAAAACAAACATAATTCAAAATATAAAACAAATAAAAATGAATCTACTAACGAAAAACGCAAACCTCGATATCCTTGTTTCATTTGTGACGAGGATCATTTTACTAAAGAATGCCCACATCAAGCAGAGGTTTCGAAATTAGTTAAAGGTTCTCAAACGCCTGTTGTCTTGAAGGATCCTTTTCCTACTCAAGACAGTAAGATGATTGGTTCTACCTCGAACGCCTCAGGAGATCCTATTATGATGATGTCTCATGTTAGGATTGTGACGCGATCGCAAGATTATGGTAGTAAAAATCTTGTTGGTGGTAAAGAAGCAGAAACTTCTAATTCAAACACACCAACTACACCTCCTCCCGTTTCTGATCCGCTACAAATCGAGAAACCAAACTCAAACTTAGTAATCAAACCACCTGCTAAAGGTGTACTTCGTAAATCAGCTTTCAATCCACATGCGAGAGTTGCTCAAAATTACAACATTGTTGAGGATTTAGCTATTTCCCCTTCAGCAATGTCGACTTTGGAAGTGCTGCAATCGTGCCCGGCACAGCGTAAATTACTATTGTCTGCCATAGGAGCTGTCGATATTCAGGATTCAAACCTAATAATATTTTATTTAGAGAATAGTACACCCCTCCTACCCCATCAAATGGCTTTCCAGATTCCAGTATTAGTCAAAAATAGACCGGTCTTTCGGACTGTGATTGATGAAGGGGCTTCTACATGTATTATGTCAATCCAATGTTGGAAATAACTTGGTTCTCCCGCACTCAATCAATCTCCGATGATTCTAAAAGCTTTTGACGGCCGAGGGTTCCATCCTTTTGGTATTTTTCAGAATTTACCTATAGAGGTAGAAGAAAAAACCATAAATCTAGATGTGGAAGTGGTTGATGCCCCTCTATATTACAGCTTTCTCCTGGGTTGCAGTTGGTCTTATGCTATGACTGCTATTGTTTCATCGGTCTTTCATCTTATCAAGTTTCCACATCAATGAAAGATCGTTACAATAGACCAGTTAACTTATTTCTCATCCGATCCAGCCTCTATAGATAGTATTCAACACATCGGTAAAATAGCTATCCCTTACCAAGATGTCGGTCTAGGTTTGATTAAAGATTCTGGTTTACTAGGAACTTTTTCCTTTCCTCCTCCTAACGTATCGCCTCATATTTCCAATATTCATATGATTTCATCGAATACTATTACTTTTGATGATCCTTGGATCGTACCTTCCGATTCTAAGGTGGATTCATTTGATGGCACGATGCCTTTGAGTCCCTTTGAACTTGCATTTCAGGTTGTATAGTCGTTTTCTGAACCTTCTTCAACCAAAACTGATCCAATGAATGTGATCCATGAGGAATCACTGTATATATCTAGCTCAGCTACAACAACATTTCCTAATCTTGTTCATACTAATGAAAATATTCGTGAACTCTTGTATGTTGATGATTTACCATGGGAAGATCTACATCATCGATCTTCGTTTTTACCTGAGTTAGATCATTTTGAAAATGATTTCTCTTCTATTTTTTCTACTGATTATGTTAAAGAACCACAAAATCCATTACAACGTCCTGATTCTGAGTTAAATTTGGAAAACATCTCTAGAACATTTCCTCTTGACATTTCAGTTAAGCCAGGAATTATTGCTTCCTGTACGGACGATGAAATCCAAACTTATAAAGCCCTATTTCAAGAATTCCGTGACATGTTTTCCTGGTCATATGAAGAAATTCCAGGGATCGATCCGTCAACTATTGTCCATGAAATTAAGACTTACCCGAATCCTAAACTTGTCTGACAATGCTTACATCAA
Organism: Pinus albicaulis; assembly: GCA_034641835.2. NCBI lineage: Eukaryota > Viridiplantae > Streptophyta > Pinopsida > Pinales > Pinaceae > Pinus > Pinus albicaulis. The sequence continues at coordinate 320,990,513 of CM076570.1, read as the reverse complement.
ATACATCTGAGAAAAGTTGCTGCTATCAAAGCCAAAGTTGAGAAACTACTTCGCGCGGGTTTCATTTATCCAATTCCCTTAACCGATTGGGTATCGAATATTGTTCCTGTCAACAAAAAAAAAGGAACGATAAGATTATGTATCGAATATAGGGATATTAATTGAGCTTTTCCTAAATACAATTACCCAACCCCCTATATCGATCAAATTATTGATGATTGTGCCGATAGTGAAATGTTCTCCTTTATGGATGGTTTTTCTAGTTACAATCAAATAAACATACTCCCTACTAATCAACCTAAAACAGCTTTCATTTGTCCGTGGGGAACATTTGCTTATTGCAAACTACCCTTTGGATTTAAGAACGTTGGGGCAACTTTTCAAAGGGCTATGTCTTATGCATTTCATGACATTAAGCACATTTTGCAGCCTTATCTCAATGATTTACCTACCCATTCATCACGTAGGGCCGATCATCTCAATCATTTACGAGCTATCTTTATGAGATGTAGGCATTATTGAATTCGGCTGAATCCACACAAATTTTTTTTCTGTGTAGAATCGGGTCACTTACTGGGATTTTTTGTTTCCAAAGTAGGCATCGTGTTGATCCGTCGAAGGTTGAAGCTATTGTCAATCTACCTCCTCCTTTGACTCTGCGCCAACTCCAAATTTTGTAGGGGAAAGAAAACTTTTTACATCGTTTCATTCCTAACTACGCCGAGTTAACAAAGGGTTTTACCAGGTTGTTAAAAAAATACATTCCATTCTTTTGGGATGAGATCGCTAATCGATCTTTTGATACACTCAAACATGCATTGACCCATGCACTGTTACTTCATCCTCTCAATTACAACCGGGATTATTTTTTTTACCTCGCCGCTTCTCATTCCACCATTGGGATGGTTCTAGTTCAGGAAGATGAATTCAACAATGAACATGTGATTTACTATCTTAGTCAAAATCTGCATCCGAATGAGATAAAATATTCACATGTGGAGAAATTGGCCTTGGCAGCTGTCCAAGTTGTTCAAAGATTTCGTCACTACATTTTATTACGCAAAACCATAGTGATTTCTGACTGTAACCCCATGATGAATATTTTGACCAAACAACTGATAGAGGGGAAGTATTCCAAATGGATAGTTATCCTGCAGGAATTTGACTTGGAATTTGAAAAATCCAAGGCAAAGAAGTATTTGGTTTTTTCTGAACTGAAGTGTGATTTCCCCTCTACTGATACTGAAACTGTGGTGGAGCAACCCATTGCAGACAAATCCTTGTTTCTTATCAGTACTTTTGATCCTTGGTATGGGGATATTATTGTTTATCTCCAAACCCAATATTTTCGGCCTGAAATCTCTCGATCTTAGCGATGGAAAATACATTTCCAATCCCAACAATACAATATTATTGGTGATACACTCTATCATCGTCGAGCGGATTCTATTTTCCGACGTTATCTTATTCATGAAGAAGCTGAGAAGGTTCTGAATGACTGCCATTCTGGAGCATGTGGCAGTCATATGTCTGGGTATGCCACAGCCCAAAATATATTGCGCGCTGGTTATTTCTAGCCGTCCTTATTCAAAGATTGTATCTATGCAGTCTGGAAATGCCACAATTGTCAGGTCATCGTAAAATGTGTGCACCACCCGCTCCTCTTCACCTTATAATTGCTATCGGTCCTTTCAAAAAGTGGGGTATTGACTTTATTACATGTAACCCTCACTCGGCCGGGGGGCATGGGTATATTATCCTAGCGGTAGATTATTTTACTAAGTGGGCCGAGGCGATGCCTACATTTTCGATAGACGGAAAGACTACTGAAACTTTCGTAATAAATCATATAATTGCTAGATTCGATGTTCCTCAAGCTATCATTACAGATCATGGAAGTGATTTTCGAAATATCATGATGACTGAACTAATAGATCAACTTGGCCTGCACCACGATAGTTCTACTCCATATTACCCGCAGGCTAATGGTCTGGTTGAAGCTATCAATAAAGTTTTAGTCACTATGATCAAACGAATCATTGGTATTCATAAGTCGAATTGGAATTCCATGTTATTTTCAGCACTTTGGGCATGATATCGGACCTCAGTAAAAACATCAACTGGTTTCACTCCTTTCCAACTGGTTTACAGTTTGGAAGCTGTGTTACCTATTGAATGCGAAATTCTGTCATTAAAATTAGCCATAGAATTACTCCTAGCTACTTCTGAAGAGGAGAAAAGTTTTTTGTATTAGCTCAGCTAGATGAGAATCAACGCACTGTTGCATTAGCAAATGAGGCTCATGTAAAGCGAATAAAAGCTCAGTACAACAGAAATGTTACACCTCGCAACTTTTCAGAAGGAGACCTAGTTTTAGTATACAATCAAGAAAATGATAAACTAGGGGCTAGAAAATTTGCACCTATGTGGCATGGTCCTTACATTGTTAAGTGAAAGCTGGCAAAAGAGGCCTATGAACTGATAGATTTTGACGGGGTCTCCTTGGATAAACCCAGAAATGGGCTTTATCTGAAGAGATATTATGCTTAAATTTTTGAGTGGAGATTTTTGTTAGATTAGTTTTTTTACAGTTGGTGTGTCTTAGATTAGAAAAGCATGCCTAGTTTAGAGTGTGCTCTTATCACTATTCCTACTTATTTGGGTGTTACTCTTGATATTGAAAATGATGACGTCTCTTAAAACCTACATTGGTTTTTCTGATGGTGCTTGTCGTAGTACACGGAACATCTCTTCCGCAGCTTGGGTTATCTATTCACCCTCTGATGAGTTAGTGTCCATGCATGGGGTAAGCCTTGGTCAAACAACAAATAAAATTGTAGAGTATAGTGCAGTGATTGAATTATTATCATAATCCATATCATTTGGAATTTGGAGTTTGATTGTTAGGTTGGATTCTGAACTCGTTGTATTACAACTTAACATGGTTTATGCCATTAGAAATCCGATATTATTACGGTTATTTTTTAGAGTTCGTCTCTTGGAACGTGAATTTGATTACATTGAATATCGGCATATTCCAAGAAATTTTAATACATTAGCATATGCAGTTGCTTCTAGTATGATAAATAGACATTTGCAATAATCAAAACAGTAAATTACACAAGATTCGATAACATGTTACACAGATAGCCAGTAATAATGATATATCATAGCATAGAAGTTTGTTTCAAAATATACATTGTCTTCGATCATAGGTTGAAAAACACCTTATGATCGGAAAAAATGATAATACAAAAAGTCAAAAATGTTATGAGTCTACAAATCGATCATCCTATCTCTGATGATGATCACGATAAGAAACCACTGCTCGGGCCACCCAACACAAGAACCTCCTAAAAGGTCCTAGGACACCAATCACATATCTCTGTAACCTAAGTGGAATATCATCTATATCAGTCTCTGGAATATCTAGTGTCTAGCGCTCTAGATGATGCTCCAAGTTGGTCAAGATCTCTGCTGATTAGCCCCGTGGGGCTAGTAATTTTGCAGTTGGGTGTCTCCTCTCATAAGGCTGGAGAGTGGCTGGTCGTGGTGGGCCCACATCTACATTTAAACTTTTGATTATTAGTTTTGGATGATTAAAATACAAAAATTATAACTTAGAAAATGTTGAAAATGGTTTTTACTTGAATCATCCCACTGTTCTCCTGCTGGAAGAGCCATGTCTCAGTCGCCGCGGAAGTCCATCCCGGCATATGGAAAGTCCTCAATCACAAAAATTTGGTTGTTCAACCAATGAAAATATGCAGGCATGAATCAAACAACCTCTATGCCCTCAACGTGACAAGACATCAAAGCTACCCATCGAACCATTCGAGGTTCCCAGACTCTGCCTGGATCAACTGGAATGAGCTGCAGAGCTAGTAATGGAATCCTCTCCAGAGAAAATGTAACTAAAATGGATCCATAACCAAAGTTGTTTAATTTTCCATTTTTTTCTCTGGTCGGTTGGCCTTTCACATTGGCCAATACTGCTTCACACCAGTTGAATATTGTGCCTCGGAAGCAATCTACTGCAATTCGCATTTGGGACCCAGTAGCCACATGCAAAGCTGCACTCCCGCACAGTCTAGTAACAGTGAATGCAATAACTTTGAGCTCAAGTCAGATGATAGTTTTAATATCAATACGTTTATCCTTGGGGTTTGCATGATCATCACAAAACTCTAGTCGAAGACTAGCGACAGACTGGCCACCTAGCCTAGTCCCAAACAGAGATATTTGTTCGCCCCTTTTGGAAAAACCAGTTAAAAAATATATATCCTCTGGCTCAATTTCGAGTTGGTGGCTGCCAATAACAAAACACTGGTCCTGAGCATCCCATTTGTTTACCATCCATGTCAGGAGGTCTACTTGGGCCCTCATGCCCTGAATGGCCCAGAACTTGTATAAACCGCATGCTCTCAATGCCTGCATTGTGGGAAAATGATTCATTGTGGCGTCATCTACATCCTCGTGCTTGCGTTCTCTCCAATTAAGCATTTTTAATGTCCTACAATGCATAAAAAGAGATATTAGAACAAACTTGTTTGAAAAAATTTGGGCGAAAATTGAGAAATTTAAGTTTCAAATTTCATTGTGCGGGGTCCGCACCCTATTCTCATACATAGTGCATAGGTACGCATGGGATCTGTGAAACAGGTGCAAACCTAGGACTTTTTTCTATGTAGAAAAAATTCGGGGTCTGCAGGGCCCGCGTGTTGCACCTGCAGACCCCCGCAAGTGATTTTTTCAACCTATTTTTTCCCTAAAAAATGAAATTTAAAGCCTAAAAATGAAATGTAAATGGATGAAATGCAAGTTAAGGAGGACATGGATTACCTGGAGTTGACGGTTCTCGATTTCGTCGGATGGATTTTCTAGAATCTTCACAGGAACTTTTTTACCCAAAAGCTCTCACTTTTCACTCTGAACTCGAATGGTAAAAATGAAGTTAGAAAAGCCCTTTTTATAAGTTTTTTCGAATAAATGAATTTTTAATTTGTTTATTTTTCACTTTTAAAAGGTAATTTTTTAAAACATTTTTATTTATCTTAAATAGGTATTTGTATTGTTTTGAGTTTTTGTGCAAAAAATTGGATTTTTCGGGAAAATTAATCGTTTTTCAACAAAGAGAATACTTTTATCACTTTTTCGGACTCTTTCAAAAATTTACGAAAAATCAAAAACCTGGAGTCCTCTTTTAAGCTCTTTTCAAACTCTCGAAAATTAAAAAGATTGTCGAGCACTTGATTATTCGAACTCGTTAAAATAAATGAATGATCATCCTTTTAGTATGAGTTTACCCCTTTTACGGACTGAAATGGACTATTTACGAAAAAGGTATACGTTGACTAATTACGGTCAATAGAGTTCTCTCCCGCGTTATTTTATCCTTTTTTGGGCTCGAGAGACTAAATTTACGAAAAAGTACACCCACGGAGTTTTCTTAAGTTTTTCTTTTGACTCCTTAAAATTGAAAAACATCGAGTTTCTCCTATACTGGACTCGGTAAAATTTAACAGTAAAGGACCTATTCAATTTTAAGCAGGAACGAACCACTCCTTCTTAGGGTTCGAATCTTAAACTAAGTTGGACTCATCTGAAGGATGAGCTTATAAACAAGAAAATTTTATCCTCCTCAAGCTTGTCAAAAATAAAGAGGTACTTTCCAGAAATGGTGGGGGAAAAGAGAGAAAAACGAACCTGTTTGTTACATTTTGACTATTCGGAAAACTATTAATCACTCTTGAACATGACACTTTTGTTCACCTGGGTTGGGAAAATCCTTTGCCTAACAGTTAATCAAACCATATTGAAAGTCTTCAGCCGATTTCTGGGTATTAGCTTTGGGTCAATTGTCACCAAGCCATCTGCAGTGCCGTTATGTGTTCAAGAGGTCAGTTCAAATAAACCATTCATCTGCAAAATATTTGTCTTCCATTTTGACCATCCCTGAGTCAGTCCTTGCCAATATATTTCTTCAAAAACTTGATCTATGATTTCATGTTGTGGGCTTGCCTACAAGGAATCACTTTCTATTGACGACAGCTCATTATCTAGGAAATTGATCTAGAAATCTTCAGTACCTTGAAATCTGCATGCCTCAATGGCAGGTTTCTCGCCTTCGACGACCGGTTGCATCATTGACCTTCGATCGAATGATTCCGTGACATGTTCGAATTCAGCTCATTCATTCACATTTCATGGATTGTACTAAGTACTTTGAGGGCCATTGACATTACTGGTGGTTACTCTCACACTTGTTAACAGTTCACATTATTGACTGGTAATCAAGTGGTTTCTACCATGTTCAACTTCGACACATTCATTCACATGGATATAATTTTATTAGTTCGAGAAGCGGAAATCAACACCCTGGATCTAGTTTCTACCATCCAGCTTGCGAGGAATTTCTCTATTCATTTATATAATGGACTATTCATAAACAGATGGCTACGTCCATATTGTATCTACATATTTATATATTGTTGATGTATTGAAAAATCATTCCTGTATCAGAACAGTTTAAGTCAGTTTTCTAGTTAGTTTTGATCTGAGTATGGGAATGCCTACCTCAGCGATGATATGTTTACATATATATATTTTGCATTGAATGTTTTTACAGGTTCCAACTGGGGTGTCCACAGGAAGATCCTTGAAATGATAAAGTACTTCACTCTTCATACATGACAGACTCTATCTTCATCTATTACAGACTTCGCACTTTAGGGGGCAATCTGTTGCACTGAAAATTGTCACTTTGACATTCTGCTATATGTATGAGCTCATTATCACTCATACTTTCCTCCTTTGCAAGTCTAAAACATCATTTCCTCATGTCAAGCCTTAAAAATAAGAGAAAGCTCTCAAAAGTCTCTAAAACGCTGGTATCGCACTTTCTCTTTGTCTTACCTGCGGTCCCACACCTAATGGTCATGTCTCCTGCAAATATGACTGCACTTTCTCTGTGTTAAGGGTGCGGACCCCTATAAAAGATTAAAAAGGCACAATTAAACTCAAAAATCTCACTTTTAGTAATTTTTAGAAGCCTCTGGAAGGAATCTTGTGGTGGCAGAACCGCTCTTTTCAAGTTCATGTATCCCTTGCCTTAAGGAGCTAACCCCTTGATGTAAGGATATTATCCCTTTGAAGGAGGACTTTATCCCTTCATAATTGGAACTATAACCTCCTCTTTTAAACTATAAAAAGAGGCCTTGGGAAGCCTCAAAGGGATTTCAAGCTTTAGTGTTATTTGAGGTAAAGTGTTGTTGGAACTTAGACTCATTTAGCTGAGATTTTATGAGGAAAGATTACATACCTGTATGTATCTCAGTTGGAAGAGTGCAAGACCTATCAGAGTAGAGGAAATTCCTACTTCAGACCCTGGGAGGACCTGTTCAACATCAAGGCTGAAAAGGTTGTAAGGTTCTTCTACTATTTCAAAGTTAATACAAATAAGTTTGTTTTTCTCAATAAGCCGTCATCTGATTGTTTATTTTATGGATTCCTTGATCACCATAATGGATATGATTTATGAATATATGCTATGCAGGTGCTATTTGATGTTTTCTTGTTTGTGAATGCAGGTCTTCGAAGATAACTCTCTCGGGCGACTGAAGGACAACTACTACAAGCAAGCGGTGGATCGAGGTAGGATCTTAACACCTTGTAGCATTTACTTCTAAATCATTATATATCTAGAGAAAGATAGATTTAATTGTCTGTTTTTTGCTAGACTATCTTCTGATACTAGGGAGATCAATCTTGTCCGCAAGATCAATTTATCCAGCCAACAAGCCATGTATCCAGTAAATCGGTCAGGAGACTGTCTCTGTCTAAGCTATGAAGTAGGGGCTCCTATATTCTGTGCAGCATCAAGTGTCAGCCTATTAGATTGCATAGTGTGCCTTCTTCCATTTCAAATGGATGGCTCTACATGAGTGATTTCCTCAACTCCATGAACCTCCTCATGTGGTTGATCCACATCTTGAGACTCATCTTTGGGAACCAAAAGTTCCTCCTTTGTGTGCAAGTCTAACACCCTCTCAAGGGACAACCACATGGCATTATCCTCATCAAATTTTATATCCCATCTCACAACTTTCATTCTGCTATTTGGAAAATACACATGATAATTATGGGGTGTTTCATTGTACCCCACAAAAATACCAACCTTAGCAGTCGGTTTCAGCTTCTTCCTGGCGTCCTTGGTCACATGCACATAAACATATGAACCAAAAATCTTAAAGTGTGAAACATCAGTTTTCCTACCATTGAAAGCCTTTTCAGGTGTACTCATGCCAATCACTCTATGAGGACAGTGATTTTGCACATGTATCATTGTATTGCATGCTTCTGCCCACAGATGCATCGATAGGCCTTGATCATGCAACATCACTCGTGTTGCACCCACAATTGTTATGTTCTTCCTCTCCGTGACCCCATTCTATTGTGAGTTATGAGGCACTATGAGTTCTCTTTGAATTCCTTCTTTGCTACAAAATTTCTTGAATTCATTAGAGATGTATTCGCCACAATTATCACTCATAAGAGCCTTCACTTCCTTCTACGACTCTTTCTCCACTAGTGCCTTAAACTCATAGAACTTAGAGAATGTTTGATCTTTCTTCTACATGAAGAAGATCCAACACTTACGAGAAAATTCATAAACAAATATTACATAGTACTTATGTTTTGTTGTTGAAGAAACCAAGAAAGTAGCACACACGTATGTGTGAACTCTCTCAAGGATCCCGAACCTCAATTTTCCTTCTCATGAAAGGTGGCCTTTACATTTTTTCCCACAATAAATCCCTTACATGTGTCTAATTGTGCAAGCCTACCCCTAGGAAGACCAATACAAATATGATGCATGACTTTCAAGGCTCCATGGTGAAGATGGCCCAATCGCCTGTGCCATAATTCACCCTCATCCCGACTCACTAGTTGATTTTCCTTTTGCATCATTACTGCACATCCATCTACCTCCAACTTGTAGAGATTCTTAACTTGAATCCCTATCCTCTTGGCTTGATCCATTGTTTTATGTCGCAAGAAACCTTTTCCATCACTAAAAACAATGTCATAGCCTCTATCCTCTAACATTGCGACTGTGACCAAATTTTTCTTCATACCTAGTACATGCATTACATTTTAATTGAAATGGTTTACCTGAATCCCTATGAAAGGTAATGGTACCAATATCGGTAGCACTATACCATCCTTCGTCACCCATTTTAATATGCATCTGGAGATATTTCTCCTCCAAGTCACTGAAAAACTTCTTATCTCCCGTCATGCGAAAGGAAGCGCCACTATCCAAATACCACATAGATCACAATGCATGTGATCAATGATAAGTCAAGCTCAAATTGCAAGGCAAGGGCCTCACCAGCTACAGATCTAGTGGCCCTCTTGTTCTTCTTCTTTTTTGGATAGTTAGTAGCAAAATTCCCATGTTTGTGACAGTGAAAACACTTCACCTTGGACATGTCCTTCTTCTTGCCATTGTTAGACTCAGATTTTGAATGCAATTTCTTCCCCTTCCCTTTCCTTGCCTTGGCATCCAAAGAAAAATCCTCTTCATCCTCATTCTTAGATGAAGATCTATCTCTGGTGTTATGTTTGAACTCCTCGTACACCAAATCTGACCATAGTCGTTCCCAATCTGGAAATTTATCCCTTCCATTGACAGAGTCTTGATATTTGTACCAACTCTTGGGAAGTCCTAGGAGAGCCAAGCTCACTAAATCATCATCGAAAACTATTATTCCAATGCTCCCCAGTTCATCCTGACATTGGACAAACTTTATTAGATATTTTGGAATGGTCTTGCTCTTTTCCTTCTTGATCTTCCTCAGTTTATCCTTGAGCGCCAATTTCCTATGGTCATTGCAGCTTTGGAATAGAACCATCAAAGCCTTCCATGCACATTGCATATGGTGTTCCTTTCCCATGGAGGCTTGAAACAATATGGTCTCGTACTCCCTCCAATAGTATCATCCTCATCTTTTCCACTTTATTTTTCCATGCATCAAGATTTGTAGCATCGGGTTTAGGAACATCTTTGTCAATGAAGTCCTTCAACCCATTGTCTTAGAGTACTGCCTCCACCCTATCCTTCCAAGAAATTTAGTTCAAGATTCCTTCGAGTGCATACTCTAAAATCAAGCCATTGAAAGCCCTTTCGATATTGAATCAGTTGTAGCACCAAGAAAGTCTTTCTACAAATTCGAATTCTATCCAGTCACAAACTCAACTCCTACTTCACTTCTGTAATTTCCTATGCTCTGATACCATGCAGAAATTATAACACGGCTTTGATACCATGTAGAAATTATACAATATGCATTTATATATTGGATTCACCCAATCTAACAATGTACTAGATTTAAATACTTAATCACTTCTACAAATATTTCTCGTAATTAAAACACAATCGCTAATCACATGAACATGAAGAAAGATCAATCACACACAACACAGATAATTTCTTGGGGAAAGCTTACTGCTCAAAACCCCTCTATCCTAAATTGTATATTCCACAAGGAATCATGAAACAATTACATACAACTCTTCTCACAAGAGTCCTCCTTTATTCAGCTAATTATCTCACACTGACCTAGAAAAAATCAGGCCAATAATCAGCCAATTCTCAGTTTTTCTCCAACCTGCCTTGCTCATGCATTTTATGAGGAATGAAATCCCTATTCACAAGGAATTCCATCCTTCCTATAGTGTGCTGAGTATTATGGGCATCCTATGGTGTTTAAACTACACCTGGGTAGCCTAATAATATCAGAACTGATAGTTACACTTCCCCTTCACCTAGATCTCGACTGGGTCTCCACTGGAACTAGCATCCATACAGCTAATAATAGTAAATCCCCAGTTACATGTGAGATCACTGATTGTGAATTAAATAATATTTAATTTACTTTATCTTTCACTAGTGTATCTAATAGTTACAACTATCACAACTAAATTTGACTTACTTAACTCAGTTAAACAACTTGCACCAACTCATGAACCACTGCACTTCAAACTCTTTTACAACTAGAATTACTCTACATGCCTCACCAACTACACCTAACTCAAAATCCACTAGCTAACTGAGTTTATCACTCTCAGTTTAACTATTACAAGTTATCATTGATAATAGATTAGATTTTATTGTCCATCTTAACTAAGGGATAACTAAAATAGACATGCACCCAAAAATAGCCATGTGGGCCCCACCCTAGTCTGGGTGCTTAATGCAACTAGTTGTTGAATGCAACAAGGTGCTTAATGCACCAAGAAAGGGTGTTGAATCTTCTTGTTGAATCTAAACACAATTTGGTATACTTCCTTATTTATCCCTAAGTGTAAAACCATATTTAATGGCGCAACCTGTTATCACCCTAGTAATTCTTAGGTCGTGGGATTTTGGTTTAAAGTTAAAGAAAACCAGGGGTAACCAAGAACCTCTTTTTAAATTCAGGATCTAGCCTTCCCAAATTTCGGAGAGGGATCTCTCCTCAAGATTTAGCTTGATTGGTTATAATATTTTAGGCCAGGTATGATTGGACAGTTGGATTTGTTTTGAAAGTTTGGTGGGAATAAAAGGTGTTTCAAGGTAAACCACAAAGGGATCTACCAGACCATTGGGCTATGGAGTTAACTTTCTAGGCAAGCAGAGCTAGGAAATAAGGTCTAAAGAGAAAATATACTAAGGGCAGGGTAGATGACCTTCAAAGGGTTTTGAAATAGGCTTTTTGATGAAATGGGTGAAATCTGAACAAAAGGGAAATTAAGAATCCTTAGGTTACAGAAATGAAGATGATAGGAGGGAATCAAATAGGGAATAATAGCATTTAAGAATTCTATAGTCCGGTTATCAAGAAGAAAACATAACAATGAACAACTAGTAAAAAACAGGGAGATTTTTATCACTAATCATGTTTAAGCTTTCCTAGTTAATCATTAAAGATAGAAAACATTAAAATGAATGTATGGAAACTTTTGAAAGATAAAACAGTGAAAATAGGAAAATACTAGACTTATCTAGTCAGCACAAGAATCTTGAGTTATGATGTCTTTAATCTTAATTCCAGTCTACTGCTTTACTAAATGACTCACGCAAACTTCAATATATCCATCAAAATGACTATAGTAGTCTTGATAAATTTTATTCCACACTTAATAATTTGAAAAGAGAAGTATTTATACAAAAAATATTACAAAATATCTGAGAGACATGTAGGAATATCTCTAGGAAAAAATAAAGTTTATTACATAGAAAGAGGGACAGCTGCAAAACAAACTGGCAAGTTGTCCTCTTATCAATAAAAAATAGGACGAATTATCCTAACTTGTTGCTGGGTTGTAGCTGCTGAAAATTCTTGCTGGCATTTTGGAAAAGATATTTTTGAAGATAACTTGAAAGAAACTCTTTCCATTTCACATTTTTCATATGTGCTTTATCATTGATATTATTTACACTACTCCTTTTACTGTTTCACTGTTGTAAAATAAAGAATTATCTGCAGTAAAAAGGTATTTTGACTGATACTCTTTGACTCTGTTTTTGACCCTGATACACTTTGACTGCAAATTTTCATAGTAAATCAGTGAATTCCTGCCATTGTTCTACACTGGGAATTCTCATACTCTTCAATTTCCTGTAACTTTCATCTGCCTCTGTATACTTAGAAAAATTGGGCTTAACCATGAAAATATGTTTGATCTCATTCTGTAAAAAGAACAAGTTCTCAAAATATTCCAAAATGACTTTACCAGTTGGAGACCCTTGTGGTAAAGGTTTGTTGAATTGTTCTTTGGCATAAGCCCAGATTTTGTTGTCATAATCCTTCTGTGCCATCAAATTTTCATTCAAAGCATGAATATCTGGTAGTCCTGCTTGTGTCAGTACTATGTATTTGTCCCAAAATCTTGTGATTTCCAAGCTCATGTCCTTGCATCTGTCCTCCAAATTATTCATCATATTTCTCTTATTCAGGACTTTCTTGATTTGTAGTATACTTTCAGTTCTATCTTGAATTTTTAGCTCTTCAAGCTCTTCTCTGTGTTTGCTATTCAAAAATGTAATAAGTCACAAGGCTTGAGCAGGTTTGTTAGCCAGTTCTTCTTTTGTCTTTTGTATTTCTATTTGGGCTACTTTGAGTAACTCTTTTTGTTCATAAATAATTTGAATTGAAGGCCATTGAGCATGTATGCCTTGAATGATGTTGTTCCTAAGATAATTCTTGATATAAGATACCTGCTCAGTGAGATTAACCTGTTGTTGAATAATCTTTACCTATTCCTGCAATCTGTTAGCTCTCTGGTCGTGTCCTTTGGATGTAATTAATGCATCTCTGTTAGATGTTTCAAGATTTCTAATGGTGCCTTTTAAGCTGATTATCTCTTTATATTTCAAGGAAATGTCTTCCATAGCCTTTACTATAGCACTTGTTTCTCCTGTTGGATTTACTTGTGAGGTAGATGAAGAAGTGGCAGAGCTATCTTTAGAAGTAATTGACACTACAGTTGATAATACTCCTTTCGGTGCCAAATGTTCTGCCAATGTAGAGGGAATAGATGTACTTACAGTTGGAATAACTGTGGGAATGGGGACTTCCTGATCTTTCTTAAAAATTTCATTTTCTTGCATTAAATATTCTATTTGATTTTCCATATCTTTAATCTGAGTTGTTATCTTCAAAATTAGTTGCATAGTTTCTTCTTTTTCTGTCTTTTCTTGAAGAACTTCTTTTGCCTGAGGGTGCTCACTTTGTGGCAATTTGAGTTGCTTTCTTAAGGCTGTAATATCCTCATTCTTTTTCCTTATCAATTTTTTAGAAACTTCATTATTAGAGGGATCTGCTCCTGTTTCTATTACCAAATCTTCTAAGGACTTGATCCCCAAATCCTTAGCATGAAGAGATGCTTTATCTAATTTCATTTGGGTTTGAAAATTAGATATAGTTTTCTGAAGCATGGTAGCAGTCATGGTTTTACTTACTACCTTTGAATATAGCATCTCTGATGCACTCCTATGGAACTCTATCTGATCTAGTTCAGGTATAGTATCAGGATTTACTACAAATTTTGTTTTCCTATAGTCTGTGGCTGATTTTGGATCTGTTACCACTGGTTGGAGAAAAGACATGATCATTTTATTTGTTGAGTAATCAAATGCTATCACTAATCTGTTTTTATCTCCTGGTTTTTCCTTCAGAAGTTTATAATAAAATTCATTCTTGATTTCTTCATTCTTTTCCCTGATTTTCTTGAACCTCTTCTGAATATCAAAATCAGTTTCTTCTGTTGTTTTAGAGGAAGAGGGAGCTTATGTATCCATTTATACTTCAACCATTTCCTTGCCTTTTCCCTGTGCTTGTACCTGTTCATTCTAAATTTCCCTAAGTGTTTCATTAACAATCATGGTGGCATCATCATCTGTTTGCTAATCATTACTATCATCTACATCAATGACTCCTTTTTCTAGAGTATTCATTTTAGCCTTTTTGTTGTAGACTGTTTTAAATTTATTTTCAATGATTGTCTCTGCCAAATATCCTTCTTCTTTTCTCGGCCTTTTATTGGATAACTCTACTGGTTGGTTAAATGTAACCACCTGTGTACTGTCCAATTGATTTTCCTGTAGATTATCTGTCTACATCTCCTGATCATCATCAATTAAAGTGTTTGCAACCCATTCCAACTGATTGGCATATTTTTCAATCAGTGGCTTTGATTCATGGAGGAATGGGGTTAACTTGCATTTGACCCTAAGGTTGCTCAGAATACCTTGAGGGTCATAGTTCCAGTAAAAGCTTTCTTGGAACTTGAATACTGATAATTTGCTTCTTACTTCTTTTAAAGCCTCTCTGTTGTTAACTATGAAAGAGCCAATTTGACTTTTCAATTTGAATTGTGCCTTCTTTTTGGATGCTATAAATTTCACTGCATCTGCCTTTAAAATCTGTCTCAAGTATTCCAAAGCAATGATCCTTGTGGTTAGAAACTTTGGTAATTTGTATGGAGCCAGGATTGCACCATATACTCTAATTTCTGTGTGATTTTTATATAAATACCAATCTCCAACTTTACAGTTTTCAGACAACTGTAAAATCTTTTTGATTTCTTCATTGATCCTTGGTGGCTCTGCTTTGTCCAACAAACTCATGGCAGGTCTGATAAACAAGTCATTGAAATCATTGTAAGTGTACTCATTGCTGTTTTTTTTGAGAAGAGAGGTCCAAAATATTATTGAAAGAGGTTTTCCCTCCATTTCCATTTTCTGTAATGCAATGGGAAAATTATCTGCTTGAGAGAAAAGGAAGAGATGTAACAGATATGATGTATATCTGAACACTCCTTCATCAGGTAACTTTATTAGCTGATAATGTATATTTTCAGCAATGAATTTGGAAAAGTCAAAGACCAATTCTGGCCGTTGTCCAGGAGACAAGGTGGAGAGGAACCCTAAAATGGAGGCATCTGTGAATTCATCATTAACATAGCCTAAAATGAATGACAACATGGAAATGACCTATCTGGAGCCTTCAGGGAAATCAAAAGTATCATATGGTGGATTTACCTTGGGAAGGTTGACATGATTGGGCATGAAGTTTTGAAGCATTTCAAACTTCCTAGGGAAATCAAGGTCTAAATACATCTGAGTCAAATCTTCAATTGACAATGATACTGCTCGTGGATCATGGCTTAACTGGAGCATATCATTGATTGCTTCAGCAGTTATGTAAAACAGGACCTCACTATATTTTCTCACCATGCATCTTTGATCAGGAATATAGTGCATCTAACATAACCTAATGAAATCATGAGCAGGATGGGTGAGGGGAACCACATATTTGGGCAAGTTGGAGTCCCATACAGGTATATCATTGGCCACTTTTTTCTCAATTTTTTCTTGACACCAGCTATGTACTTCCATAAGATCAAATTCAAGAGTAGCATCAGCAATTCTATAGTCTAAGTCAATCAAGGGATTGTTTTCTTTAGTAGTGAAAGGAGGCTGCAATGGTCTGACTACTTCAGTAGAGTCTGCAGTTAGGACAGGAGTAGGTTTATCAATTTTGGGAGGTTTGGGGTTTGGAAGCTTGCTAGAGACAGGCTTCTGAGGTTTGGGACCTCCAGTCCTAGGGGTGACCTACTTCTTAGTCATTTTTGAAGTAAATGAGCAAGAATAGATTGTTTTCTCAACTCTTTATGGAAACAGAAGGTCAATTAAGCTGTCTTTGGAAAAAAATCAGAATCTGAGCGAGTGTTTTATGAGGAAAATGAATATTTGAAATGTACAGATGGTGGGAAAGGGATTTTCAATGGTTTCTTCAGTAATTCAAAGGTATTTTAACCGTAGGAATATTTTTTGGGTGGTTAAAATTCTTAAGGAGGAAGCGGAAAATTATGGAAAAATTTTGACAGGGTTTCCCCTGTTTCTTCAGGGTTTGAGTACTCTCAGATGAGTACTTTTGGCTTTTAAAATTCCAAGTGTTTTAATTTTTGTTAAAAATTATGAACTTGAAGGTTTGGATTACTGAAAAATACCTTTAAATAGGTATGATCGTAGTCGCAGAAGGTTGCAGGTGGTACCTCAAACTGGTTGCAGTTGTTTGGTATAAGGCACTGAGAGTTTTCAGAAGCGAAATTCAGAGGGGAAATGGCTTTTTAAATTATGAAATGGTTCGGAAATAGCTCTGTAAATGGTGTCTTTGAGCGAATTCTCAGAGGGCAAAGGCAAAAAGGTATGACAAATGATAAATAAATAAGGTTAAAACTTTAGTTTTTATTGATCATGCGGAGTATTAATTTTAGGTCAAGTTGACATGGCGGGAGTGGTTTTTCTTTTGAAGGCGAAACCATTAGTGGTTATTGCATTTTTCTTGGGTGGTAACTAGATTTAAGCTTTTGCAATTCGATCCAGTAAAATTATGACACATAGCGGGTGGTGGCTTCATAAAACAACTTTTATCGCAAATTTTTTTGTGAACTACGCTCGATCACTTTGATAATGCAATATGGGATTTGCGCCGTCGGATTTGGTCGAGAGAAGCGAACGGTTGAGATCTTTTGGAAAGTTGTGGGGAAACAATAAGGTGGGGTTGGGCTTTCATTGTGAGCCGTTGATCTTAAAAGGTAAAGATCTACAGTGTCAAATAAATGCGATATCGGGGAAAAGGTAGGGAATGGAGCAAAGGGGTGGGACCCGGGTTCAATATTATCCATTGATTTTGATCGGGATGATCGGATGGTTGAGGTTAAACCCGATGCTTGCAAAAATGGAAATGGGTGTTAAATATATAAAATGAGTTTATATATTAAAAGGGCGGATTTAATAAAGGTTTAATCAAGGTTTCCATGTTATGAGGGGAAAAAAGGCTTAGGCATTTTAACCTTGGGTTAAGGGTAATCGAGGGGGGGGATACAAAGTTGTTAATTTTTTCTTTGTGCGTCTTTTTAAATACACAAGATGTAAATAAAATGCGCGTTTTTGTATTATTGAATTTTATTATATAGTTTTAGAATACGGAGGGGTCTAAAAACCATAGGGGGAAAGGGATATATTTTTTATGGGTAGTTTTGTGTCAAAGGGGTAAATTCGGGATGTTTTTCAACATGTGCTTAATATCTTTGACACAAAAGCATATATTAAGGGGGTTTTGGGGATATTAAATAAAAGGGAGCTATATTAATAGGACTAGGATAATTGATAGGGTGTTTAATAAAATATGTTAGATGTTAATATGAAAAGGGAAAAGTGAATACTCAAAACATACAATTATAACCAAGAAAAGTGAAGATCAAAGCGAAACTTGCATTATGATAATTTCATCACTTCAACGTAGGATAAAATGCCATTTTGAGGGTTTTATACTTCATGAGATGTAGGAAGTTAATCAAATGGGCCTTTATGTAATATTTTAAGTAAGAAAAGAGTTATCACTTATGAAGTTAAATGGTGATGAGTGCATGAAGGGGTAAATGATGAAAATTTCTGGGATTAATATAGAAACTTAACATTTTCAACTAATCAGTCATTGATCCTTGGGTCTGGTCCCAACAAAAGTCGAGGAAATGCCTTGAGCCTCTTTGAATGATAGTCTAGAATATCAAATTGCTATGGGGAAGGGAAATTAGTTATTTGTTGCCTGATGAAATATATTTACATTGATGTCTCTCACCTTCTTCTACCTACCCGAACAATATCTTCTAACATTTTTTCCTTCTCTTTTAATCAGGTGCATTTGAACTAGAAACCTTACAACATTTTATTTTTTTGAAAGCAATAAACTATCTAATTCTACACTTATTGCATCATGGAATCTAGATTAAACTATTGGATTCTTTTATTCTCTACCTAACTAATGAATTGTCATGATTAAACTGTATGACAATTGTTTATTCTCTATCTACAACATTTGAAATTGAAAAATGACGAGTCAATATTAAATTGTTCAACTCATCACAGATTATGGCATTTATTGACACTCTGCCATAATCAACTGCAAAAGGCATTTAGACTTGCACACTTTCATGTTTTATTCATCTTTTTCTTTTGGGGTACACTAATTTTTCTAAGTCCTTTGATTTTTCTTTTAGGACTTTTTACCCTCTTTTTGATTTTTTTATTTTTTTTTTATTTTTTTTATACAAAATATGAGAATAAAACTTGCAGAAGGCAAAGTATGTACATATTTACAAGACTACCATCAGTCAAGTCAAAATTATGAATCCTATATTTATAGGTCACTAACAC